>RXID01014532.1:0-298046 GCA_005019695.1 Trichopus zeylanicus subsp. travancoricus
TTTTTCCTGGCCTGAGTTAGTGGAATTTTGTGTGCTAAATTGAGATTCAGCTGGATCTGAAAGGTGCTCATCATCTGTAAATGTTTGTTACTCTGCCAAACCATTGGTACATATGGTTTTGTAAATTTGAACGTGTTTTCGTAGTGGAATTGAGTGAAAGGAGTAAAATATGGAGAGTTTTTATTCATCTCATTTAAAATTTTTGTCTTCCAGAATTAGAATTTCTATGGGATTTTGAAATGATAATCTTGCCTACAACAGGATCCTGAAATGGATACCATTTGTTTGGAATTGATAGCGTCCACAAAATAAAGTAGCACATTCAGCATGTTTTATTTGGAGGTACATATTGCAGCAATCAAGCATGATGCTTTATCGGATATAAGCAGTAAAACCTACTGATTTTGTTTGAAAGAAGAAGATCAATATGCTGAAGCTGTTATTCCTGACACATTTGTGACTGTTCCACTGGAAAAGGCTTATTACTTTCCTTTCAGGCATGGGTAAACAGAATTCTCAAACTTCCCACTCCATCTGTTCAGTTCAAAAGCAGGGAAATCAATAACAGAACAAAACTCAAGACTCATAAATGAACTTAGCTTATTTCTCCCAAAAAATAAAATAAAATAAAATAAAAATGGCATTACCTGGATGCTTCTTCCTTGGCTGGTATCTGAAGTTCAAGTTCAGCTTTAAAAGGCTGGAAAACAAGATCAACTTTCTCATTGCTCACTTCTTCAAGAGTAGCAGGGTTCCACTGAATGCACAGATGTTAAATGCAGTTATGCATGTACGGTACATGGAATAAAATGAGTTCATCATATATCATAAGTTGGAGTACCTTGGGAGAATTATCTTTATCGATGCTAAGAGCTCTGATTCCCTGTCAGAGCAAAAATTCAGAAAGAACTATACACACGCACAGGCTTTCAGTGAAAATAGTGATAACACTCGCGTACCTCGTATACATCCCCAGAAATAACTGATCTTAGGAGATTCATAGTGAGTCTGAACTCTTTCTTGAGACACTCGGGCAGAGTTTGATTCCTTCCTTCTTGGATCTACAAAGGAAAAGAAAGAAGGTGAATATAAATTATCTAGTTTGGTTTTTGTGGAAAATTCTAAATTGCAGATACAATGATATGCATAAGCCAATTGTAGGATTGTCCATCCAAGCTCCAAGCAATCTTACATGGTGTTGTGTCATATAAGTGTATGCAATGTATTCATAGGCACTAGGTTTGGTTGTCTTGGACTTCAAGGTTTTAGCCAAAATTTGATAGGCCATTCTTTCATCCAAAAAATTATAACTGCTATAAATTAGAAGAAAAGTTTTTTGCATAGGAATTGAGCATAAAGAATATTCTATGCAGCAGGAAGCCTTTGCGAGCAATGGTTATATAAGAGCATGCAAATACAATGCATATAATTGTCTCAATATCAAGTTGGTCCTCAATTTTGAACTCCTTGTGGGTGTTGTCCCTTGATTATTTTTGCAAGTCTTAGATAACAAGTTCTATTACCGATCTCAGAGTGATCTTCAATCCAGTTGGAGATGATCTCTTGAGTCCTTTAAGCACAGGCTTAATCCATTCATTCCCCTCTGTGCTTGCTTCAGCTTCCTGCAAAGTGAAAAATTTTCATTTCATTTTCTTGAGAAAGAATTTATTGGATCTTCCACATCATAAAATACATCCTTTCCCATACAATGTGTCACAGCTCTAACAATAGAATAATACATAGTATCTAATAAAGTTACTCTAAATGATGATCCAAAAGACCACACAAGCAGCATGAAAATTCAATGCGTAAGTTCATGCATCCAAGCCAGTTGATTTTAGAATCAAAAGAAGAAGTTTTAAAATTCATAAACTAGATATGCTTTGACATCAAACCCCAGTCATTATTCTGTAGAACACCAGCTTTTCCTCGTCATTGTCAAGGATATCAATGATAAATTTCATTTTGCTCAACAAAAAGAAAGTCGATGAGCTTTGGCACTCAAGAATATTCACTGATTGGAAAGAGATTAGTTCAAACTTGTACAATAGATAACCTTTGGCACTCAAGGATATTCAGTGATTGGTAAGAGGTTAGTTCATACTTGTACGATTAACAGAAAAGTCTAATTCTTGTACTGCTCAATGCCTGCCAGACATTCTATTGCACCTCCAAAAAATTGAACCTCAGACTTACAAGAGAGAATTTTGATGCAAGTGTGGGGAAGATGGCATCTTCAAGGGTAAGTCCAGTTTCTTAACCCACATTTCCAAAGGCGAGTTAGGTCATAATTAGGTATTGGTATAAAGAAACTGGAAATGCCTAGTCACCAGGATATAGAAGGTAAACTTGCCAAAGAAGGGAACATGTTTAGTGCATTGTCTGGGCTGTGGGCCAAAACGAGTACTGTCTTAAATTCTGTGTAATTTAATCAACACTAGGAATGGTCATCATGATACACTCAAGTCATTTGATTTGGGCAAATTTCCAGGTTTAAATAGGAACATAATGAAGGATTGGTAAATTTGGCTCAAGCTAGCAATGTCTGAAGTTCAACTTGTATGAGAGAGGAACTGGTAAATTTGGCTCAAGCTAGCAACATCTGAAGTTCAACTTGTACGATAGGAACTCACAAAAGACTTTATGATTTCTTCAACAGACTCCAGGCTAAAGCACTTGTTGATTGTTGAGAGCCTGCACAGAAGATAAAAAGAAACTTAGTTCATAACGACACTAAAACTAAGTATTCATTATGATTATTCTTTCAAATTCTATACTTATTTAAGATGCTCTCTTCATCAGGTTGTACATCTGAAGAGAATTCCTCGATTACAGCTTTGACTGCAGTCTCATCAGCAGAATTCAGACTCAGTAACCGCTTCTCAAGATCTTCCAGTTTCTGCCATGGAGATGAAATGTAGAGTTGTATGCGAAAGCATAGATTTAAATTGTTGATCCGGTGTGGCTGATATAGAACATACTGAATAGTATATATGTTTGGATGTTATCAACAATAAAATTTATGTAGTCCACATCTAGGTTGGCTCATTGTTGTCAAAGATATCCTATCTTGACTATGCATTAGAGGTTTGCAGTCAGTGACAAGTGGTCTGCGAGATGTTTAAGGAGATAGGACAAATTAGAGTTGTAATGAAAGAATATTGGCTGAGCTACGTTAAAATGATAATAAAGACATATTATATGAGATGTGTTTATGAATTATAGCTTTTTGTGATGCATATTGCTGCCTCTTTTTTGGTAGAAACGTACTAGTTCCCTATGGCTTAAACTTGATGTCCTGATGCTGGAGAATAGATATCAAAATACACAATTTACCTCAGATGGCACAAAATGTGTTGCTAATCCAATAGCAATCATTTCTTTTCCATTCAATCTAGCACCAGTCAAGCCTAAGTATTCCCCTGTAATATTACTCAAGAGTAATCAGAAGTCTTATGTAATCCAAATCTTTTACAGCTAACATTTATCAAACAAGTTGACTATCAACTCTTTGTCATGACATTTAAAAACCTTGAAAGATATAGTGGAGTGTGTTACGATGTTGTAGATTTTGGAATCTAATCTAGGGCTAAAATGAAACCAGCTCATGAGTCATCTAGCAAAGAGGCAAATATATCCCTCTCTCATCTAACATAGAATTTATCAGCTCATGCTTATTCCTGTTAATTAGCATTATACTTACCCAAATATCCAGGGAGACGTGAAAGGATGTAGGAAAAGCTGCAATCAGTATGAAGCCCTACACTTGCTTCAGGCAGCGCAAAAACCTATAAACCCAAAAGATATCTTAATCAAACTTGTATATGCATCAATTGAGATAGGCCTAAATTCTGAGACTAAATGTGAGAATGATAACAAGAAAAACGACACAAGACTACAAGCGAAAACCAATCTACGATCCTTCCTGAAAGCTAATATGGAACAAAGAACTCTAAAGACCCACCGCCTTCTCAGTGACAACAGCAAACTTCAATGGGGAAACCATCGCTCCACCTCCCCCCATGACAATTCCATTGACCAGAGCAACCTGCAAACAAACACAGATAAACCCAAAATTAACATCGTTGCCACCTCAAACTTGAATGGAACTCGAGCACTACCGTTGTCTTCTTATAGGTGTGAATGTGGTAGCAGAGCCAGTACATCCTATACACAACTTCAAGACAGGAATCATCTGCAAAAAAAAAAAAAAAAAAAAAAACAACTCTTTTGAGTTTTGACCAACCAAACCCACATTAAAAAAAAACAAAAAAAGCAGAGCCAATATGCAGCTGCATCCAAACCTGATCTCCCCGCATAGAACATTTTGAGATCACCCCCAGCCGAGAAAGCACGTCCAGAGCCCTAAAAAGATAATAGAACAACAAACTAACGAATCATTAAAGAAACTACCTCTTATTGAATCTTGAACACAAACTATCAAATACCTTGATGATAACCAGCTGGGAATCATCATCCTTCTCCCATTTTTCAAGAAACCCAGCCAGCAGTGAAACCTGCCACCAATTCAGCAAACCCCAATAGGAAAAATTGAAGTAAAAAATTTGACTTTTTTTTTGCTTAAATTGAAACTTACGACTTCGGATGAGATGACATTGAGCTGCCGAGGACGATTCAGAGTGATCAGCCGCAAATGGCCGATCTCATCTCCGAGAACCACCTGAGAACAACATCAAATGATCCCTACACTTCAGTGAATCTCTATCAAGAAACAAGAAAAAACAAAGATCTGCAGACCTGTTCAGGATTTGAGGGGTCTTGCGCCATTTGAAGCACTCTTGGAGTTAGGAGATGGGCTCGATTTAGCGACTCGAGAAGGAGATCGACGACTCGAATTGAGAAATTTGAAGATGAAGAAAGTGGAGGTTTGGTGGGTGGAGCGGAAGGTTGGTGCGGACTGTCCAGGGGTAGACTTGCTACTTTCTGGGCCCGTGGCGCGAATAAAGGCAGTTCGTAAGCTGGGGTCCGCTTTTCAGCTGATGTATCTTCTTCGCTGGCAGAAGCATAACTGTTCGAATACGCTTTGAGATTCACGCAACTAACGATTTCTCTACCGCCAGCTAGATGCCGGTCCGCGATGTTTGAACGGCATGAAATTCGGAGGTCGGAGCCGTTGGAATCTTCTGGATAATAAAATGAAGGGCTAATTAGATTTAAACAAGATTTTAATTTTTCGATGAGACGATTTAATTTAAAATAAATATAATTACCTATAATCTCATATAATTAGTCTTAATTACTTATAACTCTCATAATTTTTGGAATTACCTATACCTCTTTTCTCAAAATATTTATCTACACCCTGATTGTTATTTAATCAAAATTTTTTCAAAAAATTCTGATTCTACCGTCTATTATTTTTACAATTAAATTCCTAAAAACTTATTTTTTAATATTTAACATCCTGAAATTTTATTTTTTTTTCAAATAACACCCCGAAATTATTTCGATTTATAGAAAAGTCTCCGAAATTATTGCGACTGCGGTGAGGGTGGCGTAAGCAGGTGATGACGCTGGAGGTCAGCAGCTGGAGCAGAGGCCGAGGCCGGCGTCGTCCGCCCCCGCATGTCAGGGACATGGGGACGAAGGTTGAGGCCGTCCGCGCTCGCATGTCGGGGACGGAGGCCGAGGCCGGCGCGCTCGCACGCAGGCGCGGACGGCCTCGGCAAGCGGGCGTGGACGGCCAAGGCCAAGGCCGTCCGCCACCGCATGCCGGGGACGGAGGCCGAGGCTGGACGGCAGCGGGCGTGCCGGTAGCGGACGGCAGCCGGCGCACCGGGCTCGGCCTCCGTCCTCGGCACGCGGGGGAGGACGACCTCGGCCTTGGCCGTCGGTGCTCGCGTGCCTGTACTTTGGCCTCGGCCTCCACTCCCATCGCCGGCCTCCGGCATCGCCACCTACGCACCGCCACCCTCGCCACCGCAATAATTTTGGAGATTTTTCTGTAAATCGAAATAATTTCGGGGTATTATTTGAAAAAAAAAAAAATCGAATTTCAGAATGTTAAATAAAAAAAAGTTTTGGTGGGTGGAGCGGAGGGTTGGTGCGGACTGTGCAGTGGCAGACTTGCTACTTTCTGGGCCCGTGGCGCGAATAAAGGCAGTTCGTAAGCTGGGGTCCGCTTTTCAGCTGATGTATCTTCTTCGCTGGCAGAAGCATAACCGTTCGAATGCGCTTTCAGAGTCACGCAACTAACGATTTCTCTACCGCCCGCTAGACGCCGGTCCGCGATGCTTGAACGGCATGAAATTCGGAGGTCGGAGCCGTTGGAATCTTCTGGATAATAAAATGAAGGGCTAATTAGATTTAAACAAGATTTTAATTTTTCGATCGAAACGTTTTAATTTTAAATTAATTAGTACAAAATTTAATTATATATATTATTTTTATATCAAAAAATATTCTTAATTTAGTAGTTAAAAGTGTTAACCTTGAATCACATTGACCCGGGTCTGGATTAGGGTTGCAACAACTCTTTTTCACAATATTTCAAGTGATTTTTTACCAAATTTTTTTTTTTTATTAATTTTTTAAAAATAGTACAATATTTTCACTTTTAAAAATTTTTAAATTCAAAGTCAAAGTTTAGTAAAAAAATGTAAAAATAGTTTGATTAATTTCTCAATTTCAATAGGTGCCAAAATTAATGCCTAAATCAAAACTTAAAATTGTGCATTTAAATCCCTCAAATGTTCATAATTGCCTGTCAACAATAATATGCATTTTATTACGAAAACATCCCTGACTTGAGTTTAATGAGAAAAATAGTATAGCGTGCATGCCATATTTCCTCTGTATACCCATCTTTGTCTTTGTACAAAAGAATTTTACTGTCACAATAAACATGTAAAGGACAAGCGACCCACATACAGAGGTCATGAAGGCAAATTAACCACCATGGACATAGGAGGTGAATTATTTCTAGGACTTGTATGTAATTACAAAGGCTCTGAGGGACTTCTAAATAATTAATCAAGTAACCTTGGTAATAATAAAGGAATTTCGATATAGAGATGCATTGGAAACATATCATGAGTCTGATATTGATTCTTGCCAGACAAATAAGAGAGATACAACAATTTATTCTCACACATAAAATAATAACTTTTTGGCTCTTTTTTGGAATTCATGGGGCATATATACATCAATGTCTCGCAAAAGGTTTGGCCATGAATTACCAGACGTCAACACTGTGGGTTACACCCAGAAGGATAGCAATTGAAGCAAGAACGGCCTGCTCAAACAAACCAAAAGGTCAGCAGGGATAATTGTTGTTTCCAACAAAAAAATCATAATTAAGTGATTGCATCTAGATGAGTTAACATTTAAATCCGTTTAAATAAATTATGATGAAAAATATGAAACCTTGATGAGAACAGAACATTTGCAAACAATTTATACTTCATTGTACCATGCACCCTCTTTGTGTAGAAACCTGCCACATGTTTTCCATTTGGGCTAGGAAGGAGCACCACTGGTTTGTAGTGTGCATGATAATGTGATGGTTATGTTTTTTTCTCTTTTCTTTTCTGATCACATTATGCTGAAGCACACATTTTGCTTTTCTATGAATGTCATGACATTCAATATTTCATTGGTCATCCAGTATAATACCCAGCACGAGCACATACACACAACTTGAATTGTCTAAAAAATTTAATGCAACATTTCATATATCACAGACTGGAGCCTCTGAATAGTAAGGGCAGTAGCTAGTAATGTCATGTGCATTATCCTGAGAACTACACTCAGTTCACACAAATTTGGCTTATTTATTATAGCCCTATATAAATCCTCCCATGAGTAATATTTGACAAAAAATGAATTCATGAACCTTATGTGAAAATGAAAGAAACAATGGCAGGAATTAAAGTCAATTACAAAGAAATTGGCTACTCTATATTGGTTTTTAGTGGACAAGGAGGGGAACCAAAGATGAATATAGATCATACTATGGTTTAAGTTCAACTGAGATTTGATCATGGTTAGGGATACCAAATATGGTTCATGCCCCTTTTGTTTTATGTAATGAAGTTCCTTGAGCCGCAGTTGGCCAGAAACCATTATGCTTGATCCATGGAATTAAAAGCAATATTTCCATTGAACAGGCCTAAGTATGCATTAAATCAAACATTTCCTCAAGTCTCAAATTTGAATGGAAATAACACCATTTACTATTCACAAAAAATATCAAAGGCACATATCCCTCAAGTTTTCAATTAATGGTGGAACCTAAAGATAAGTTACGTAGCTAAACGATTTATAGTCCATGACTCCATGTACAAACAACTTGGAGAACAATAGTCCATGACTCCATGTACAAACAACTTGAAGAACAAAACAGTAGCATGTAAGATGTCAACGTAATTAGCAAAATTAATGCAATAAAAAATATAAAGAGGATATTATATAGGTTTAAAGAGGGAATAAAACTAGAAGCTTTGAATTCTTTCACTTACTGCAAGGGTGCATGCAATAAACCCTGGCTTTTCTCTATAATCTATTCTGACACATAGTAGAATGAAAGCTCCAACATACCAGGGAATGGCAGCAAGAAAGAAGCCAACAATAAACCTTCCAAAAAGACAGATATTGTAATTAGCTCCATTCAGTAATATATTACCAAACAAATAGTTACCTATGTTATATGAGGATGATAAGATGCTGAAACAAGAGGGGGAAAAATCCATGGACGAGCTTACAGAAACCAGCCAATTCCCAAGCCACAACAGGGAAGCCTTGGCATTCTTAATGGTCTTCCTTCTGCAACTGCATAACCTTGAAAACCATAGAAACAAAAGAAGGAAAACAAATAACCGTCATGCTTAGCTGCTTAATGTTATTTATGTCTAAAACGTAATGGCATGGTGAAAACAACCTGTATCAAATACTAGCCTATAAAGCATTACCTCTAATAAGAAAAATAAGGAGACATAACAGATGTTTCAACCCACTACATAGAACTCCAGATATATTCCAAAAATTTCGGAGTATTTTTCAGTGTGAAAAAGAAAGAAGCACCATATCCTAACTATTGGCAAGGAATATGGCTTAATTATTACGACCTTTCGCAATTTGCAAAAAGAAAAAACTTTTAGAAAGTAATCAAAGATGAACATCCAGTAAATGGGATAGATCAAAAGAGAAGTGAACAACAATAGGGTGGTCTTGCACAGGAAATAAGCTGAACTAGTATAGAACTTAACATGCAAATGTAAAACATTTGATTTTAACACATTGCCAAACAAATTACTAAAGATGGTGTCAAATCCTGGCCATGAGGCTTGAATAAATCATTTTTCATTTGCTTCATATGGGAAATTTGGTTGTCTATTTTTTATCCAATGTTGCCAAAGAGACAACTTGGTCGTGAAGACAAGAAAGATAGATAAATACTGTTGTTAATTGCACTTGAATTAGGTCGACGAGAAACATATATAAATACTTTCAGCCTAATTAGTCCAACCTGAGCTAATTTGAATAAATTTTCAACAATAAAATCAGACACGCACTCTAATTCTTGACATATGCGTGATTCAAAATATTCAGTCACACTGTTGATGACTAATTATTGGGCCCAGCTCACACCGCCTTGGGTGCGCCCAAAATCGGCCCGCATGGGTTTAAGGTGGTTTGAGACCTGGTAAGATCCGCTAATTTTTATATTAAGCCCGTTTAAGTTTCAATCCGTTAAACGTTAAGACCTGCCAATATCTACATTCATTGCTTTTAAT
This sequence comes from Trichopus zeylanicus subsp. travancoricus, assembly GCA_005019695.1. Lineage (NCBI taxonomy): Eukaryota > Viridiplantae > Streptophyta > Magnoliopsida > Dioscoreales > Dioscoreaceae > Trichopus > Trichopus zeylanicus. The sequence continues at coordinate 9,756 of RXID01014532.1, forward strand.
GATATGTTAGAGTGATTTTTAAAAATAAATTAACATATTTCATTAGGTCCGTTGACACCCCCACAATACGTGAAGGTTAACGACTAATAAAAATGCCCAGACTATTCCTTGAAATTTGCTCCTAGTTTCAAATGTCCCATGCAGATTATCACATGTTAGAATTTGGACTATAAATCATGTACATTTATGCATAAGGACATGTAGACGTACATGTATTGCATGAAATTATTGTATATATATTTCTATTATATGGTATAAGGACCTAATTGAGGTGATCTATTTAATTTAGGGTCTTTGTCATCTAAAATATAAGTGTGGTGGCTAAATTGTGAATGTGTAGAATTCCTGGGGTTTAATTGTTAATTATTAATGGACTAATTAACAATTAACCCATTAAGATTTATGGGTGTGGTCCCTGACTGTGGAATTTGATATAAAAGGAAAAGAAACCCTACATCCATTAATGGGGAAAATTCCAAACAGTCAGAAGACCTCCTCCCAAAACCCCTTCTCCTCCTCCCCTCGAGTCCGGCGCCGACGCTAGGGTTCCGACGAGTTCGAGAGTCCGCCGTCATCGGATCTCCGGAGAGGCCGCTGCGCTGCCACGCCATCACGCCGTCCGGCCTCCTCGCTGCCACGCCGTCGTCCCCGCTGGGCCACGGCTGCCAGCAGATCCGTGCTCTCCCGCGCCTCCGGTCGTCGTCACCCCAAGCCGTCAGGCCGAAGCAAGCGCCACCGCAGCCCGAGCAGCCTGCGCACGACGGCTGCCGCACGACACCTACCTGCGCACGACGCCGAGCCGTCGGGTCCCGTGCTGTCTGCGCACGACGCCTGCGCGCAACAGCGACGCACACCGCCGTCTCCGCTGCCGGTCGCCGGAGCATCGCACGCCGCCGTCTCCGCTGCCGGTCGCCGGAGCACCGCACGCCGCCGTCTCCGCTGCCGGTCGCCGGAGCGCCGTGGGCTTGATTGGGTGTCAGTCTTATCCCAATGGAATCAGGTACGCTTCCGTGATCTTTATTTTTCTCAATGATCTGATATGAATGTTTCTGGATTGTTTTGGCATACATTCCCTTAAATTTCTTACAAGTGGCATCAGAGCCAGGTTTCATGTTGGGTTTTTGAGAATGCATGTTTTCATGGATTTAGTTACTAATATTTTAATTTAATTTGGTTCAAGCAATATGTTGCCAAAGTAACTCTATTGTGTAGATTGAATTAAACTAAAAATATTAGGAAGGCATTACATGCTTGAAGTTTCATGCGGGTAATAATCGGCCCAAAGGAAGGTTATTATTTGGCCGAAATCAAAGCATATTTGTGGTAATAAATATGTGACAATTATTTGGTTTTATCCATGTGGGTAATAAGTCGGTCCAAAAAAAGGCTTATTATTTGACAGGACTTTATTGTCAATATTTGATTGTCATACCAAGAGTACCACTTACAAATTGAATTTTGTCCAAAGACTTAATTTCAATGTTGTGCTAGGTATCTTGAGATGGGATTTAATTTCTTTTTGTGAGCTGATTGTGTTTTGAATTGTTGTTCTCTTTCAGTTGACTTTGTGAATGCTTCTGCTGTCACTGCCAATATCAATGGCATTCCAGTGCTCAATGGGAGCAATTTTAAGACTTGGAAAAATAAGGTAACTATAGTCTTGGGATGTATGGAACTTGACCTAGCATTGAGGGAGAGCTTTTGAGAGGTGGGAACGCTCTAACCGCTTGAGTCTTATGATAATGAAAAATGCTATCCCAGAGACGTTTTTGGACACTATGTCTGAGGAGACTGATGCTAAAAGGATCCTTGAAACCCTTGAAAAGCGCTATATGAAAAGCAATAAGGCGGAAACAAGTGCAGCCTTAAGAAAACTTGTTTCCATGAGGTACAAGGGTAACGGGAACATAAGGGAGTATATTCTCGAAATGTTTAATCTTGCAGGGAAATTAAAAATACTAAAATTAGAGCTTTCGGAAGACTTGCTCATTCATTTAGTGTTGATTTCTCTTCCTCCGCAATTCAGTCATTTTGAAGTGAGCTATAATTGTCAGAAGGAGAAATGGACAATGAATGAGCTCATTTCTCATTTAGTGCAAGAGGAAGACAGGATGAAACAACATAAAACCGAGAGTGCTCATTTGGCATCATCTTCTTACGGACAAGGCAAGAAGAGAAAAAACTAAAGATGTTGCGGTGAAGGAACTGCAAAAGAAGCAGCAAAATACGTCCGAGGGACATAAGGAAAAGAAATGCTTCTTTTGCAAGGACTCTTCCCATTTTAAGAAAGATTGTGCCAAATTTCACGCTTGGCGAGTGAAGAAAGGTACATCTTTTACTCTTGTTAATTCAGAAGTTAATTTAGTTTTAGTGCCTAGATATACTTGGTGGTTGGATTCGGCTATCACAACTCACATAAGTATATCTATGCAGGGTTGCCTGAACTCCCGACAGCCAAATGATGACGAGAAGTACATCTATATGGGGGCTGGAAAAGGGGTTGAAGTTGTGGGCAAGAAGTACATCTATATGGGGGCTGGAAAAGGGGTTGAAGTTGTGGGCGTTGGGACTTTTCGGTTGTTATTACGTACTGGTTTTTATTTAGAATTAAATAATACATTTATTGTACCGTCTTTTAGATGGAATTTGATATCAATTTCTATTTTGGACAAAGAAGGATTTGTTTGTTCATTTGGTAATAGAAAATGTGATATTTATTTTAATTCTGTGTTGTATGGAACCAGTCATTTAACTGATAATGACAACCTTTATTTGCTTCATATAGAAAATTCATACAGTGAGTCCCATAATACTGAAACAAAAGGCACTAAACGCAAATTTTCAAATGAAAATTCCTTTAAATTATGACATAAGCGTTTGGGTCATATCTCTAAAAGGAGAATTGACAGACTTGTGTCAGAAGGAATTCTTGAAAAACTTGATGATTCATATCATAATATTTGTGTTGAGTGTATAAATTGAAAAACCACAAATAAGAGCAAAGAAGGAGCTGAGAGAGCTAAGGAAGTCTTAGACTTGATACATACAGATATTTGTGGACCGTTCCCTACAGCTTCTTGGAATGGTCAACAATATTTTATCACATTCATAGATGATTACTCTCGATATGGCTACCTATATTTAATTTATGAGAAATCACAAGCATTGGATGTTTTTAAGTTGTTCAAAGCCGAAGTTGAAAACCAACATGGTATATCAATTAAGGCTATAAGATCTGATCGTGGTGGTGAATATTACGGAAGGTACGACGGATCAGGTGAACAACGTTCAGGTCCATTTGCTAGATTTCTTAGTGAGTATGGGATCGTTCCTCAATACACCATGCCGGGTTCTCCGAACATGAATGGTGTAGCTGAGAGACGAAATAGAACCCTTAAGGATATGGTACGAAGTATGATTTGTCGTACAACTTTACCTCACTCAATATGGGGAGATGCATTAAAGACCGCAATGTATATTCTCAATAGAGTTCCTACAAAAGCTGCTAACAAAACCCCTTATGAGTTATGGACGGGTAAGAAACCTGTCTTAAAGCACTTACGAGTTTGGGGATGTCCAGCTGAAGCAAGGCCTTATAAGCCAAATGAAAAGAAACTAGATGCAAGAACTGTTAGTAGTTATTTTGTAGGATATGCTGAAAGATCACGGGGATTTAAATTCTACGATCCTAAAACAAGAACATTTTTTGAGACGGGAAATGCTCGGTTCTTTGAGGATGTTGAATTTGGGGGGGAAGATAATGTTAAAGGTTTTGTGTTTGAGGAGGAGTTGGAAAATATTCCTTTTCCTACGGTAGTTGTTGATCATGATCAAGCTTTCATTCCTAACATGATTCAACAACATCCGGTACAAATCCAAGATAATGCTGAACTTCCAACTCATCAAGATCATCCAGTTATTCCTCAAACCATTATTCATGAGGAAAATGTGGATCAAACTCAACATACTCAAATTCAAGAAGAGCTTGTGCCTTTAAGAAGATCCACTAGAGAAAGGAGAAAAGCAATTTCAGATGATTATGTTGTTTTTCTTCAAGAACATGAAAATAACATTGGCTTAGAGGGAGAGGATCCACTCACCTTCCATGAAGCAGTCAATGGTTCCAACTCTCAAAAGTGGATTAATGCCATGGGTGAGGAAATGCAATCCATGAAAGACAATGACGTTTGGGATCTTGTTTCATTGCCTGAAGGTGTAAAATCTATTGGTTGTAAATGGATTTTTAAAACCAATAGGGATTCACAAGATAATGTAGAAAGATATAAAGCTCGTCTTGTCGCCAAAGGATTCACTCAAAAGGAAGACATTGACTATAAAGAGACTTTCTCTCCAGTTTCTTCGAAAGACTCTTTTAGGATCATCATGGCACTTGTAACGCATTTTGATCTTGAGTTACATCAGATGGATGTAAAGACCGCTTTTCTTAATGGAGACATTGAGGAAACAATTTATATGTTACAACCGGAGGGGTTGGATTCCAACGAATCTAGCCAATTGGTTTGTAAACTTAAGAAATCCATCTATAGGCTTAAGCAAGCTTCCCGTCAATGGTATCAAAAGTTTCATCAGGTTGTTCTCTCATTTGGATTTAAAGTGAACCCTGTTGAATATTGTGTATACCATAAGTTCAGTGGGAGTAGATTTATTTTCTTAATCTTATATATGGATGATATTTTGCTTGCTAGTAGTGATGTAGAACTGCTTCGAGAAACCAAGAAATTTCTTTTGGAACAATTTAAAATGAAAGATCTTGGTGAAGCATCCTTCGTATTAGGGATCCAAATTCATCATGATCGTTCACGAGGAGTTTTAGGATTATCACAGAAGGGTTACATCGAAAGTCTATTAAAACGATTTAGCATGCAAAATTGCAGGCCACATGATACCCCCGTATCTAAAGGAGATAAATTTAGTTTGAATCAGTATCCCAAAACTGATATAGATTCCAAGTTTATGGAAAATATTCCTTACGCATCAGCAGTAGGGAGCTTTATGTATGCGCAGGTTTGCACTCATCCGAACCTCGCATATATTGTTGGAATGCTTGGTAAATATCAAGTTAATCCAGGAAGAGAACATTGGGTAGCAGCTAAAAGAGTCTTCAGATACTTACAAAGCACAAAGGATTTAATGCTCACATATGGGAAGTCGGATAGACTTGACATCATTGGGTTTTCTGATTCCGATTTTGCTGGATGCCAAGACAGTCGTAAATCGACATCTGGCTATCTTTTTCTGCTAGCTGGAGGTGCAATTTTATGGAAGAGTGTCAAACAAACACTCGTTGCATCTTCCACTATGGAGGCTGAATTTGTAGTTTGTCATGAGGCATCTAATCAAGCTATGTGCCTGCGAAACTTTGTTTCAGGACTGCAAATAGTTAATGGTATTGAAAGGCCACTTAAGTTACACTGTGACAGTAGAGCAGCAGTCTTGTACTCAAATAACAACAGGAGCTCTTCAAAATCTAAGCATATAGATATTAAGTTCCTTATTGTGAAAGAAAGAATTCAGAGTGGGTTAATTAGTATTGAGCATGTAGGAACAAAGTCTATGATTGCAGATCTGCTCACTAAGGCATTAGCACCCAAGGCCTTTCATGATCATGTTACAAATATGGGTGTTGTTGCATTTGATGTCATTTGATTTAGTGGGAGTTTGTGTTTTTATTTATGCTTGGTACTGTACTTAATGTCATGACATTATTCAGTTATTTTCAGTTTTCATTGTTTACTCTAAATTTTGATGTCATTTGGTTAAAGTTGGACCAGTTGGAAATAGGCATGTGCAGATCACATTACATGTAATTTCCATGCTACACATCCACACTTGATTTATGTCATTTAGTTAAATTGATGCATGAGATTAATGTGGGTTTAGTTGCAAACAATAGCAACGACTGCCTCTTTGGTCCTTGTATTAGTGAGACTAATGGAGGGAATCGGTTTAGATGACTTTTCTAGTTGTGTACACATTAAAGATGTAGAGATGTATATACAATAGAAGTTATATGTACATGATTATATATAGTCCAAGTGGGAGATTGTTAGAATTTAGACTATAAATCATGTACATTTATGCATAAGGACATGTAGACGTACATGTATTGCATGAAATTATTGTATATATATTTTTATTATATGGTATAAGGACCCAATTGAGGTGATCTATTTAATTTAGGGTCTTTGTCATCTAAAATATAAGTGTGGTGGCTAAATTGTGAATGTGTAGAATTCCTGGGGTTTAATTGTTAATTATTAATGGACTAATTAACAATTAACCCATTAAGATTTATGGGTGTGGTCCCTGACTGTGGAATTTGATATAAAAGGAAAAGAAACCCTACATCCATTAATGGGGAAAATTCCAAACAGTCAGAAGACCTCCTCCCAAAACCCCTTCTCCTCCTCCCCTCGAGTTCGGCGTCGGCGCTAGGGTTCCGACGAGTTCGAGAGTCCGCCGTCATCGGATCTCCGGAGAGGCCGCTGCGTTGCCACGCCATCACGCCGTCCGGCCTCCTCGCTGCCACGCCGTCGTCCCGGCTGGGCCACAGCTGCCAGCAGATTCGTGCTCTCCCGCGCCTCCGGTCGTCGTCACCCCGAGCCGTCGGGCCGAAGCAGGCGCCGCCGCAGCCCGAGCAGCCTGCGCACGACGGCTGCCGCACGACGCCTGCCTGCGCACGACGCCGAGCCGTCGGGTCCTGTGCTGTCTGCGCACGACGCCTGCGCGCAGCAGCGACGCACGCCGCCGTCTCCGCTGCCGGTCGCCGGAGCATCGCACGCCGCCGTCTCTGCGGCCGGTCGCCGGAGCACCACACGCCGCCGTCTCCGCTGCCGGTCGCCGGAGCGCAGTGGGCTTGATTGGGTGTCAGTCTTATCCCAATGGAATCAGGTACGCTTCCGTGATCTTTATTTTTCTCAATGATCTGACATGAATGTTTCTAGATTGTTTTGGCATAACTTCCCTTGAATTTCTTACGTCACAATCTTGGACAAAATCACAGCTATCATGTATTCTTGCACACTTTTACATATGTGATCAAAGTAGTAATAACTATAGCAAAAGACATTGCACCCTTCCGTCCATTCTCCTCCAATGTCACATTCAAGCAACAAACCCCAGATCCCTAATTTCAAAGCCCCTTCAGAGAAAAAGAACTACTAACAGTGCCCTAGATCGATCTGAAGAAAAATTACAATCAGAAATGCCGAGATTCACCATCTCAGGACCGATCAATCGCCAGAATTTCCGGAGAAATTACATAAAAATCCAATAATTGATAGCATCAATCACACAACAAAAGCAAAAGATTCCAATTTTAGACTACGATCGGAATCAAAATCTTGGGCATAAAAAATAGGCATAAACTGACCCGGAATGGTTCGGTACCCATGAGGATAGTAGGCAGAGGGCGGATACGGAGCGGGAGGCGGGTAGGAAGCTGCTCCAGGCGGCGGAACCGGGCGGGGGAACCCTATCGCCGGCTGGGAGTAGTCGGGGACGCCCTGAAACGTGCCGTACTGGTATTGCTGGTGGTGTTGGTGCTGGTAGTCTCCGGTGACCACTTCCCGGCTCTTCTCGTCCTCCTCGCTCATTTTCCTCTTCTCCCCTCTCTTCCCGGGAACTTCTCCGTCGAGGGTCGAGCAATCCGCGAGTTTCTGTTCCAACTCGATGCCGCTCTTATTTCGGCTGCGGTGGAAGGACCGAAATGCCGACCGGAAGACCAACACGCTGAGCTGGCAGCTGTCCGCGCGTTTGAGACAAAGTTTTAAGTTTCTATCTGCCGAAACCGATCCGTTTCAATTTTTGGTTTTTGTTTCCATCAAATTATTTTTTAAATATTTTAACTAAACTTTAACTTTAACTTAAAAAATTTTAAAAATTTAAAAAATTTATATAATTTTTTTTAAAGTATTAATTAAATTTTTTGATAAAAAAATAAAAAATATGTAAGAAATTAAAATTTGCTTTGGATCAGAATTAAACCAGAGTCTCATTTAAGATCCAATTAAAACCTTAACTACTTAATTAATAATAATTTATAATATGATTACAATATATAAATATAAATAATTTATTTTTGAAATTCAAAATCTAACTCTAAGCCAAAATATTTTCTTTATAGTCGAAATCAAAACGTTTCATCGGCCGAAACTTTAAACTAAGGTTTTAATTTTTAAATCTCGGCAAAAACTGAAATATTTTGATCGAAACGTTTCTGTTTCGACCGGTGGGAAAATGAAACGACTAAATTAATTTCAGTTTAGGGTTAGGGTTTTGCAGTGGTAGTGAGAGCCGAGCAAACGCAGAGAGCAGGGAGAATGTGCAGCGAGTTCGCGCAGTCGTCGTCCGCCTCGCGCTCTCACTCACGCCCTCGCCAGCCTCGCGCGAGCACACAGGTGAGGGCACCAGAGGCCAGCACAAGGGCACCGGCATGATGCTGGCGAGGGCTTGGGCATTGGCGCGAGCACGAGCGTCAGGCTGGCGAGCTCGCTCGCGCCGACCTTTAGCGCCCGTGCTCAAGTGTGAGCATGAGCAAGCGAGCCAGCATGATGCCCAAACCCTCGCCGACCTCGCGCTAGCTCCCAAGCCCTCACCGGCATCGCGCCCGTGCCCAAGCGCAAGTGCGAGCTCGCTTGTCGGCATCACGCCCGTGCCCTTGTGCCGGCTTCGCACCCACCCTCACGCCCTCACCGTCCTTGCGCCAACACCGAGCCCTCATCGGCTTGGCCCCCACGCCGCCCTCTGGCACTCGCCAGCCGCTCGCTTGCAAGCCTCACGCCCTCGCTCTCGCCCTCGCTAGTGTAACTCCCATGCCCGCAAGCTAGCGCTAGAGTCGTTGCACTCGCGTCCTTGCCATCTCTGGCAGATACTGTTTATGTGTATGAAATTGTTCGCATGTATGAGTTTTTGATGTATGATACTATTCACTACTTCAAAAAATTTTAAACATATTAAATATTTTTAATTTGAAGTTAAAAAATAATTAAAATAAAGTGAAATTTTGATCAAAATATAATTAATAAATAAAAAAAATTTTGATCGAAACTGAAATAGAAATGATTTTAATTGAAATACGTTGATTTCTCTATTCACGTGCAAACGTGCATTACTGTTCCATCAAAAACAAAAGCCAAAAAAAAAATTGTGTCGGTGAATTACTGTCACGAGATTACGTAGAGTTAGTTGTTTTGAATCATATACCTACAAATGCTCATTTGCATTGTCCATGTACTGAATTTATAATTCTACACCCAGATATTTCAAACTCAACTGACAATGATTATAATGATGATGATTAGTTGTATTACGTTATAATTAATAAATTATGTTTGTGTTAAGTACATTTTAATGATAAGTTAAATTTGTTTATGTTAATTTTTAATTTTTAATCATATTCATATTATTTTTCGTATAATTTTTTTTGTGCAGTAATATATAAAAAATAAAATATATTAGCAGTTAACTATCAAAATTAATTTAACTTAATTAAAATAATATTTAATTTTATGATAAAATTAATTATAAATTTTTTTTATAATTTTTAATTTTTTTGAAAATTTTTTGAAAATTTTATTATATTTTTAATTTGAAATAAAAATACAGTTAAAATATAATTAAATTCTAATTAATATATAATTAATAATTAAAAAATTTTCGATCGAAATCAAAACAATTAAACTTAAAATCGAAATAATTAAAATAATTAAAATATATTGATTTTATTAAGTGTCGAAGTCAAAATCGAAATCGAAAATTGAAATTTTTGCTTTAAACGGTGGTTTGAGAAGCGTAGCGCTTGGTGATAACAAGCGTTCAATGCGCTCTGACATTGGTGAAAGTTGGAGACGACAAAGTCGAAGAGACGTGGCGGAGCAGACGTGCAGATGTGGCGTGGAGATCAAATCCATCATTTTGTTTTTCATCGATTAATGCGAGAAAATCTATTATACACAAATTCTAAGAAGAACAGACCTTGGCTCCCTTTATTTTGCACGCAAATATTTTTTATTTAATTAAATAGGTCAATTTAGATTAGGTCGAGTTATCCATTTAAAAATTGGATTTGATTTGGGTTTAGAAAATTGATCCAGTTAATAAATTACTCAAGTTCTGTTTGATCCGTTGAATATAATATTATAGGTTTAACCTAATTCAAACAATATTCATGAATATAAATTATGAGGTATAGATTTCAAAACCCAAACTATTTTTTGTGGAGAATATACTTAACATATTTTTTAATGACAATAACTAAATGACCAAAATGTTGTTGTATAATCGTTGAAAAATTTGACTACAAATATGATAATTTCATAGGTTTAAAAATTTTGATTACAAATAAAAATACTTTTTATAATAATACTCTCATCTATTATTTCATCAAATACAATTTTACACACGAGGAATGAATGAAAAGAGTAGAGGAAAAAAAAACCTTGTTTGGTTTGTAACTCCAACTGCAAATTTTTTAAAAAATGGAAAAAATTTCCGAATCTGAATGGATTAAAAAAATTAAAAGCTTAATTACGTTTTTTTACTTCCTATTTTGTTGTTCTACATTTTGTCTGATATGTTTCATACGGAATAATAATTTTAAGATTGGAAGGGTAATATGAGCTAAGAGATAAAATGGATATTTTAGCTCTTAACTCAACTATAATTTAGATTTTTTCGAGTCAATTGGGCTTAAAGAACTTAAAATATTTTTAAAAATTAAAATAGAGAAGTTATACATAATTATGAAAAATTAGGAGATTATATGTAATTTAACTATTTTAAAAAATTATATATAAAAACTTGATAAAAAATTTCAAAAAAATAACAGTGAAAAAGGTTTTTTTTAACCATTTTTTGTAAATTTAAGACCGTCAACACTTATTTTCACGGAATCCTATTCTTACAGGAAACAATCATCAGATCACTACCCATTATTATTAGCGTAAATCAAGATTTTAAATCTCAATTTCGATTTTGGTACTTTGACTTAAAATAAAAAATACTATAAATTTTTTAAAAAATTTAAAAATTTATGAAATAATTTATAATTAATTTTATCATAATATTAAATATTAATTTAATTAATTAAAATTAATTTTGATAGTTAATCACTGATATAGTCTATTTTTAATATATATTACTATATAAAAAAAAGAAAATATACGAGAAATAATATGAATATAATTAAAAGTTAAAAATTAATATAAGCAAATTTAACTTATCATTGAAAGGTACTTGACATATACATAATTTATTGATTATAATGTAATACATTTAATGATTATCATTATAATCATCATCAGTTGAGTTTGGAATATCTGTGTGTGGAATTACAAATTTAGTACCTGGACGATCCGAATGAACATTTGTAGGCATATGAGCGAGAACAACCAACTATGCCCGATATCATGGTAACGATTCTGAAGTATAATCATATATCGAAGGTTCAAAATGAAAATGATTACCATATTCATTGATAACACATATTAAAAGCGGTCTAATAACCCATGAGAAATAAATATTACATTGTGCGAAGTATTCAGGAAAAATTACGACAAGAAGTTGATTTATAGCGTTAAGTGAACCTTGTTGAGAGACACGATAAATTTGATCATTTACTCTTTTACGTTCTTTTAATATCTGCTCAATTAAAGCTTGTCCAAGTATGTCATAAGTCGAAGGTGGAATAATTTTATGATAGAATATAAGTTTTTGGTAAATAATGGACATAATTATTCTTCCTGCTTCAAATGTAACTTGATCTGGAACTGTAATATAATCATCCGGATTTGCCATTATCTATTTTAAAAGAAATATTATATAATTGTCAGGATTCATGAATATAAAACAGATAATAGAAAATACGTCAGAAAAAAAACTACAACAAAGTGTGATAATGAAATAAATAAATTAACATGCGATAAAATAAATCATACAGACATTAAATTTGAATGTCATAAAATTATAATAAGATATCAATTTAAGACAATAATGAAAACATCATTTCATAGGTAGTATAAATCCACGTCTTATAACCATATGTTATTCCGAAGCAGATAATGAAAAGATTGGTATTCTTCATCACCATACTCGTCAGTACGATGGAGTTGTGATCGATAGTATTGTTCAGCATGCAGATAGTACGAATTCACATGGTCCTACATTGACTGATGATATCCTGAATTGAAAGAATGTCTTCTCGCTATGATAATTGTCATAGTAGTTAGAGCTCGTACTATCTGTTGGACCTTGATTAACATCTTGTCTACCATATGAAGTATGTGGATATTGTGGTACATAACCGTCATATAAATTAGAGTTCAAAAACTTATTTCTTTCATATCATGGAAAAGATGAAAATGAGTCCTCATATTGTGATTGTTGAAAATGGGCGTCATCAACTGTACCACCATTGCTGCTATCACTGGTATCAACAGTATTCTCCATTTTGTCAGCTTCCTCTTCTGATTCTTCATCTAAGAGACGGCAAATAGCTTCTTGTGTTTGAGGATGATTTAAGACAAGTTCTTCTTTTTCTTGAATCCACTCTATTAGAGGATCATCATTTTCGAATATGACAAACAAATTGATTATCTCATCCTTTGGTGATTTAAAACTTACCCGGTAAATATTTCTCAATTCTGATGAAACAAAGCAGAAGCGGACATCCTTTTACCATTGTACCCTTCCAAGATGCGAATTCCTACATATACAAAAGGCTAGTTTGGGAAATTCATATACCGTGCGAGTGTATGAGCCAAAAATGGAGAAAACTTGACTAGCTTTTAGGGTTTGTTTGGTTCGATTCCTGAAACCCGGAATGGGGAGAATTGAAGGAATTGAAAGTCAATTCCCTGTATTACTATGTTTGGTTCAATTCTATACCCCAGAATCAAATGAATCAACTAATTTTTAGCTGTTCTGGATTCCGATTTTCAATTCCCTGTGTTTTGGTGGGGAAGATGCCAATTCGCTTGGAATGGGCGTGGGTCCCATGGCTGAATTCCTATTGAATTCCCACGCGGGAGTGAGAGCGGTGATGGTGGCGGAGCGCGGCGCGCTCAGAGCGGTGGTGGCGGAGTGCAGTGTGACCTTTATCGTCTCTCTCGTTGCTCGACCTAGTTCGATCTATGCCGACTCACCGTCAACACGTGGCGCTTGTGTCCACACCCTCGCCAATGCCGCTCGCGCGCCTGCTACCAGCACTCGTGCTGCATCGCACCCGCTCATGCCCTAGCTCGCCATTACCGCCGCCCACGCCACTCTGCGCATGCACTCGCCCCACTGTCGTCGACTGCTGCTTTTTTTTTCTAGTATGTTTTTGTTAAATTTGTTCGTATTTTGGTTGAATTAAGCTTTTAACTTTAGATTAAGATCAGGGTTTTTGATTTTGAGGTAGGGTTTTGAAAACGCGATGTGCTCGACCTTTTTAAAATATTTATTATTTTTAATTATTTTTATATATCTAATAATAACATTATTATACTCTTCTAATTATTTACAAATAAAATATTTTCTAATTGGTCAATTTCATTTGTCAACCAAATAACGAAATTTTAGAATTTATGAATTGGCCAAATCCCAATTCCATTCGAAAAATACTCATCCAAACACAAAAATTATCTAATTCTTTCAATTCTTTTAATTCTCTGAAATCACTTAATTCTCTTAATTCTACAATTTTAAATTCAGAATCGATCCAAACGGCCTCTTATTGTTAACCAGCTTGTCTCATCGTCTACATTCAATCGGGTACCATTTGGCGTGACTTTAGTTATCATTTTTCTCTTTTTTTATGATATATTACAAGAGTTAAGTACATGAAATTTCATTAGTTATTTTTAATGATATTTTACAAGCTGGTGCGACATATTTTGTTTTTGGGTTTTTTATGTACAACTCTTTTAAAAAAAATTAAATTATATATATATTTTATTTTTTTATACTTATATATAACCTTTTTTAATTCTTAACGAGATTTCAAGTCCCAAAATAAAAATATTTTTCATAAAAAGTATACTTTGTATGTTTTTCAATAATCATAACAAAAAACTTAAAATATTCCTGTTATAGTCGTTGAAAAATTTTGTATTATTAGAAAAATTTTTCAACAATAATTACAACTAAAATAGGATTTTTTTAATTTAAAGTTTCAAATAAAAAAGTTTATTTTTTTCTCATCAAAATATCGCTTTTGAAATTGAGAGAGGATATGTTGAGTTAAGAAGTAAAATATAATTGATACTTTTTTGGAGCAGTTAAATCGAAAATACTTGAAATCTCATTGAAAATTAAAAAGAATTTATATATAATTATATAAAAATTTGGGAGTTATATATAATTTAGTCATATTTCAAAGGGTTGTATGCATTTTTTTTCATCTATTTGAATTAATGCTCCATTTACCTATTGAAATTAGTTCTTTTTAAAAAATTGGGCGGAAGGCATGGACCATGAAATTTTTTTGTTTGAATTGATTTCATCGTGAAATAAAATTTTAATTAATGATTAATATGAAAAACGAGTTATGATAAAATTTTAAATAAATTTTAACTTTGTAGTATGTTTGGATGTTCGGATACAAATAAATTTGGGTAGATAATATTTCGAATTTAAGATTTAGGATACTCAACAAACTCAGGCAACCAGAAAGCCCATCTTAATGCGACCCAAAATTTTTTGGCTCATGTTTAAATTTTTTAGCTCCAGATTGAGCTTAGATTTGGGAATTTTCTCATAAATTAAATAGGCTTGATCTGAAGTCCAAAAAAACCAGATAAATTTAGATAAATTAAGGATAAACCAGAAAAAGTGAAGGCCCATCTTAACGTGACCCAAAATATTTTTGGCCCATGTTTAAATTTTTTAGCTTCAGATTGAGCTTAGATTTGGGGATTTTCTCATAAATTAAATAGGCTCTATCTGAAGTCCAAAAAAATCAGAAAAATTTAGATAAATTAAGGATAAACCAGAACAAGCAAAGGATAAGTCTAAATAAGTTTTAATAAGTCATTTTTTGGATTAATTCTTATACAAATCATTTAATTACAGACATAAACTAGTATATTTGCAAATCAGATGCACCACTCCTAGACTAACTTGAATGTCCATTGGGGGGGTGTTAACAAGTCCACTGCGCCAGTTTAGGCCTGCCCGAGGTTTATTGAGCTAAATATTGATATCCACCATAATTTACAATATAGAAGAAGAATTAAAAGGAAGAAAAATAGCACACAAGAGATTTATGTGGTTTGTTCTACGACTTACTCCACCGACGATCGCGATCTGGAGGATATTATATTGATGAGGAAGAAAGATGAGATTACAATGATGGAGACGAAACTCCAATATCATCAATTCTCACAAGAGACTAAGTAGCCTAAGCATCATAAGACATTTTGAGAGTCTTGATCTATATTTCTTTATTTTACTCTATTGAAATCCTTAAATGAATATGGTATTTATAGATGTGACTTAATTGAGTTTAAGTCAAAGTAGAAGATTGACTCAAATAAAATTTCTACCGTTCCAAGTCTTCTAGTAGAAGAGAAATTCAGAGAAGGATTAAGCCCACTAAATTATTTTCTAATATAAATTCTAATTTAATTAAGACTCTCCAAAAAATTCGAATTTGAGATACAAGTAAGTCAAAAATCTTCATCTTTGCTCGAATTCTATTTTTCTTTGAATTTAAATCTTTAATAAATGCCTTCACCTGTTGAGTTTTAAATGTCTTGAACTCTAATTAGAGTTTGAGTTAAAGTAGGAATGCAAAGTTGGATTTAGATTTATATTATTAGGAGTTGTAATTGTGTAAAACTCAGACCCAATAAGAGTCTATAAATATACTATAATATATAGGGCTTATGTATGGCGTAGTATAGAGATTGAACGAGAGAGAAATAGAGAGAGAGGAATAGAGAGAATAGAGAGAAGAGAAAGAGAGAGAGTGTTGGCTTTCGTGTGTGGGTCTTTCTAGTACTTCTCAGTGGTCTCTCGTGGTGGTTCCTTGTGGTACTCTCTTGGAGATTTTCTCTGAAGGTGGAGGCGTTGCCAAGACTTGGAGAAAAAGTTTAGTTGAGTAAGAAACAGTGAATTCCTTCTTGTAAACTCTTATAAAAGCCTTTATCTGTTGATAGTGGATCTCCCGTTGTCTTATCTTGTTATTTTCTTTTATCTTGTATTACTTCTCGTTTCTTGTGTTATTTGAGAATAAGGTGACTCGTGAAATTTTCGCTGCAAATCCCAATAATTGGTATCAGAGCTTAGGAGTAAACAACTAAGATGACGAAGTCCTTACTTGAGGTGGAGAAGTTTGACGGTAAGATAAATTTTGCCTAATGGCAAAAGAAGATGAAGGTGGTTCTTATTTTTTAAGGTCTGCAAAAAACGTTAAAGGGAAAAGAAAAGAGGCCGGTCAAGATAAGCAATGAAGACTAGGAGGAGATAGATCAAAAAGTATTAAATTTAATTATTCTAAGCCTGACTGATGAGGTTTTGTACAATGTCATTGACGAAGAGACAACGATGAACATCTGGACAAAACTTGAGAAGTTGTACATGTCAAAAAGCCTCACAAACAAGTTTTACCTGAAACAACAGTTGTACGGATTGCGTATGAGCGAAAGATTAGTGGCTCACGAAAGAGGAAGATTAAGAGAGCGTGAAGAAGGCAAGCAACGGTCCAAATCAAAATTGAAGGCGAAAGTACAATATTATTCATGTAAGAAGTATGGCCACATTAGACGGTATTGCCCTGAACGTGGGAAGATAGAGTCCTCCAATATGATGATGGCAATAGCGGATGATACTTCTAATAATAATGCGGATGAAGACGTTCTTGCAGTATCCGCATAAATCGGCACTTCTGGTAAGTGGATTTTAGATTCTGGTAGTTCTTATCATATTTGCTCCAGGAAGGACTGGTTTACTTCTTATGAGGAGAATAAGAAGAAAAGTACTGTTTGGTTGGGCGATAATTCAGCCTGTGAGATCACCGGTGTGGGAACAGTCAAAATCCAGATGTTTGATGGAGCGATTCGTACTCTTACTGGGGTAAGGCATGTCCCCAAGATGCGAAGGAATCTAATTTCACTTGGTGTACTGGACTCAAAAGGCTGTAATTATTCAGCAAGAGATGGAGTCATAAAGGTGACACGTGGTATTAGAATCTTGATGAAAGGTGAGAAGTGCAGCAATATTTATCGATTGATAGAAAACACCATTGCAGGTGGAGTTCCGATGGCTACAGTAGTGAAGAGGAAGCATGATATTCGGAGTAATTTGATGTCTCCTCAAATTACTTTTACTACAACAGCAGACACAGATCATCCAAAAAACTTTCAAAAGTACAAAACTGTAGGCATGAAGAACAAATTCGAGGTTGGCTCGAGTTCGCATCTTGAAATTAGCTGAATAAGTTAGTAGCCCAGGGGCAGGGGCTGGATGAGAGATGACAGCTAAAGATTCATGATGATGGCACGCCCGAGTTCAAGCCAAGGTAGAGATTGTTGAGTTTTAGATGTCTTGAACTCTAATTAGAGTTTGAGTTAAAGTAGGAATCCAAAGTTGGATTTAGATTTATATTATTAGGAGTTGTAATTGTATAAAACTCAGACCCAATAAGAGTCTATAAATATATTATAATATATAGGGCTTATGTGTGGCGCAGTATAAAGGTTGAATGAGAGAGAAATAGAGAGAGAGGAATAGAGAGAATAGAGAGAAGAGAAACAGAGAGAGTGTTGGCTTTCGTGTGTGGGTCTTTTTAGTGCTTCTCGGTGGTCTCTCATGGTGGTTCCTCGTGGTACTCTCTTGGAGATTTTCTCTGAAGGTGGAGGCATTGCCAAGGCTTGGAGAAAGAGTTTAGTTGAGTAAGCAAGAGTGAAGTCCTTCTTATAAACTCTTGTAAAAGTCTTTATCTATTGATAGTGGATCTCCCGTTGTCTTATCTTGTTATTTTCTTTTATCTTGTATTACTTCTCGTTTCTTGTGTTATTTGAGAACAAGGTGATTCGTGAAACTTCCGCTGTGAATCCCAACATTCACCTTCCCTCATAGGGAAAAATCAATGATCTTGAACATTGATTAAGTCCAAACAAAACTTGAACTTGTCTCTCGGAATCATCTTCGTCAATATATCTACAGGATTTATTGAAGTATGAATTTTTTATAAAGAAATCCCGCCGTCTTCAATAATGTCTCAAATAAAGTAAAATCAGACATCTATGTGCTTAGATATGGCATGATACATTTGGTTTTTCGTAAGGTGTATGACATTTTGGTTGTCGCAAAAAATAAGAAGAATACATTGAGAAAAACTAATTTGACTTGCCAATCCTTTTAGCCATAGAGTTTTTTTGACTACTTCTGTAGCTACCATATGCTCAAACTCTGTTATAGATAATGTCACAGTTGACTGTAAGATACATCTCCAACTAATAAGTCCACCACAAAAAGTGAAAAGATAACTAGTGAAAGATTGTTGTCATCAAAGTCTTCAGCATAATTTGAATTGACGTATCCAATAATTTTGGCCTCTTAAACTGTATTCCTGTCGAAACATAAGCCAATATTAAGACTACCTTCAATATATCTTAATGATCACTTCATAGCTTGCCAATATTTTTTTCCTAGATTTGTCATGTAACTACTAACAACGCTGATTGCTTGTATAATATCAGGTCTTGTGTATACCATAGCATATATTAGACTTCTAACAATACTTGAGAATGGGATGTTCTCCATGTATGCATAATCCTTATCTATAGAAGAATATAATTGAGCTGAAAGCTTAAACTGGGATACTAAAGGAGTACTAACAGGTTTTGAATTTTTGCATGCGAAAATAAAAAATAATCTTCTTGAGATACTTGCTCTATTTGAACCATAATTTACCATGCTTTCGATCTCGATCAATCTCCATACTGAGAATCTTTTTTATAGCACCTAAATCTTTCATCTCAAATTTCTTTTTCATTTTAAACTTTAGATCATTAAGCAAAGATATGTCTTGAGTTACGATAAGTATATCATCAACATAAAGAGCAATATAATAAATAAGTTATTGACATGCACTTTAAAATAGACACAACAATCATATTTGCAATGGATAAAATCTTATTCCAGCATAAAGCGGTCAAACCTTTTATACCATTATCTTAGAGACTGTTTCAAACCATAAAGTGATTTGTTCAACTTACAGACATAATTTTTTTTAGCTTATTAGATGAACCCTTCAAGTTGTTGCATACAAATATGCTCTTCTAATTCTCCATGCAGAAAGGTGATTTTGACATCAAACTATTCTAACTCAAGATTATGAAAAATAACTAAATCAAGTAAAAAATAAATAGATGTGTGTTTGACCATAGGAGAGAAAATTTCATTAAAGTCAACACCCTCCTTGTGAATGCCCTTTTGCGACTAAACAGACCTTGAATTTAACACCATCTATCTCAGAGGAATCCTCTTTCTTTCGAAATAACTATTTGTAACTAATTGCTCTTTTATCTTCTAATAATTTCACTAAGTCCTAAGTATGGATCTTTTGAAGAGAATCCATCTTTTCATTCATAGCAACTTGTCACTGAAAAGAATTTTTATCCTACACTGCTTCTTTATAGGAAAAAGGATCACCATTGTCGGTAAATAAAGCAAAAGTTACTATATCTGCAAAACCATACCTTTCGGGTGGCTTTATGTTTCTTTGAGATCTTTGAAGTAGAGTCTTCTCAGAAATTTGATTTTTAGAATTTTCTTGAGAGTGTGGCACACCCAGAATATCTTCTTCTAGAGGAACTACATGCTCCACCTCTACTTGTATTATATCACTAGGACCTTTTTGGAGAGATTTTAATATAACACTTTCATCAAATACTACATCTCTCTCAATAATTATATTAGAAATAGTAGGATCCCACAAACGATAACATTTAACACCTTTGACATAACCGAGGAAAATACGTTTTTTGATTATGCATCTAACTTATCCTTGACGACATGCACATAAGCAAGACAACAAAAAATCTTTAAAGAAGAATAATCTGTAGGTTCACTAGTCCATACATCTTCAGAAGTTTTGTAATCAATGTCTATCTAAGGAGAATGATTCACAATGAAACATATTGTATTGACTACTTCTACCCAAAAGTCCTTGTCAAGATCAGCTGTACTAAGCATACTACGTACTTTTTCCAATGAGATTCTATTCATCTTTTCAATCACACTATTTTGTTGAGATTTTTCTGCGATAATAAAGTGACGTTCGATACCTTTATCTTTACAGAATTTGAGAAACCCTGTTGATTTGTACTCTCCGTCATTATCATTTCTAAGATATTTGATTTTTTTGACAGTCCTTTTTTCAACTGAAGTTTTCTACCGTTTGAAAACAGAAAATACTTTGGTTTTATAATGCAAAAAATAAATCCATATTTTTCTGAAAAATCATCAATAAAACTAATAAAATAACGAGTATTAGATTTTGATAGAATAGGAGAGCACTCCACATCAAAATGAATATAATCAATTAAACCTTTAGTGCAATGAGTACTGATGTTAAACTTTACCTTGGACTGTTTACCATATAGACAATACTCGCAGAAATCCAATTTTCATGAGTTGAGATCTTTCAATAATTTTTTTTTGTTGAGCTTAGTTAAACTTTGCTCACTCATATGACTGAGACGCATATGCCATAAGTGGATCATATCAGAAGAAACTTGAGAAATTGTTGCTCCACCTTCAACGATTTTTCCTACTAACTCATACAAAATTTCATGCTTTAGATCCTTCATCAGTATTAATGAGCCTTTAGCAACCTCAAGAACTCCATCTTCAGCAGAATACTGATAACCAGCAGAATCCAAATCACCTAAAGAGATCAAATTTTTTTCAAATCAGGAACATGTCTAATGTCAGTAAAAGTTCTAATAATATTATCAAACATCTTAATTTTGATTATTCTAATTCCAACAATTTTACATGGATTGTTATTACCCATTAAAATTAAACCACCATTATAAGACTTGTAATCTTCAAACCAATCATTATTGAGACACATGTGGTAAGAAAAATCATAATAAAAAATTCAAGTATCATGGTAACGATCAAAATCAAAACTAATAGAGAGAATATTATCATAATCATCATCAAAACTCCCTTCAGCAACTGACACTTATTTTTTGGCTTTCTCTTTATACTGAGATTCTTTCTCTTTCTTTGCTTTGAGCTTCTAACACTTTTTAATTACATGTCTCATCTTCTTATAATACCTGTAATTTATTTCTTTAGATTTGGATCTAGAACGACCTATCTTTAATCTTTCTAGGTACGACTTCTGGCAATCAATACTTCTGAGTGTGACACATCCCCTTTAATCTTTTTTAAATATTCATTAAATAGAAGGAAAACAAAAATATCGTTAAATTTTAAATCCTTATCATACATGAGAGTGGTCTTCGAATTCTCAAGAGAAGGAGGTAGAAACAATAATAAAATAATTGTCTTATCTTCATCTTCAATTTTAAGATCAATGTTTAATAATTGAAGACTAGTTTATTAAAAGTATTAAAATGATCAACTATATTTGTACCTTTTCTCATTCAAAAATTAAAAAACTTCTGTTTTAAGTAAACTCGATTTGAGATAGACTTACTCATATATTATTTTTTTCAATTTTTTTACATAACTCTGAAGGTGATATTTCATCAAGAAACAGATAGAGTAGCTCATCAGTGAAACTGCGAATGATTATGCTATATGCACTAGTCTTCTGATTTTTTCAAACATTTTCGGTGACATCTTCAGGCTTGATATCCTCCAATATATTTCTCAATCTTTGTTGAGTAAGAATTATACGAACTCTTGTCAAATAAGGAATTCTTACTTTTCATTGAATTTTTTTATATCGAACTTTGTGATAGACATATTGAACTAATCTCTGATACTAGTTTGTTGCGCTAAATATCAGTGTCTACCACAATTTATAATGTAGAAAAAGAACAAAAAAGAAGAAAAATAGCAAACAAGATATTTATATGATTTAGTCTACGATCTACTCTACTGGTGAAAGCGATTTGGAGGATATTGTATTGATGAGGAATAAAGAGAAAACTATAATAATGGAGGCGAAACTTCAATATCACCAACTCTACAAAAGACTAAGTAGTGTAGTTGTCACAAGACATTTTGAGAGTATTGATTTATGTCTCTCTATTTCATTTTATTGAAATTCTTAGATGAATAGGATATTTATAGATGTGGTCTAATTGAGTTTGAGTCAAAGTTGAAGACTGACTCAAATAAGATTTCTATTAATCCAAGTCTTCTAACAGAAGATAAATTCAGAGAAAAATTAGGTCCATTAAATTAGTTTCTAATATGAATTCTAATTTAATTAAGACTCTTCGACAAATCTGAATTCGAGACACAACTAAGTCAACAGTCAAATAGGGTGCGTTTAGTTCAAAATCAGGAGTAGGATCATCTTATCATAACTGGTCTATCATTTAAATACTAAAAAAATGGTCAGACTAGCTTTACTTTTAAAAACTAAATTATCGTATTTCCCTTATATTTATTCAATTAAATCTTAATAAATAATATACTTATAGATATAAATATCTAAAAAAATTTAAAATATTATTGTGATTTCTTGGTTCTAGTTGTGATGAGTCGAGACGTTGTCTTCTTTGATTGAATTGCATTCAAAATTTTTTCGACAGAAAATGCTTTGTCCTCCAAATTAATATCTTTTTTTTTTAAAAAAATGAAATGTTTAGAAAAAAAAATTTAAGATTGTGATATGAAAGAGAATTAAGAGAGAGCTTTTCTTTCTTCAGATTCTCTTTATTTAAAGGATCTTGATTATACTTTTTAGTTAAAATAATCATATTTTGATTATTAGGGTAGATCTGATTAGGGTAATCTAAGTGGAGTAGAGAATAGCTGTCCTTGCATAGATTTATCCTCCAGAGTGCCACGAAGGTAGGGGGGCACACACTGAATTATGAGGGATCCTGTTCGAGGTGCACATCGGCTGAACTGTGAGAGAGGTGCACATAAACCGAACTATAAGAAATTGTATCCGAGGTACGCGTGGGCCAAACTGTAAGGAGCTTCAGATTAGATCTTTCCTTCTGTTGGTTCAATTCTTAGATTGACTCGATGACCCGGCTCCACACATCAAGTATGTTTTCTGGGATGCTGTTCATCCTGCGGTGAAGATGTATAAGATTGTTGCAGACATAGCGGTGTCAGCGAGATCTTGGGCTAGCCCAAAAAATTCAGCATTCAGCAAGGCGGAGTCATCGCATCCAAATAAATATACAAATGCTACTTTGTTTTCAGTTTCCAGAAAACACACACAAAAAGGAACTAAGAAAATGTAGTGATTGCAAACTAAGATGAACGAAGTCCTCTTGAATTCAGCATTGTGTCCTGACAATAAAGATTCTGTGTTTGGGGACAAAGAAGCAGATTATTAATAGAATTTCTTCAGGAAACTATCTACTAATGGCTTTAGATAATTGAAGAGATTGTAGTATGCCTTCTCTGTGGGATGAATAGAGTCCCAAAAGACATACTTGGATGCATCTGGGCAAACACTGGATTCAATGTTGCAAGTCAATGCTGCCTCAATGAGCCCTGTTCCACAACACCCTTCCATTGATTCCTCAAAACCTATCAAGCAGCAAAAATAGATAAATAAATAAATAAAAATAAAAAATAAATAAGTTTCAAACTTAAAACCAGATAAACATCATTTTGAATTATGAAATATACTCACCATACTTCTTTGGACATTGAATGAAGTTGATGAGGGGAGTATAAACATCCACATACACTAATTCAATCTCTTTCAATCTTGAGTACCGCTCCAGCAAGTCTTGGAGCTTCTTGTTGTAATCTACAGCGATCGAATTGAAATCAGCAACACAACCTCGGTCGTGAAATTTATTCTCTGCAAAGAGCGTGATCACAAGTGGCAAACAACCTATGGGAGGAAGCCCCGCAACTCCAATTTTTCGAGCTCCTAGATTGTACACTCCCTGATGAACGTTGCTCATGATTAAACTTGATATGAAACTATTGTGGATTATAATCTCAAAACAGCAAGAAGGCAAACCTGGAGGAAATCCTGTACATTTTGGAGGATGAAGTCTTGATATTGTTCAACTGAAAATTCTTTTCTTCTAAATGGGAAAGGGATGTAATTTGTGGCGAAATCATTTGTTCCAGCACTAATAACAAAGAAAGATCTATTGAGGATATCATCCCTTCTATTCTTTCCAATCAAAGGCTCCATTTTTGCCAGATAGTCTCTGAAGTAATCCAGTTGTTGAGGCATTGAAATCACTTCCTGCAACTCATTTAACACCGCATTAACTTTTTCACAAGAAACGTAAGTATTTATAATCTTGCACGAATCCAATGCAAAAATACTGAGATTAACTCACATTGATATGTACTGTGAGTGGATCATATCCAGACCCAGCTGAGGCAAAACAAACACCAGTCATCATATCATTCAGGCTAAGTGAGCTATCCAAGTAAGCAGGCACCTCCTCCTTAAGACCAACATATGAAGCTGCAACAACTCAAACCAATGTTCTCAATTCATTCATTTCATTATTTCTGTTTCTCATCACACAAATATAAAGACAAACTACCGGCAAAGTCAGTGAGAAGCCTGCCATTGGTGAATCTCCCTGTGGGCTTATGTCCAAAGAAGTCCTTCCCATAAGGTGGGAAGTTGCTCTTGTATGGAGTCACCAAGTAGTTGTTGTTGCCGGCATCAAGCGTCGAGTCCCCAAAGGCGAAGACCGCCGCGACTGAGTTGTTTCGTCCGCAGCCAGGCGCCCGAGCTTTGGTTTTGCAGGTTGAGCATTGTAAGAGGATGGCTAACAAGATGAGAGAACATATGCTAGTACACTGTTTCTCTGCCATGGAAGAATGCAGAAGTAGATGAAGTTACTTGGTTCTGAAATGGTTGGTTGTATTAAATAGTAGGGAGAAGCACGGGCGCCATTGGAGCTCACCTAATTTTTTTCATGATGATCCTTTCAATTATTTCAGTGATC
Organism: Trichopus zeylanicus subsp. travancoricus; assembly: GCA_005019695.1. Lineage (NCBI taxonomy): Eukaryota > Viridiplantae > Streptophyta > Magnoliopsida > Dioscoreales > Dioscoreaceae > Trichopus > Trichopus zeylanicus. Next base: position 34,862 of record RXID01014532.1, read on the forward strand.
ACATGTGTATAGCTAGACCCTCGTTTGTACGAAAAATAAGTACAAAAATGAAGCTCAAACCTAAACTAAGCATAGGTCAGGCTATGATATTGCTCTTTTCTAAGTGAGGTCAAGTAATGCGAGAGCGGATGATCCGGGTTTGGGATTTTTGCAAAGAACCCCCAACATGATGGTAAAAAATGGACTATTTAATATCCCCCAACAGAGTTATTTATTGCGTAAATGGCTCTGAACATATTTTTCTTATTTTTGAAAGGAAAATAGAAAAATATGAAAGATTGCTGAGGGGGGAAATTGCAAAAAGCTGAGCAGTATAAAAGCAACTGCATCTAGAAGATTACAAGTCAATTCCTGACAGCGGTTGATGGGAGTTGTGACTTGTCAGAATTTGTAACACTGGGCGCTATTTTTCCCCCCTGTTTCTTCCATGGTTCCGAGAAACGTTTCCGTCCAAACGTTTCAAAGGTTTCAGTTTCAGCCACGGTGAAAGGGTGCCAAAAGGTTTCGTTCCTGATCGAAAGATTTTGTTTGGGATTTCGATTTTGAATTTAAAAAATATATTATTTATATTTATATGCTATAATTATATCATAAATTATTATTATCTTAATGGTTAAATTTTTAATCCGAATCTCAACTGACTTGAGTTTGAATCAAAAAAATCCCAATTTTTTTGTTCTTACATATTTGAAATTTTTTTATCAAAAAAAATTATTTAATATTTTTTAAATTATATATATAGATAATTTTTTTTCTTATTTTTTAAATTTTTTAAATTTTTTTAAATTAGAAGTCAAATTTTAGTTAAAAAATTTAAAAAATAATTTAATCGAAATAATTGCAACGAAACTAAAACGATTGAAACGAAATCGAAACAATTGAAACAGAATTAAAATGACCAAAACAAATCTATGGGTGCCGAAACAGATCAATTTCAATAAATTGAAATATAAAACTTTAATTTCTCCCTTATATACGGAGGTTGCCGCATAATAATGCTGGTCCATAAAAATAAGTAAATGTTCTGGGATATATATATATATATATATAAAATATCATTTTTAAGTGCAAGAAGGTGGACGAAATCTGACTCATTGTAACTGAAGAACTTCTACTTCGTTAAGTTGTCTCTCCAGTTATAATAACAGTAGTTTTCGCCAAATATAAACTATCCTATAAACAATAAGCTGAGATGGCTCAAAACAGTAAAGAAGCCAAGAGTTAAGACTATACCCATGAATCTAAGTTATTCATCATCTGCAACACGCAGATCAATGGTTGTGATTTACTGGAAACAGGTAAAGATAGCGGTTAGCATGCAGTGAAGCATAAGACATTACCCATTTTTACTTTTTTATTGAAGAAACTTCAATGCGACGAGTCCATATCAAAATTTGTTTTTCATAAGATTTTAAATTTCGATTTTGACCCCTACCGAAATCGATACGTTTCGATTATTTTGATCGTTTCGGTTTTAGTTTCGACCGTTTCGGTTTCGGTCGAAATATTTTTTTTAATTATTAATTGTGTATTAACCAGAGTTTGATTATATTTTGACCATAATTTGACTTCAAATTAAAAATAGGATAAAAATTTGAAAATTTTTTATAAAAATTTAAAAATTATGAAGAAATTTATAATTAATTTTACCACAATATTAAATATTATTTTAATTAATTAAAATTAATTTTGATAGTTAACTACTGATATAGTCTATTTTTTATATATTACCATTAAAAAATATACGAGAAATAATATGAATATAATTAAAAGTTAAAAATTGATATAAACAAATTTAACTTATTATTAAAATATATTTGACACATACATAATTTATAAAATATAACATAATACAATTAATCATTATCATCATCATAATCATCGTAATACAATTAATCATTATCATCATCATAATCATCATCAGTTGAGTTTGGAGCATCTAAATGTGAAATTATGAATTCAGTACTTGGACGATTCAGATGAACATTTATAGATATATGGACCAGAATAACTAACTCTGTGCGATCTCGTGACAGCGATTCATATGGAGGTGAAACCGACATAATTTTTTTTTGTCTTTGCTTTCGGTGGAATAATCATGCACGCATGCACGTGAACAGAAAAATCAACTCGTTTCGGTCAAAATCATTTTCATTTTAGTTTCAACCAAAATGATTTTTTTTTGTTAATTATATTTTGACCAAAATTTAATTTAATTTTAATTATTTTTAAATTTTAAATTAAAAAAATTATAATATGTTTAAAATTTTTTAAAATAATGAACAGTCATGTGAATAGTTCCATGCACGTCAACAGTATCTGGCAGAGATCAGTGAGGGCACGAGTGCGCTGGCGCGGGAGTCAGGTTGGTGAGAGCGCCAAAGCCAGGCTGGCGCAGGTGCGAGGTCAGCGCCAGTTCGCAGAAGTAGGAGCCAGGGCGGCGAGGGTGCAAGGCGGGCTAAGGAACGACGGCAGGTTGGTGAGCGCGCGGGGGCCAAGCAGGCAAGGGCACAAGCGCGGGCATGAGGCCGGCGAGGGAGAGGGCGCAGGGGCCAATCCAGCGAGAGCGCAAAAGCGGGCACAAGGGTGGCAAGGGAGTGGGTGCGGGGGCCAATCCGGCAAGGGAACAAGCGCAAGCGTGAGATAGGCAACGGCATGGGCGCCAGGCTAGCGAACTCGCTCGCGCAAGCACACAAGTGCGGGCATGAAGCCGGCACGAGGGCACAGGCAAGGCGACGGTACGAGCTCGCCCCGCGAGCTCCCCACACTAGCTTGCCGCGCGATCTACCCGCGTGCTGTGAGATCTCTTGCTCGCTCTGTGCTCACTGCGCAATCTCCCTGCACACTGCACTCGTCCCTCCTGCTCTGCGCTTGCTGTCATCAAAAATTCTAAACCGAAATAATTTGGATCGATACGTTACAACACCGGTCCAAACGTTTCGGTTTCAGCTTAAAATTTAAACCTTGATTTTTAGCATTGCGTGGGCGCGTACTTTTACGAAAGCTGGTTGTCGAGCAACTCTGCTGTATGCCTGTGGGGCGCCCAGGCTTGTACAGGCAAAAACGATTGTGGTGGGACTTGCCTCACGCCCCACGGGAAAGAACCGATTGGTGGTATTGGCAGAAAAATTCTGACACGGCCTGCTAAGACGACACAAAATTATAATCTGGATTGGAACCAATCAAGAAATCACAACATCAAAGAATGAAAGTACACAGCGCGAACTCCAAAGATGGAATATTCATTAAAATAAAAAGGACCCTGATGAATGACTACCAATGACTTTGTTTGGCAGCTGTTTTTACATCTAAGACAGCAATGATATTTACTAAAAATGTTTTGATGAATCTGACCGGTAACATCCACTACCAGCGAGATTAAATTATCCCAAATATTGAATAGGATATTGACTTGATCCACTGCTTGCAAAGAAGGCTTCCATCATCCTTTAAGATTCTGACATCATTCCCTTGATAATCAAATAAACTTGAAGATTGAAAAAGACTACGAGGAAGAGTTTGAGCCTGCAACTGTTCCCTCCCACAGCAGGCAGGGAGCTGCAACTTCCAGCATTTTGGTTTGATGACTGAATCTGGATGCATTGAATTCCGAAAAGCATCCCTGCAAAAACAAGCATTGCAATATCCATAGAATATCCAATGCAGAAACTCTAAGCTTCCTGTATCCCATTGGTCATTGCTGCTAGATGTGGAGAAGCCCCTGTGGAAACTGTAGTTTGATGCATGAGCTCCCTTCTTATGGTGGCAACATATGTAGACATAAATAAAATAGAAGCTCAATCTCTCTGAGCACACCCATGCCTGACATCACGCCACAGTATCTGATTTCATAAACCATTACATAGTAATAAGGAATCAGAATTATAATCAGCAATCTTTTTTCTACAAGCTTCATGCTCCTCTACCACAAGCTTTGCCATTCCACAGGTAGCAGATGAGGGAAAAAAATCATCCCTCTAAAAAAGACTTGAATAAGCATCAATCCAAAGCTTGTGAATTAAGAAGTCAAAGAAGTTATTAACACCTACAGCAATTTATCTAAAAAGAGCTTCTGAAAATGCAAGGAAGAATAAACCCATAATGTGAAGGACAAAAAGAAGGTATTTTTGACCCCATAAAATAAGACAAATTAAGGCAAAAATGATCCTGATCCTATTGAAAGCAACAATTGAATTCTGACACGATGGTTAACACTTAAAAATTGACTGAAGTAGACCATGAAGGTTCAATGACAGAAGTCAACACCATCCAGTTATTGACACAGCAACAAACAAAATTAGCATCTCTAACAAAATACAGGTGCATGTTGCTTGAAATCTAAGTTCCTTATTGCATGCCCCATCAATTGGATGAACCAAAGCCTGGGCATTTACACATAATATTTTAATAAGCATTTGTTCAAATGCCTAAAAATAAGGGTCAATAAAGTTACAAACATCTCAAGAAATGATTATGGTACTGTTTACTCAAACTCATTTATCAAAACTTAAGTAAAAACACTTTCTAGAACCAATAATGAACTCATAATGTGGAAAGGCAAAGAGAAGGCATCTGTCTTCAAAAAATCAGCCCAGGGAAAATAAGGCATTTAAAGTAGATATAATGCTTACCTCTACAAAACGTAGTACAACATTAACCAGTGGTTGCAGCAAGCAATTGGCAAAGTCATCGTTAAAACTTAAACAAGAATAAAATAGACAAAAAGATTGTTGCTGAAATAACAGAAGTCAACCCCATTTGGTAAATATCCCACAAAATGAATGTAATTAGCATCTATAATGAAGATAAGGTTCAAGTTTTTTAAAATCTAAGTTTCTTACTGTGTGCATCATCCAATTAGATAAACCAGAGCTTTGAGCTGTTCCCTGCCAGCAACTGTATATATTCTCCCCTACAACTGGAGTCTAAACCCCTTCTAGCACATATTTTGCCAGTCATGGCCATTCAAATCAAGAGGTGCAAAAAATCAGGCAATCTTTTAGAAGACATCTGGGCAAGTTTTATCACTAGTAATGCACCACACAAGAGGCTTCACCAAGCATCAGGTGAGACACTGGCAAGTTCTCAACCATGGGAGGAACTGCCCCAACTTGAAGGTGATGAAACTCTGGCAGCTCTGCAGAGACTTCCGAGCCTTGAGAGGTGGATATCGATGGGAGCTGAAGGCTGGGATGGAGTGCTAAATGGAATTATATCGCTGGATAGCTGTAAAACTGACCAGAGTCTCAATCCAGTAGAAAGTGCTCGCAAAATTTTGGAGGAAGGATGTTTAAAAGGAGAAAAGGAGCCTTCGAAACATTATAGAGGAGTGCGGAGACGTCCTTGGGGTAAGTTTGCAGCAGAGATAAGAGACACAGCAAGAAAAGGTGTACGTGTTTGGCTTGGAACCTTTGATAGTGCAGAAGAAGCTGCATTGGCATATGACCAGGCTGCTTTGAGAATGAGAGGGCCTCAGACCTACCTCAACTTTCCACTGGAGACTGTAGCCAAGGCCTTGGAAGGAACTCAGACCGAACAGAGCAAGAAATGCAAATTCCCTTGCTCCATTGTCAACTTGCAAGAGAAGTGTTACAATGCTCACAAGAGAATAAAGAGAGACCGTGACAATAAGGATGAGACCATCGCCAAAGAACCTGACTGGAAGAAAACAGCTTGCACAAATGAGGTTAACAATCAAATGGAACTGGTGGAACTATATGATCTTGGCAAGGACTACTTGGAATCTTTTATGTCCTCCTTGTGATAACGAACATCAATCAACTTTGGAATAGATGCAGGAAGCAAGATGCAATCAATACAAAATGTTTTGGCAATATCTAAAACAACAGGTGCGTGATGTAGCTTCAAGTTTAACATCAAAATATGGCTAGATACGTTGTTCCACTGTAGAAATGTATGAAAACCTGTATGCCAAGCCAAAGCTGAGGATGCATCATAGTTCTTCCTATACATTATTTTGTACATTTTTTTTGTCATCATTCGATTTAGGATTCTTATTAAACCATTAGAACCATCATTTACTAATCCAACCTGATATTTGCAGGTAGTTGCTGTATTGTTGTTTATCTATTTATTTTTTACCATATTGATGTAGAACGCTCAAAGGAAGTTCAGAAATATCAAAATGAGCTAATTCAGAAGTTAAGGGGCCATGACAAATGATTTGATTCACTCCGTTATTTAAACTTAAGATTTACCTTACTTAATACCTTTCTATATTTAAATTCTCTTCATTATGATATCTTAGGTCTTATTTTCGGATTCCACTAACCCAAAACTAATTTTGGACTGAATCCTATTCAGTTTAGGACTTGGTAAGGATGAATCCTTATTTAGGATTTTATTTTCGTACATTAGCTTATTTAGAACTTCTACCAACCCAATTAATGGGTTCAAATTGAGTTGTATTCAGTTTAGGACTTGGGAAGCTAGAAACTTACTCAAATTGGACTTCTGGCATTTGTATAAATAGACCTTAAGCCCTATAAACGGAAGAACAACTTTTATTCTCAATAAAGTTGTACTTTAGTGAATTTTCTCTCTTCCTTATGAATTCAAGGAGTTCTTAATAGAGACAACGGTGTTTTCCTCGTCTACCATGCTTGTTGTTACGTCAAGTGGTATCAGAGCGAGACATTCCTTACTTAATATCTAACAACGACGCAACTAGCAGCAACCCTAGGGACGGTGCTTCTGTGGATAATCACATCAGCCGTGAATATTTTGATTCGACCATAGAGTCAATCCAAAACTCACTTGCAAGCTTGATACTGAGGATGGATCAACTTGAAGGCCTGAATCAACCACGTCGACGGTTCGATGAAGTGACTCGCGATCCAATTGGTTGAGGAAAGGCTCCACAAGTGAATCCAAAAGGCTTACAAATCCTTGAAAACTCTAGCGATGAAGAAATTGAAGACATCCTTCATCGACCAGTTTCTGAGCACGATAGACGTCATGATTTTCGCTTGAAAATTGATCTCCCATCTTTTAATGGCCAACTTCAAATCGAAGATTTTCTCGATTGGCTTACTGACGTGGAACGGTTCTTTGACTACATGGAGATTCCAGATTCGAAGAAAGTGAAGTTTGTTGCTTACCGACTAAAGGGGGGGTGCATCAGCATGGTGGGAACGCATCCAGTTGGAAAGGACACGTCAAAATAAAGCTCCAATTCGAGCATGGCAACGGATAAAGGCTCTTCTCGAAAAACAATTCCTTCTCATAGATTATGACCAAGTACTCTTTCAGCAATATCAAAATTGTCGACAGAGTAATCGCAGTGTGAAGGCATATGCTGAGGAGTTCTATCGCCTATCAGCACGTAATAATCTAATAGAGACTGAATCTCATCAAGTGGCAAGATTCATCGGTGGGCTACGCACAACCATCTAAGATAGGATTTCTTTGCAACCTATTTGGACGGTTAATGAGGCTGTGAGGAGTGCAACTCGTGTGGAGTCCCAATTGGAGCGACCTGTCATCAGAAATCAGGTGGGGAGAACCATTGGTGAGAATTCAAAAGGAGCACAATCTATTCCTAATAGAGGTGCAGCTACACAACCTCCTCGACCTCCCACACAAGTGAGCCTTGAAGCTAGACCTACAAAGCCATCAGGAAATACCACATCAGCCAAAAACCCAAGTTCAAATTCTGATCTAAAGTGTTATCGTTGTGGAAAATTTGGACATCGTTCTAATGTTTGTCCAGCATGACAACTTGTGAACTTGGCTATTGAAGATAATTTTGATGCTAACAATTTACATGACTTAAAAGATGATGACCTAACTTGTGATCAAGAAAACTATGAAGATGGAATATTCGAGGAGCCTGATGGTAAAAGATCATCTTTAGTAGTTCAGAATCTGATGTACATTCCAAAGCAAGAGGAAAACCTACAACGTCACAATATCTTCCGCACTCGATGCACAGTAAATGGCAAGATCTGTGACATGATTATTGATGGGGGAAGCAGTGAAAACATCATCTCCAAGACTATGGTTGACAAGCTTTAATTGAAAACGGAATCACATCTCACTCCCTACAAGATCGGCTGGATTAAAAAGGTTGGTGAAACCAAGATAACTGAATGGTGTCAAATTTGTTTTTCCATTGGAAAATTCTACAAGGATGAGGTAACCTGTGATGTTGTGGAGATGGATGCATGTCATATTCTTCTTGGCAGACTTTGGCAATTTGATAGAGATTCTACACATCGTGGACGAGACAATCACTACATCTTCTTCAAAAATGGAAAGAAAATTATCCTTAACCCCATTGGCGAAAAACGTCGACCCAAAAGTTTACAAGAGGACGGTCACTCCTTTCTGATTGTGCAAAATTTTATAAACGAGGCTAAAAAGACATCCCAAATATTTGTTGTGATTGAGAAAGGAATGGAAACAATGCCCACTGAAGCTCCAAAAGGCTTGCAACCCTTCCTAAATGAATTCAAGGAAATCATGCCCGATGATCTTCCTGATGAACTACCTCCAATAAGAGATATTCATCACCACATTGACCTTGTTCCTGGAACGAATTTACAAAATCTGCCCTACTACAGAATGAGTCCAAAAAAATCACAAATTTTACAAGACAATGTTGAATAGTTGATCAGAAAAGGAATGGTCAGAATCAGCATGAGCCCATGTGTAGTTCCAGCCTTATTGACACTTAAGAAAGATGGAAGTTGGCGGATGTGTATAGATAGTTGAGCTATCAACCGAATCACGGTAAAATATAGATTCTCAATTCCTCGCTTAGAGGACATGTTGGACATGTTGGAAGGGTCAAAGGTGTTCTCCAAGATAGATTTGAGGAGTGGATACCATCAAATCAGAATTAGACCCGGTGATGAATGGAAAATTACTTTCAAAACAAAAGAAGGACTTTATGAGTGGCTTGTTATGCCTTTTGGACTCTCAAATGCACCAAGTACCTTTATGAGATTGATGAATCAGGTACTCAAACCTTTCATTGGCCATTTTGTTGTTATTTACTTTGATGATATCCTGGTGTACAGTCATAATGAAGAAGAATATAAAAGGCATCTAACAGAAGTACTTACTGTGCTGAAGAAGGAGAAGTTGTACATCAACTCAAAGAAATACCATTTTATGACTGACCACTTTGTGTTCTTGGGTTTCGTTGTAAGTGCTGAAGGCATTCATGTTGATGAAGAAAAGGTAAAAGCTATTAAGGAATGACCGATACCCAGAAGTGTATCAGAAGTTAGAAGCTTTTATGGTATGGCAACATTCTATCGGATGTTTGTCAAAAACTTTAGTTCCATTATGGCACCAATAACTGAATGTTTGAAGCAACGCAAGTTCTCCTGAACTCAAGAAGCTAATAGATGCTTCGAGTTGATCAAAAAGAAGTTATCTACTGCACCTATTTTGGCATTGCCCAACTTCGAGAAGTTATTCGAGGTAGACTGTGATACTTTGTATATAAGCATCAGAGCCGTTCTATCCCAGGAAGGAAGACCAGCAGCTTTCTATAGCGAAAAGTTGAGTGAAACTCGAAAGAAGTGGTCAACATATGAGCTGGAATTTTATGCAGTTGTACAAGTAGTTCGTCATTGGAAACACTATCTAATTCAACGAGAATTCATTCTATATACTGAACACCAAACTTTGAAATTCATTGATAGGCAGAAGGACTTAAATCGCATGCATGATCGATGGTCGTCATTCTTACAGCAATACACCTATGTTTTAAAACACAAATCTGGACAAAAAAATAAGATGGCAGATGCTTTGAGCCGCAGGGCAGCCTTGATGGTAACTATAAACAACGAAGTTGAAGAGTTTGATTATTTGAAGAAATTGTATGCTGAAGATGAAGATTTTAAAGAGGAGTTTAGAAAGTGTCAAGCAGAACAAAGAAGTGATTTATATCTCCATGAAGGCTTTCTCTTTAAGAGTTATCGTCTTTGCATTCCAAGGTGCTCCTTAAGAGAAAAGGTGATGAAAGAGTTGCATAGCAGTGGCCTAGCAGGGCATCTTGGGCGTGACAAGAGCATTGCACTAGTTGAAGAGCGCTACTACTGGCCACAACTTAAGAGAGATGTTGGTCGCTTTGTACAAAGGTGTTATGTATGCCAAACAGCCAAAGGAAGTTCTCAAAACACTGGCCTTTATACCCCATTGTCTATTCCAAATGCCCCATGGGAGGATCTATCGATGGATTTTGTTTTGGGCCTTCCCAGGACTCAATGAGGCCTAGATTTAGTATTTGTTGTTGTCGACAGATTTTCCAAGATGACACACTTCATTCCATGTAAGAAGACAGCAGATGCAACAAGGGTGGCTAATCTATTCTTTCAAGAGATTGTAAGGTTACATAGAGTGCCAAAGGCTATCACTTCTGATCGTAACACAAAATTTCTAAGTCACTTTTGGAAGACATTGTGGAAGCGATTTGATACGTCTCTACAATTTAGCAGTACTTATCATCCACAAACACATAGACAAACTGAAGTGGTGAATCAAACACTTGTAAACATCATTCGGTGTCTTGTAAAAGACAAACTAAAACAGTGGGATTATGCACTCGCACAAGTTGAATTCGCTTTCAATAACATCAAGAACAGGTCCACAGGAAAATCACCATTTGAAATTGTCAATGGAAGAATCCCAAAGCACCCGCTGGATTTGGTGGTGTTGCACAAATTGCCATGAACAAACATAGCTGCAGACAATATAGTGGAGAGAATTATTGAAGTGCATACTGAGGTAAAGAAGAAATTAGAAGAATCCAATGCCAAATACAAAATTAAAGCGGACATTCATAAGCGTCTAAAAGAGTTTCAAGAAGGAGATCTGGTGATGGTGCACTTGAGGAATGAACAGTTTCCAGCTGGAACTTATAACAAACTGAAATATAAGAAAATTGGGCCACTGAAAATACTAGGAAAGATAAACAGCAATGCCTATGTCATTGACCTCCCGAAGAATTTTGGAATCTCAAACACTTTTAATATTTAAGATTTGTTTGACTACCATGCACCTGAGGACTACAAGTTACGATAAAATAACTGGAGGACGAGTTCTTTAAAAGAAAGGGACACTGATGTAAGACGCTCAAAGAAAGTTCAGAAATATCAAAAGGAGTTAATTCAGAAGTCAAAGGGTCATGACAAATGATTTGATTCACTCATTTATTTAAACTTAAGATTTACCTTACTTAATACCTTTCTATATTTAAATTCTCTTCATTATGATGTCTTAGGTCTTATTTTCGGATTCCACTAGCCCAAGACTAATTTTGGGCTGAATCCTATTCAGTTTAGGACTTGGGAAGGATGAATCCTTATTTAGGATTTTATTTTCGTACATTAACTTATTTAGAACTTCTAACAACCCAATTAATGGGTTCAAGCTGAGTTGTATTCAGTTTAGGACTTGGGAAGCTAGAAACTTACTCAAATTAGACTTCTGGTATTTGTATAAATAGGCCTTGAGCCCTATGGACGGGAGAACAACTTTTATTCTCAATAAAGTTATACTTTAGTGAATTTTCTCTCTTTCTTGTGGATTCAAGAAGTTCTTAATAGAGGCAACGGTGTTTTCCTCGTCTACCACGCTTGTTGTTACGTCACATATTTCTTTAATTGTTATCCTAGCAATGGCAATACAAGGTCAATCCAAGATTTGCTCATAAAAAAAAAGGGGAATGCCAATTCATGTGTATGTGTATGAGATGGGCTTCTAATGAACTGATAGCAAGAACCAGAGAAAGGAAAAGATTAAAACAATATACATTATACATTGTAGAGAAATTGTTGGCTTACTAAGTCCTCAAATAGTGTCTCCTTCTAGTCCTACCACATCGATGTAGCACGCAAAAAGCAATCAAACACATGGCAAACACCACCTCTATCATAGTAACCACTTTCAAACCTGCACAAAGAGGGCAAGAAATTAACTGAATGAACGGTTGGTCCACAACTTTGTCCTAGACCATCAAAAGTACCTTCAAGCTTTTGAATGAGATCCTCTGACTCAAGCTTAGATTTCCTATCTTGTACATTCCCATGTTCAACAGTCGCTAAATTTGAGTAATCATTGTTTCTGTCATCCAAGAATTCCTCTTTTTTGTGGCATGTGTTCAGACAGCTAGTGCCACCATCATACTCATCACTTCCATCACAACAATCTAGCAAAGTCAACCTACTATTAGACAATTCGACAATTTATTGTGGTTCCAAATAAGCTAGAAATAATGAAAAACTGCCTAAATGCACACAACAATCACAATGGATCCATATAATTCACTATACCACAAATGCCATCATTCACTTGGGAGGAAAACAAGATGCGAGGCATGTCTTCTGAGTTCCTACAATAAAACCTGCCTTCAGGGCATGCAGAAGTGCCTGCAATACATAGCAGAAGCAAATAGAAGGAGGCCAAATCCAATCATTGAAATTTGAAATGAATATTTACATTTTTCAGGAGAATTACAAATAAAGCACCATTTTTTATCAATCCAAACACCTTGTGAACACCCCTGCAATGATCTTTTGCTCGATAAACCAAAAAAAAAAATCGGTTTCTTTTTAACGATTGCGATGAAACTAAGCAAGGGCATCGGAACAGACCTGGTTCGTCAGTGCCGTCGACGCAATCGCAGAAGTCATCGTTGAGACGGTCCTTCGTGAAGGATTTGGTCCCGTCCTTGCACCAAATCACCGCCTTTTCGAAGTACTTCGCATCTGGAATTCGCGGAAGAGGACATTTAGAAGAGAAAGAAAACAGAAAAGAGCCGTCGGATCAGTTCCGACGGGCCCGGATCAGAGGAGGGAGGAGGACCTTGAGGCCAGATGCCGACAAGAGGCGGCGCCGGAGAGGCGAGGCAGGCGGCGAGGATGTAGGCGGGGATGACGGAGAGCAGGAATCGTCGGATCGAGTCCATCTGCAAATGGGGACCGTTGGAAGGATTTGCTCCAGCCCTGTTCGGGAACCGGAGCTATAGGCCAACTTTTTGAAACCCACCCCGACAAGTATTATAATTGCAGAACTAAATTTCCAGGGTTGAGAATTTTACAATTGAGTCCCAAGTTTGCAAATGGTTTATAGATCAGTCAGCATTTCCCTCCCCCGCAAGAGCATTTACATGTCGTATAATTCAACATCATCGCTGTGAAACCAATCGTCAAACAAAGTCATATCCAACAGTGATTGATAAGGGTGCTTTTCATTTAGAATTAAATTCAGATTAATTTATTATTTAAATATTTAAAAAAATATTTAAATTATTTTTATATTATTTAAAATTATATTGTTATTTTATTTATTTATTTATTTATTAATAAATAATATACTTAAAAGTATAAAAAGTTTAAATTATTCAGTAATTAAATTAATATTTAAATATCAAAAAATTACAAAATATTTTTTTTAGTTTAATTTTAATTTTAATTTTGAATTTAATGTTAATTCCGAAATAAACTGTGCCTAATCCGCCACGCGAGTCATCGTACCCCAATCCTGAAACCCTCGTCCCTCCACCTTGTCCCCTTCGCTGTGTTCGCAGCGACGCTGCCGCCGGTGAACTACCCCTCCGGCCATCAAAGATGGCGGCTTTGCTGCTCCGCGGCCTTCGCTCGACAACCCGCAGGGCCTTATCCTCCACCAACCACTTCTGCAGAACCCTCTCCTTCTCCCCCTTCCTGCGCCAGTTCTCCGCCGCCCCGGCCGCCGCGTCTTCTTCCGCTGCGGCCGCGGGGAGTGCCCTTGACCCTAGCCGGTTGCGGAACGTGGCGGTGATCGCTCACGTCGACCATGGGAAGAGCACCCTCATGGACCGGCTTCTCCGCCAGTGCGGCGCCGACATCCCCCACTAGCGAGCCATGGACTCCATCAGCCTCAAGCGCGAGCGCGGCATCACGATCGCCTCCAAGGCATATTCCTATTCGCACAAAATTCTTCTTTTCTAATGAGAATCTGGTTTGCGTTATGTACAGCAAAAGTTTAATATTTGGAGTTGTTCTAGCTTCTAACTTGATTTGATATGTGATTTGGGGGCTGTTTCTTTGTGTTTCACGCGTGTATGTTGATCTGTCGTTTCGGCCTGTTGTTGTTTCGAGTTTTAGGATTTATAAAGGCTGGAGCACAGTTTGGTTGGCCATCAGGTGAGATATTTTTTAAAATTATTTTTTAAAAATTAATATTATTTATTTTATATTATTATTAAATTTAAATAATTTTTCGAAATTTAAATTATTATAAAATTAATTTTGATAAAAAATTATTAATTTTAATTTTGATCATCATTTGAATCGGAATTAGAATTAAAATTAAGGTCAAAACTAATAAATTATTTTTATAAATTAATATTTTTTAATAAAATTAATGTTTCAATAATTTAAATTTAAAAAATTATTTAATTTTTTAATAATAATTTAATTTAATAATAATAAATAAATAAAAAATAAAAAAATTTAATTTTAAAAAATATATATATAATTCACCCATCCCAACCAAAACCGGGCCTTGGTGTTCATCCGGAGCTCCGGATCCCGAAGGTAATCTGGTGCAAGCCGGCGGCTGGAATGACGGAGGAAATGCTGTGAGGATGCTTTCACCTTGTGAAGATTGCAACTTTCTGGAGAAAACCAGAGACGACTTCAAGAAGAACCTCCTTGAATGACGGCAGCTGGAATGACGGCTTCCCCTCTTCCGTGAGACCAGCGACGACATCGAGAACAACCTCTATCCCATCATCCACCTCTCCACAGACGGCAACCTCTTCATGTTCGCCAACAACCGCTCCATCCTGCTCGACCCTTGCACCAACAAGGTCATTCGCGAGTTCCGAGTCCTCAAGGGTGGCGCCCGTAATTGCCCTTGTTTGTTTTTGAGCTTTACGTGAGTTAAACATGGTTATGAGATAATTAAGCATGTATAATAACTTATAAATCCTTTCAAATTTTTTCTATTTTTTTAAAATTTCAAAAAATTTATAATATTTTTAATCTAATTATAGTCAAAATATAATTAAAAAGGAAATAATATTTTGATCCAAACCAAATGCAAATGATTTTGAATGAAATAATCGAAACGATTCAAATGTATTGATTTGGATGGATGCCCAAACTATTTTCGAAATCGAGACTTAAAACCTTCGCTTGCAGTTTATTTTCATTTCGTGGAGGGAGAATGAGCTTAACATGGTTGATACTCCTGGACATGCTGATTTTGGCGGCGAAGTAAGTTGATTTCTTATTGCATTTTAGTTGTTTAAATGAATTTACTTGTAGTTTTTGTTCATTTGGATATTCATTGCATGTGTAGGTTGAGCGGGTCGTGGTGGAGGGAGCTATCCTGGTTGTTGATGCTGGAGAAGGTCCACTTGCACAGACTAAGGTTGTTCTGGCGAAAGCATTGCAGTATGGACTACGGTCAATTCTGCTGCTGAATAAATTTGACCGACCAGCGGGTACTTCATATTTCTTGAACCTGATTTGGTGTCTTGGGTTTGGTTGATGTCTTTGATATGCAAATCAAAGTTATGAGGGTTTTAGATCAACTCATTTCTTAGATAGAATAGACATTTGTTTCTATGGCATGCTAAAAATGGAATATGAATGGATAAATGAATTATTCAAATTAGTAAGCTTTCTGTCTGGGGGGTGAAATGTGTTGCATAGAACTTCAAACGTATAAAGCTTTATCTGCTACTTTTCTAAGAGTGTGATTAGTATCTTTCTGTGGATGCTTTATGGTCTACAGTTTCGGAAGAGACATGCAATGAAGTTGAGAGCTTGGTGTTTGCTCTTTTTGCTAATCTTGGAGCCACAGGTGGTGGAAAATCTGAAACTTGCGACTATATTAGAAAATTTTCATTGAGGCCGGCTTTAAATCAATCCTTCTTGTATTTGATTTTGCAGTGGAACAGCTAGATTTTCCTGTTCTTTATGCATCTGCTAATGAAGGATGGGCTTCCTTGACATTTACAAAAAGTCCAGCTGATGATGCCAAAAACATGTCACCGTTACTTGATGCTATCAGAAAACATGTGCCTCCCCATCGGCAAGTCTTGAGGCTCCTTTCCAGAAGTTGGTTAGTAGATTTTTGTTCCATTCTTTTTAGAGTTTGGAAATTTTGAATGGTTGTTTGGTTTCTGATCTTCTAGAGTGGCTAATCTTTGGGAAGGGTTTCTTGAGGCATTGCTGGCTGTCACCTTGACATAATATACGGTGCATGTTACAGGCATTCAAGTAATAAAGCAGCTTTGCATTGAAGAAAAACCTTTTTTTTCAGTTAATATGTCTTTGTCTTTACTGCTATCCAAAAAAAACTTGAAGTCATATTTATAGTTGGTTACAGTTTCTATGATCGAGCGCGACTGTTATCTTGGATGGATATTGACAGGACGTATATCTTCTGGAGTTGTTAATGTTGGTGGTGAAGTACATGGTTTGCATGGTACAGAAAACGGGATTGAAAAGATTGAAAAGGGAAGGGTTTGCATTTTTATCTAAGGATAATTTGTTACCAATGACCTTGGCGCCCATCATTGATGAAGCTATACTTTCTACAGATGCTTAAATTTTAAATGCTGGTAAATCATTAATTGATCTAAACTGATGCATTGTGTAGGTAATAAAGCTTATGAAAAAGAAGGGAATAAACAGGTCATGATTGATAGTGCACGAGCCAGCGACATAATTTCAATGGCTGGATTAACAACTCCATCAATTGGTCACACATTGGCAAATGTTCAGGTAACCTCTCATTTGAATTCTTTTGCCTAATTGCTTAAGTTTAACCTTTCTCTGTTACAAGATTTCTAACCTATCTTCTATTTTTGAATTGCTTTAGGTTTTCAACATAATTTAACATCATATACCTAATCAACATAAGTTTAACCTTGTTCCAAGTTCTTGGAATATTTGCATATAAAAGTTTTTTTTTCCAATGTGGCATTCCACGTCTTTTAGTTCTCTCATGCTTCTTGCCTGTTGCTACCAATAAGATGTTGATGGATGTCGATTATGATCTTTGCTGCTCACCCAGTGTGTTTATGTGATGTTTAACTGTGTCTATTTGTCCCTTTGTACTCTTTGTTCAAGATGCAATGCTTTATGCTCATGTCTTTGTGACTAATAATGATCAGGTTGTGACTGCACTGCCAACTGTTGAGTTAGACACATCCACCCCCCGCCACACCACCCCCCCAACACTATTTCCATGACATTTGGTGTTAATGATTCTCCATTGGCTGGCCATGATGGTACTCATGTAAGTGAAAATATTTGGTTAAGACCATTTGCTTATATTTTGATTTTGTTATTTAGTCCATATGGTGCATACTTTTACTGCTCTCACTAATTGTACTCCTATTGTTTGTACTAATGCATTATATTTCCTTCATTCAAAGTGGAAATGGTTGTCTCATAATAGTGCCATACAGACAACCACCAATCAGAATTTCCAAATAATCAAATTCCTTTATCGTTGCAAGATCTTCCTTAATTCATTTTTTCTGAATTTCTGTTGTGAGAAAGTGATAAGACATCATACATTATGATGATGACAACAACAAATTATAGGCGACTTGGTTTGAAACATCTGAGTCAAGTATTCTGCACAATAGCTCAGATTTATGCCACCTAATAAATTTGCATGAAAAAGTTTATTTGCTTAAGAGTTGCAATCAACCGGTTTTTATTACTCTCAGATTGTGTCACTTCTACAACAGATAAGTTTCACCACATACAAAATGAAGAGGGTGCTGGCACATTTTCTTCAAGTACCATTTGTTCAATGGTTAACTGCTAATTGATAGTGCTTCAGTAATTGTCTCTTTGCCATTCCTTGCTAAAATACAATCTGGACAAACCCATGAATCAGTATATTGAGATGAAATTTGTCAACATCTTTTTGTTGAAAAGTGATTATCTTATTTTAGATTTGGTCATTATATTGAATATTGTTGTATGAGTTCTTGATCTTAACTCCTTTACTTTGGAGAGACCTAATTTTAGGCCAAGGTTCTTGTGCTTATTGAGGGCAAGCTAGCTTATCATGTTCTTTCATGGTACTATGGTTGTATATTATTTCATTCACTGAAAATCTTGAAATTTGTCAGCTGACTGGAGGAAAAATAGGTGGCCAGTTGATGGCCGAAGCTGAAACAAATCTTGCTATTAATGTTCTTCCTGGGCTATCAGATTCCTATGAAGTTCAAGGAAGAGGCACACTTCAGTTAGGTTTGTCCCTTAAATCTTGTTATTTCAGTCATTTCATAATTTTTGTCTTTACTTTTTTGGAAGTTGCTCTTCTATTTTTAATGTGAATTTGCAAATCTAATTAATGTTTTTTTTATATATCCTCAAGGTATATTAATTGAGAACAAGAGGCGTGAGGGCTTTAAGCTCTCAGTTTCACCTCCAAGTCATGTAAGTATCTCATTATACCTCTCTTTTGTCATTTTATACTGTTTTCTGTGTTCATACTTGAACTTATTTTCCTGTTTCTAAGCTATGATTTTTTTTGTTTACTCTTATTAAAGTTGAAATATTAATGCCAGAAAATACAATATTTTCACTGGATTATGTTTGGAACCAATAGTTGGAGTAATGGGTAAGGGCCAAATTTTATGAACCTTAGTTCCAAGAGAATTAGAAAAGATTCAATCAACACCTATGCACGCAATTATCTATAGAAACAATCCAAAATCAAAGAAAGAAACCTAGACTTAGATACTACTAAAAATGCAACACCAAATTGTTGATTATATGGAAAAGGTGAATAGAATGCATAGTGGAAACTAGAATTTAATAAAATAGAAACAAACCCCTGCATTGGATATACTCAATTTAGATTAGACAGCAGAGAGTAGCAAGACATTTGCAAGAAAGATGGATGGATAGGGCATTATCTGCAGAGTGTGAAATGTCCTTGGATGGATACCTTGAGCTTTAAGCCCCCGTTTGGTTGAAGCTCAAGCCTAGGATCAGCTCGGACTGACCAGGCTATCTTCCAAACACCAAAAATTTGATTAGACTAATATTATTTAATTTATTTAAATTATAATTAGGAAATAACTAAAATGCCCTCATCTCCCCCGGCGAACTCGGCCAGCGAGCTCCTCGCACAAGCTTGCCGCCCGAGCTCGGCCGGCTAGCTGCCCGCGCAAGCTCCCCCGGCGAGCTCCATGCGCGAGCTCGCCGCTCGAGCTCGCCACCCGAGCTCACTCGGTGAGCTCCCCGCTCGAGCCCACTACCCGAGCTGCCCGGCGAGCTCGCCGGCGCGCCAGATCTCGTTGGAGAAGATGCATTCGGCGGCGGCGAGGACGACAACCGTTTTGAAGGGAAAAGCCGAGGGCATTTTTGTCCAGAAAAAATTTAAATCACCTGCTAGCCAGATCAGTAACCAAACAAGATTTACTTGACCGCATTATCGTTTTACACTTTACCTCTTCTTTTGATCTGAACCTTGACCTTGACCTCCAACCAAACGGGCCCTAATACTCCCTGCTGTTGTGCAAAACATTATTTTTGGCCTCTTCATTGGACACTGGATGGTCTATGCCAAAAAAAGGAAAAAAACTTAGGTATCAGACTTCCCTTCTATTAGGATTTAGTAATTTCTTGAACTCATGGTCATCAGCTAACTCATCTCAGTGAAAAATGTAGCACAGACATGCCCTTTTGGGTATTCACTAGTTGCCTTGACAGTAGGCAAATGTATTTGTATTGGAACTCTACTTACTCATTAGTCTTCACTGACAAAATTATATTCTTGGCATAAGATGTTTCACCATTGAAATTTCTTTCTTCTCATGTACATATATTCTTTTCTGACTTTGATTTGTACTGCATCTGATTTTGTAACCAGCTATAAAATTGAAAATGGTCAAAAATTGGAGCCAATTGAAGAAGTTACAATGCAGGTATTAATCGGTTTTAGCATAGATCTTCTGGTACAAATTCTATTCATGGCAATTGTTTCTTAATCAGCTGGATGTCTTGGGTGAATGAAGAGCACGTGGGCCTCATGATGGAAGCACTTTCACATAGAAAAGCTGAAGTGACTGACATGGGTCCTGTCCCAAGGAGTGTTGGCAAGGTCAAAATGTGTTTGAGCTATCCATCAAGGTCTGAGTTATTATTTTTTATTCTAAGAGAAAAAGTTCCACACCCTTGAATTAGAGCTATTTTTTGCTTCAACTTTATTGTAATTTCTTGTCTATTCTATAATGCATTGGCTCATAACTTCATTAGCATATCCCTTTCTTGTTACCCTTAGCTACTGAAGTTGTTCATTGAACTGATTATTTTTGGTGGATCTGAAAGTTGTGTTTGACATTTGTTTGAGTTGGTTGCACCTTCTGCATGTTATACATTATAACTGAAACTCTTTGACATTATTGTCTTACATATTGAAGTGAATGTGATTTCATAGGAGATATATGCTTGACAATTGACTCAAAACAATTCCATCACCTTTTTAGGTTGAGATGAGGTTAATCTATGTCTAGGAGTATATGTGCCAATATTTTTACTTCTTTGAGTACATAGCAAATGGCTCCTGAATTTTGCATTTCCTCAAGAGTATAGTTACGTAAAATCTTGAAAATTATTGGCTATAATATTTCTTTTATTGTATCCTCTTTTGCATAATATATCATTTTGTGGAACCCATTTACTCTCATTGTTTTTGCCTAAGTTATAGATTACCTTGATGCATCATCTTCAATTTAGTTTTAAAGACTGAGTGGAAGAACAACCAGAGACAGAATTTGTGAAATAGCAGCTTAAGATGATGTCTTTAGTGCATCATTCGGTTATTGTAATAAACCCTCAATGACATCTGTTTGTTAGGTTAATGTCAAACCTTATAAATGTTACTTGTTATAATGTCAGATGTGATGAATTAGTCCCACATCGGATATTAGATAGATAGAATCCAATAGATATATTGAAAAAGACCCAAATCCCATGAGTTTGAGCTTTTGGGATGGTTTGGTGTCCGGCTCACTATATGGATCTAGTTTGACATTCTTGCGCCTCCCCAACAAATGACATCAAAGCCTAGGAGCAAACAACCAAGATGGCAACATCCTTATTCGAGGTGGAGAAATTTAACGACAAGATAAATTTTGCCTTATGACAAAAGAAGATGAAGGCGGTTTCTTACTTTTCAATATCTGCAAAAGACGTTAGAGAGAAAAAAATGAGGCCGGAGAGAGGGCGCATGCGCTGGCACCAAGATGGCGAGCCCACAAGTATGGGCGCCAGAAGCCGACGCAAGAGCGCGAGCATTACAGGCCGGTACGAGGACATGCGTCACACGGTGGAAGTGGTCGAATAAAAGAGTTCTTGATTAAGAGTGTTAAATTAATGTTATCAAATTACACCTAGAGGGGGATATTGTTATAATGTCAGGTGTGATGAATTAGTCTCATATCAGATATTGGATAGATAAAGTCCAATAGATATAATGAAAAAGACTCATATCCCATGAGCTTGAGTTTTTGGGATGGTTTGGTGTCCTGCTCACTATATGAATCTGGTTTGACGATCTTGCGACTCCCCAATAAATTGTATCAGAGTTTCGGGTTTGAAACCGTGCAAACTCTTAAGACCAAAAATTACCGCGATGATGCGATTGAATTGAGTCACATATTAGTCTCATGGCAAAGACTGGCGAGAGGACGCAGGCGCGAGGCCGGCAAGGGCATGAGTGCAGGCCCAATGGCTCGGGCGCTCGCGCGAGGCCGGCTTGAGGCCGGAGAGAGGGCGCATGCGCTGGCACCAGGATGGCGAGCCCACAAGTGTGGGGCCAGAAGCCGACGCAAGGGTGCGAGCGTTAGAGGCCGGTGCGAGGACATGGGTCACACGATGAAAGTGGTCGAGTAAAAGATTTCTTGATTAAAAGTATTAAATTGATGTGGTCAAATCACACCTGAAAGGGGAGATTATTATAATGTCAGGTGTGATGAATTAGTCTCACATCGGATATTGGATAGATAGAATCCAACAGATATAATAAAAAAGACTCGTATCCCATAAGCTTGAGCTTTTGGGATGGTTTGGTATCCGGCTCACTATATGGATCTGGTTTGACATTCTTGCGGCTCACCAACAGTTACTAGATGCACCCCCCACAAACAATGTCCTTTTAACATATCATCCATTCTACTCCTTCAATAGACGTTTGATCCATGTAGTTGACATTGTTGATATC
Organism: Trichopus zeylanicus subsp. travancoricus; assembly: GCA_005019695.1. Classification (NCBI taxonomy): domain Eukaryota; kingdom Viridiplantae; phylum Streptophyta; class Magnoliopsida; order Dioscoreales; family Dioscoreaceae; genus Trichopus; species Trichopus zeylanicus. The sequence goes on from RXID01014532.1 coordinate 57,089, forward strand.
TTTTTTTAAGATGCCATGATACTTGCAGAAAATATATGTTATCAGTCCATGTTGGAATGGTTTTAACCTTAAATTTTCATTTCGCTTTACTAATTGTGAGTTTATTCACAATTGCTTTACAGAGTCTAGTTGGCTATAGAAGTGTTTTTAGCAGTGACACAAAAGGCACTGGATTCATGCATCACGCTTTCTTAAGTATACATATTTTTTCTCCCACTTTTGATTCTTTGAAATCATATGAGTGATATAATTCACAAATGACACTAAAAGTTCCTATAATTAATATGTTCTCTATTGTTTGCTTTAATTTTGAATAGATGAATCGGATAATTCAGAGGGAAGTAATTGATAACTCCTAAATGATTTTGTTTGTTTATCTGCCCACCAAGTATGTTTCTTATGATTCCAAGCCAACCTCTTGAACGGTTCATCATTAATGCTTTTTTTTCAGTAGGAAAGTTTGATATTAAAAATGATTTTGTGACAATAGAACATGTGGAAAGAATATAAAGTGCAAAAAAAGTTTCAACAAGCTTCATGTTTTGTTTGTTCGTATTGCTTCTATTAACCATCTAAGCTCATCATTTTGGACAAATCAAATAAAAGCATAAATGCATGTATATGAATATCATCTGTGTTGAAGAATTTCCTTGAAATATTACGAAAGGAGATTGGATAGTTCATCAGTATCTGAGTCTGATGTGTAGTGAATGCTAAGAAGGTCCACTTGATATTCATGGTTGCTGAAAGTTCTAACCTGAACCAATCCATTTGAGTTGAATTCAGGCATTGCAGTTTGAGAGATGACGAAGCAAAACTAATATGTCTTAATATCCTCTTATTGGGTGTTTTCTTAATTTTATCTAGTATTCCATGGAGACTTTCTTAATATAATCCTATGCATGATTGCAACATATTCCATGCATCAGGGTCCAGTTGGAAATGTCGGGAAAGGGGTACTGGTATGTCTTTTATTTCATGGTATTTGTGTATCTAATTTGTGTGTAACATGTCGTTTCTCATAAATGGTAATGTAATTAGAAGTAAAATAAAAGTAATTCACTATGCAATTGCTTTTGATTCTTTGTGATTGTTCTTATGTGTAAGTTTTGTTTTCTCTTGACATGGGAAGACGGTTATTGTTGAGTTTTGGATGTCTCGAACTCGAATTAAAATTTGATTTCAGGTAGGAATCCAAAGTTAGATCCAGACTTATGATTGATTTATAATATTAGGAATTATAATTAGAGTAAAACTCAGACTCAATAAAAATCTATAAATATTCTAATAATATATAGAGTTTAGTAGAGTAGTGCTGAGGTTGAAGTAAAAAAAAAATAGAGGAAGAGGAATAGAGAGAATAAAGAGAAGAAAAAAAGAGAGAGTGTCGGCTCTCGAGTGTGGGTTTTTCTAGTATTCTCAATAGTCTCTTGTGGTGGTTTCTCGTGATATTCTTTTAGATATTCTTTCTGAAGATGGAGGTATTGAAAGAGTTTATCTGAATAAGAAAGAATGAAATCTTTCTTCTAAACTCTTATAAAATCTTTTGATAGTAGATTTCTCGCTCCTCTCGTGGACATAATTTAATTTTGAATAAATTACGTATATCGTTGTGTCTTTTCTTCTTATTATTTTTTTTGCATTACTTCTCTTTTGTTATATTGTTTGAGAACAACGTTATTCGTGAACTTTTCATTGCGAATCTCAATAATTTGCATTAAAACTTAGAAGTAAACAACTAAGATGATAAAGTTTTTATTCGAAATAGAGAAGTTTAACGCTAAAATAAATTTTGCCTTATGGCAAAAGAAAATGAAAATCAAATGAAGCGCAGGAGCAGACCAGCGGCGCTCACGAGAGGGAGCGCGAGAGTAGGCTGGCAAAGGGTCATGCAAGGCGTGGGTCGACCGGAGCAGGAGAGGTCGACGAAGGGCCATATTGGATTCTCAGTCAATGGCGACTATAGCTCAAATCAGTGGCAGGTAGCCTTTGATGTAGCCTTTGATGAGGTGCAGCAAGGCGTTTCAACTTGGACTCAGTATGGCCAAGCAACTGGGAGGTGAAGGAGGGCTAGTGCGAGAATAGAACGCATGCTTGTGCAAAAAGCGGAGCTTAGATCGATGAGCTGGAAAGTAACACGACTGTAATTGAGCCTAGTTTTATAGCAGAGAGGAGAACATAGCAAGATCATGAGATGCTTAAGGTTGTGCGATAGCGACAGAGAGTCGCTTGTAGGTGACGCAATAACTGGAAGGTGGCATGATGGTGGCTACATATCAGAGTTGCGCAACGTCACGACGGCGGAGAAAAGAGAAATTGAGATTGGCTAGAGCTCGCATCTTGTGATTAGCTAAATAAGCTAGTAGCCCATGGAGAGGGGCTGGATAAGAAATGACGGAAGTTTCGTGATAGTGGCACGCCCGAATTCAAGCCAATGTGGTGATTGTTGAGTTTTAAGTGTCACAAATTCACATTAGAATTTGAATTAAAGTAAAAATTCAAAGTTGGATTCAGACTTATGATTGATTTGTAATATTAAAGTTGTAATTAGAGTAAAATTTAGACTCAATAAGCACCTATAAATATTCTAGTAATATATAGAGTTTAGTGAGATAGTACTGAGGTTGAACTAGAGAGAAATAGAGAAAGAAAAATATAGAGAATAGAGAGAAGAGAAAGAGAGAGAGTGTCGGTTCTTATGTATGGGTCTTTCTAGTGCTTGTCGGTGGTCTCTCGTGGTATTTTTTTGGAGATTCTTTATAAAGGTGGAGGCGTTGGCGAGATTTGGTGAAAGAATTTAGTTGAGTAAGAAAGAGTACAGTTTTTCTTATAGATTTTTGTAAAACCTTTTGATAATGGATTTCTCGCTCTCTTCATAAACGTAATCCGATTTTGAGTAAATCACGTTTATCGCTGTATTTTTTTTTTATTTTCTTTTATCTTGTATTATTTCTCATTTTTTATGTTGTTTGAAAATAAGGTAATTCATGAACCTTTCGCTGCAAATACCAACAAATTATATGTATATCCAATATACTGAAATGCAAGAATCAAATTGGATCAAACAGAAGCAAATAATATCTTGAGGACATGAAATATTTAACTATGGATGCAAATTTGACTATTACAGGGCAGCTGCGGAATTAACAATAGATTTATCAGTATAGATATTTATATGCTTACACAACTTATTGCAATGTGGGTATTTTGCATAGGAATTATTAGTTAATAGGGAAGCAAACTGAAAGATGCATTTAGGGATGTCTAACTGTATGTATTGTTTACTTGAGTCAATGGTTCTGCTTTATATTTTATTGAAAATTTTTTCAGCAGTGTGCTTCTTGCCAAAGTGAAGGTCACTTCAACATATTTGACATGGGCATCTTGTTATATTGTCATTGACATTTGGTCCTATTATTAGTATGCTTCTGCCAAGCAATTTTTCAGAGCTCCACCCCTAGATGGATTATATGTGTTTCGTCCACATTCTGCTTGGCTTGCTGCTGATCCATTGATTTGCTTGGTTCCTACTCCTGGATTGTTGTTTTTCTTTCAGGTTTCAGTTGGGCATGGACTAATCACCGCCCATGCACTCACGAGTTTAGAGGCTCGTGGAACTCTCTTCGTGTCACCTGAAATGGAGGTTAATTCTTTGTGTCTGGCACTAATTTTTCTATGTGCTATAGAAAATATTTGCTGTGTTCCTTGTAGTTAGATTGAATGTCATGACTTAATGTTGTTGTGCGCAGACATATGATGGCATGATTGTTGGTGAACACTCGAGATACAGACCTTGATGTAAGAAAGAAGGCATTGTTCTATTCATATTTTATTATTCCTTGCTTTTATCATCACATCTGCAGTCTTACCTTAACATCCTGGACTAGGTAAACCCTGTACGAACCAAAGAACTGACAAACATTCGTGCTTCTGGTAAATACGAAGGTGTCCGCTTATCTCCATCTCAATTGGTAGGTCCTTTTTTTTATCTACATTTCTGTCTTTAATTTGACCCCTTCACTGTTTTGAGGTGCTTTTCTAGTTTGATGACAATTTAAAATTTTCATCCTAGAGATGGCATTCCTCGCACCATAATTCCTCATCTCCATTTTCTAGTACCTACCACCTCACATGGATCTAATAGTGAAAGTGCTCTCACCATCTTCAATGGAAGCTTGTGGGCAAAATGACTCTACTGCATTAATAGCTATTATTGTCTTGGACTTAAGATAAAAAGCACCAAATCTAAGCTCTATAAAAATGTGCCTGTCAGTTTTTGAGCAAGATCATGACTCTCAAGTTCTTTGCAATAAAAATTAATTTTGCAGATGTCCTTGGAGGAGGCTATTGGTTACATTGCGTCAGATGACCTCATTGAGGCAAGTGATCGAAGAATTTACACCCAAACTTTTTCTTATCCATTATATAAATTGCTAAATGGATATACATATTTCATGCAGGTCACACCAAAAGATGTGAGATTGAGGAAAAGATGCCTTGATGCTGATAAAAGGAAGATGATGAGAAATAAGCCGAAAGATTAAAAGGAATCATCATTGGGTCAGTTTTGTTGTCACTGGCCTGTTATGAAGCCAATTCTACACACGGGTGCTATTGATTTTGTGGTCATCAATTTTGCATACGGAGGAATTCTTTATAGTACATTGAACAAGCATTTGGTTTGCAACAATAAGATGATGTATGTCCAACAATAAGTTATTATTTCACTTAATGTTCGTCAACATGTTAGAAGAAAAAAATAGTAATCATCATGAGAATATTAACTGGTTAAGAGTATGAATTGATACTGAAATGTATTGGCTGATTTAGGCATGTGTATAGGGCCATTCTGATACAGGTTGGGTCCTAATCTGGTTTTCATTTCCTAGCTTGGAACTAAAATGTCTTAGTTCCGTTTGGGAGGTGTTTTACTCCAGTTTTGGTCACCCACAAGCGGTCCAAGCCAAAATGTGTTGATTGAGATTTAAGACTGATTTATTTCATGTGAAGCCAGCAAACAGGATTGAGCGATATTCCCTCTTTGGGAAATGAAGAGAGGTGCCTTTGGTGTTGGTAGATTGACTTGGTCAAACTCGAGTGGCTAGGTTTTGATTTAACCAAGGGGTATCTCTTTTTTAACCTCATATTTGAGTAGGAAAAATAAAAAAATAAAAAAAAAATGTGCAAAGGAAAATTACATAATACCCCCTACTTACAAATTGCGTTTAGCACCCTGTCATTTATTGAATTCTGTCTCCTCTTTGTGTGTGTGCGCTTGCATGAGTTGCATAAATGTGAATTCAGGGGCATCCTGCATCCAGCATGGCGCATTTACGGCGCGCACGCGTGCGGGATGTTGCAAACGTTGACACGCGCGAACACACGCAAACATTACTGGTACAATTGCGATTACAATTGCAACTTCAATTAGATCAGCACCAGTTTACCGCGCCCGCTTATCCCGGTCCGCCTTCGAAGCCGGCTCCACCTCCGCCCGCCATGTGAACCTTTAGCCCTTCGCTCGTCCCAACACATAATTACCCGAAATTTTTCTCAATTAATTATCCGTTTTAATATTGTGACAGCGTGACGAGAAGAAACCAATTTTTTAGGTAAAACATCCCAAGGGTTAATTGTCTCGGCTCCCTCGCCGGGGGACACCAACCTCTTCTCTTTCTTCTTTTCATTATCCTTTCGTCCTCATCACGAGAGAATTTCTGCGCCGGTCCATCACCAATTTTTGTTTTTAAAAAATAGTAAAACAAATTTAATTGATTCAAGCATATTACAAAAGTCGAACAATTAGCAATATCGGATGTTAGATACCCACTTAATTGCTCAATTAACGTATTAGTATGCTCCTAATTTGTATTACTGCCATCTAAATGTTTGACTAATGCGCTTTCAATTGTTATTATGCCCATAACACCTGCTAATAAAATCATTTGCAGTGGTACAAATAAATAAAAGAGAGAGGAAGTATTGAGCTCTTGGGCTGTTATTTACTGAGCTAATCAAAGAATATTTATTTGTTGATTGGAATTATTAATTTCTTACCTAAGCATGTACCACCCTATGCGAGCTACTTTCTTCTCTGTCTCTGCCTTCTGTCTACGTGGTGCAGCAGTAACTGTAGGACCAAAACTATTCTACTTTGACGAGGCTGTAGCTCTGCTAGGCTTTGCTCCCTTTTGCGGTCTAAAAATGAGATGATCTCAGTTAAGTTAAAATTAATTAGTCTGATTAAAAAAATTGAAATCATTCCAAATTAAATGCTTCTTATAAATCATTGATAAATTAAGTTTCCCCTTTGAACCTTGGATACTCAACATCTAATAACGGATCAAAATTAATATCAAAACGGAAACTGCTGAATTATTTTTATAAATTAATATTTTTTTTAAAAAAAATTGATCCTATAATAATTTAAATTTCGATCCTATAATTAATTTTTATATAATAATTTAATTTAATAGACGTGTAAAATAGCTAATATTAATTTTTGAAGAAAATAAAAAATTAAAAAAATGCTGACTTTTATCCTAATCCATTATTAAGCAGGGTCTTAAGGTCAATCACTAACAGATTCTTTATTCATTATCTCTATTGTGTTTTTCTTTTTTTTAAATGAAAATGAATACAGCACAATACCACCCGCCTTCGTAGCATTCTCGCTCAAATGCATTTAATTTCGGAGTTCTTCTAGAGGTCAAATCGATGCTGGTTTCTCAAACTATTGCTAACAAAGAAAGGCACAAACATTCTTTTATTAGAGTAACTTCAACCATTTTTGTGGTTGCAGAATCAATGACTTTGTTGTCGATAGGTCTCTTAACTCTGGAATTGATTTAAAAATGAGCCAAAGAATCAATTCAAACAAGAACAAGATCACTCAAATCTCTTTTTCTTCTTCAACACATAAAAATTCCAACTCTGGGGGGAAATTAATCCATAATAATAGAGAAAAAAATGAGAAGAAATAAAAGGAAGTCCCCCTCGAGTCAATCCCACATCACCATACCCGAAATGGCCCAAACCTGCAGTTACTCCTCCCCCTCCACCATTTTCCAATCAAATCCCCTTCTCGTGCTCTCTTGACTTTCAAAGCCTCCCTTTCCATTCATTTACTCCTGCAACAACCTCCTCCATTAGAATAATCTCCCATTCATTGCTCTCTCTCTCTCACACACACACACAACTCACAAGCAACAGAGAAAAATCCAAAACAAAAGCCATTCGCTCTCATTCATTTCTCATTTCATTTCATTGATTGCCCTCTTCCCATCTCCATCAGCACTGAAAAGCTCCTCCAATTTCTTTCCTTGCTCTGATGGCGAGAGGAGTACCAATAAAGCCCCAGCAGATGCGCCTTTCCTGCTCTGCCTCGCTTCTCATACGAGGGAATTCCCCTGTACTTTGAGTAGTGGGCTTTAATGCAAAAGCGCCTCTCACTGAAGAGAAGCGGTATGGGACTGTACCTCCTCTTTCTCCTTTCTCCCTTCTTCCTTCATTTCCCTGTTCAAAATTATTTTCTGCCTTTAAGAGGTAGTAGGTGTAGCATGTATTATAAGAAGAGGAGTGCTTCTGCTTGCGTGCTGTAAACCCTAACCTTGCTTTCCTCCCCATCCACAGGAAACTGAGACAAAATCATCATCATTGGCGGCAGCAGCAGAATCACCATGGCCTCGTCCAACAGGCACTGGCCTAGCTTGTTCAAGTCCAAGCCCTGCAGTACCCACCACCAATGGCAGCATGACATCAACCACCCTTCCTCCCTCCTCTCCAGCTCCTGCCAGAAGTCGTCACCCTTCTCCTCAGGTATTCAATTCTTAAAATTGGTTAATGAATTAGGGTTAGGGTTTTGGACTTGGAGTTCAGAATTTAGGGTGTTTCTTAATGGAGTTGCACCGATGGCAGCGCCGGCCGGGGAGGAGAGGACGCCGGAGCCGAAGCCGAGGTGGAACCCGAAGCCGGAGCAGATCAGGATACTGGAGGCCATCTTCAACTCCGGCATGGTGAACCCGCCGCGCGACGAGATCCGCAAGATAAGAGCTCAGCTGCAGGAGTATGGTCAGGTTGGCGACGCCAATGTCTTCTACTGGTTTCAGAACCGCAAGTCCCGTAGCAAGCACAAGCAGCGCCAGCTCCAGTCGACCGCCGCCGCCAGCCGCTCGCATACCCGGTACAATTCCACTTCTACTGCTACCGCCAGCCAAATTTCAACTCCGACGTCATCTTCATCCTCCTCTTCGGACCGGTCCTCGGGGTCTGACAAAACTCCGCCGCCACAGCCGCCTTCGGTGGCGGCACTGACTACCATTGTCGATGCGTCGGCCTCGCCGTCTCTGTCTGTGAATCAGACATATTCACAACTACCTGTTGAGTTCCACACTGAGCCTTTCTTGTTCCAGGCCCCACCGCAGGGGTACTACTTCTCCGACCTCGGGGGCATCGTCGGAATGCCGGAGCAGGCCTCCTCCGGCGTGTGCTCTGGGATGCTATGGAGCGAGCTCACGGGGCAAGATGCTAAACTGAAGATGCAGTTGCAACAAGGGTACGATGGCGTTGCAGCCAATTCTGCCATTGATGTTGCTTCAAACGCTGCTGTTTCTCTTGCTGGTGCTGGAACTGGTCCAACCACAGCTGCTGCTTTTGCTTCTGCTTCTGCTTCTGCTGCAGCAGTCGCAGCTGCTGCCACTATTGCTAGTCCTGTCAATGAGATACAAGGTATGTGACTACTAACATTATTATCAACGTTTTTTTGAAGCATTCAATGTGATGGTTATATCTTGTCTATTAGATATTTTATCCATCAATCTATGGATCCATCATTCCATCTTTGTACTCATGTCTTGTCATTTTGGTGTTAGTGTTGTCTCCCGTCTTTGTCTGCGTGGATGTCATCGGGCCCGGTTTTTGTCTCTACAATGCAATCAGAATCAGTAGTGTATTACAAGTGGAACTGTTTCCTTGGAAAGTTGTGGTCATTCATTCAGTACCATTCAAAATGATAGGAGAATGCGGAAAACCCTAACGAGATTTTTGAGCTCTTTTTAACCAATATGGTTATAAATAGAGATTAGGAGATCAAAATGGAGGAAATGGTTAGGGGTGTCCTCCAACAAGGGAAACAGTCAAGGAAACCAGAGATGTCAGCAGTGTCCCTATGATTGAAGAGAAAGATCAATGGACAACCTTTGCTGTGCTGTGTGGTCTTGTCAATGGAGATTCTAGGGTCCTTGCCTACTTTGTTGAAAAGATAGTCTTACGGTGGATTGTGGTCTCATTTTTGTTTTCTTGTGTGGCGAACCTGTCTCTCTCTCTCTCTCCCCATCACCTGTACAACGCAAACTTGTTGTTAGGGTTTCATTAGGGCACTGAGATCTAGATTGAACGTGTGCATGGCTTTAGTTTACTAATTAAAGTGGCATTAATGTCTTCTCCTTCTTGGTCATTAGGCTTAGGAGGAACGGGAGCTGCGGGTGTAGCAGCAGCGCCGGCGAGGTCGACCGTTTTCATAAACGAGGTGGCTTTCGAGGTATCGCCGGGTCCAATCAACGTGCGCGAGGCGTTCGGTGAGGATGCCATCCTCCTCCACTCCTCCGGCCACCCTGTGCTCACCGACGGGTGGGGCCTCACTCTCCAGCCTCTCCAGCACGGCGCTTCCTACTACCTGGTCTTCCTCTTCTTCCTCGTTTCTACCTACATCATAAAACATACATTCTTGTTATTGATCGTTTATAGTATGGTCTAATAATGGTTCTTTTTCTTTGCAGGTATAGGAGAATAATGACAATGGGCGGAGAAGAAAGCTGCAGTGTTTGCCCTGACGTGTGGCAACATATATGCTTTGTGGTCTTATGTTGCTTCTAGTTTCCTGTCTTTCTTCTACTCTAATGCTTGCTCGCTAGCAGTTGAAGTTTCATATAATATCTATAATCTGTGGACAAGCTTTGCTTCTCTATTGTCATACAATGTAATCGCTCCTGCCCATCATGTTAGCTCTTAACTTTTATTCGGAATTTGCTTTCTGAGCTTTGAACTGGATCTGAACGCTTGGTGGTTGTTTCAGAGAGCCTGTCTGCTTCGGGAGTAGCAAAGGATAAGTTCTTCGTGATTAGCCAATCTTTCTACTCCCGAAACAGACTGACCTAAAAATCAGATCGGTTTGTTTAAGATATTAAAGTAAAATTTTAAAAGTTTGTTAACTAATGTAATTAAAAATTATCAGTATATTTTCTATGATTAAAATTGAATAAAAAATAATGATTGTATTTAATCTCGCTAATAAAACAACAAGAATTGCAATCTTTTATGGTCCTCGGCCAGCAGTGAGCCATCGGAGACAGCCAACAGCCGGGTCGCAACTCTTCAACTTGGCATACGCCGAACTGAAAAACATTTGGGGCCAAACTCTACATGGCTTTAAACCCCGGCCCAACCAAATCTAACCTGGGCCAAAATCGGAATCTATGGTCCAAGTGCCAAAGTTTGACCATTTCCAAATTCTAACGAATAAAACGGTAAAACCGAAGGAGCAAAATCAACACAAGGCAGAAGCTTCCGCCGGCGACATTTGACCCGCCCAAAACGGGTCTGAACCGCAAACTGAGCCGAGCCGCCGCACGTGGAACCCGCCCGGTCCGCTCCGGCACGATCTCCTTCAGCAAGCTAGATATCATTACAACGTGCCACAAGCGTTAACCCCGTACGAAACGTGTTTCCCTCTTTGTGAAAACTCGTTTCCCTGGAATAGCATACGCAGATCCTCCTCGAATTCCCGGCCCATAAATTGAACGGAGTTCCCGAGAACGCGATCCGCCCTTCTCCTTCTTCTTCTTCTTCTTCTTCTTCCCTGTCGAGACCGGGAATGCGAGATCTCTAGCTCCGCCACAGACGCCGAGAAGATCCTCTCCGCCGGCGCAGAGAGGAGAGGAGATCGGCGAGGGGACATTTGGAGGCGTCGAAGAGGAGAGGAGAGGAGAGTAAAGGGGAGGGGAAGAGGGATCGATGGCGTACAGAGCGGACGAAGACTACGACTATCTCTTCAAGGTGGTGCTGATCGGGGACTCTGGCGTGGGGAAGTCGAACCTGCTGTCGAGGTTCACGCGCAACGAGTTCAGCCTCGAGTCCAAGTCCACCATCGGCGTCGAGTTCGCCACCCGCAGCATCCACGTGGATGATAAGGTCGTCAAGGCCCAGATCTGGGACACTGCCGGCCAGGAAAGGTACTGCTGTTCTTTTTTGATCTTGATCTGATTTCTCTTATCTTGGATCGGTTGCATTTGTTGCCGAATTGATGGTTTTTGGTGATCCGATCTTGTTCGTTTGTTGTCTTTCGTCTTTTGAATCCTGATATATTTCGTGTTTTGTAGCATTAGTTTTCCTGATTTCTTGAATTCTACATGATTGGCATTGTTGGGTGCGGCATTTTTGGAAAACACCAACAGGGCATGTTCTGACAGTACGCTGATCGAGCAACTGTCGCCATTGATAATGTTTGGGAACGACATTGTCAATGTTGTACAGTCTTTGAGAATACATGAAGTGGAAGAAGAAAAATAAAGTATGAATTACAAAATATATAATGGAAGCTCATAGAGAGTAATTGATAGTACCTGATTTGCAAGAAGAATAAAGATTGACGGCAATGTAATATTACAGTACCAGAATTGAATTTAATCAAAGGGTATTGTGGAAGGCTGGAAGCAGAATTGGATCGCAAGAGAAAGCAGCTGAAACCATGAGGGTGAGCTTGGTTCAAAACAAGTGGCACAATGTCTGAAATGATAGAGCTGGCACTTCTTAGGAAGCTACAGAAGCATAGAAAATTGGACTGCCGATCTTTGATTGTTAAGAAATCTGGAAATAGGGAAGTGGTTTTTTAAATTGGGTTCTTGGTTGATAGGGCTTTTCTAGCTTGACCTGAAAATTGTGCAAAGATTCAATCTCAAGCTCAGGGCCTTATTGACCCCGGTCATGCTTAAGATATTGACAGAATTACCTATACCATCTGGCTAAATATTGAAGTTCTTTTGTTTTAGTTTAAATCTGTTTAACTTTTAGTTCTCTTGAAAATTTGGTTACATTGAATTCTAAAAGTTTCATTTTCTCTGTTTCTCTTCGATCTTAAGTTGTTTCTCTTCAAAACTACTGTCCACGTATGATATCCATCAGCTTCTCATTAAAGCTTGCTTCTTTTTTAAAAAAAAATTTCATTATTTTCCTTTGCCTTCATTTTTTTTATGATATCCTTTTACAATTTAAATGCCCCCAAACTGAGGTGACCCTGGCCACTACATAGTAGTTGCCCAGAGGCTGTTATCAAGCACCTTCCATAACTATCACCTCAGAGCAATTCATTCTAATCTAATTGTCATGGTTATATAGCTTGATTGTCTCAACTCTGAAAACAACTGACACATCATAAGGCTTGCTAAACTTTCTTTTGAAAACTAAAATTTCTAGATAGGCAGTGTTCTTTTGGCAACTGGTTCTAGTTTTGCCTTTCTGTTGGCTTTGTCATACATGAGGCATTGGGCGCTGTTATACTAAAGTTTTTCGGAATGTGAATTGTTACTCTTCAAATTAATTCCTTCTATGTAGACATTTCAGCTGAATGAAAAGATGAAAATTTACATGGCTAGTCTATTGCTTCTTGTTCTTATGATCTGCAGGGGGATGTCAAGTTTTACGATCAGTTTATAGACCAAATTTCGTCAGTGGGTCAGTCAGTTTATGATTGCCAAGTAGCAATGCACAACTGTCTTCGTGAAAGCCAGTTGCAGTAAGCACAAAATGCAGACTGTGACAACTGTCAGTATTAACTGAATATCATTGTTGACATCTTGATCATGACAATTGGCATATATACATAACCTTTTTTGTCACGGTTCTAAAGTGAGTGGTGGAATTTATTTCCACAACTCTGTTTGGAATCTAACTCTGGTACTATCAAAGATGTATAAAACAATTCTGTTCTAGACTAATGGTGTCCGGTACCTATTAATTTCTGAAAAACCAAGTTGTTTTATCTATTAAATTATCCTGGGGTAGACCTCAGTGTTTAGCCCCTTACTAGGTAGTGCAAATTGTTCCTACATAATAAAGGTTTTTTATTCATAAGGTCCCTATGAAGGTTGTGAACTGTTGCAGCTGACCCAACCTGGTTCAGGAGTCAGAATGACTATCACCTAATTTAAGAAAGAAATTCTCTGTGGTTTTTTATTTTCTGAATTTTCTTGATCTAGGAAAGGGATATTCATTCTACAATGAAAGGACATATGATGATTGTTAATGTTTTCTTTTTCCTCATTTCTCCTGTAATAGGTACCGAGCTATCACAAGTGCATACTACCGAGGTGCTGTTGGTGCACTCCTTGTGTATGATGTTACTCGCCATGTCACATTTGAGAACGTAGAAAGATGGCTCAAGGAGCTGAGGGATCACACAGATTCCAACATTGTGATCATGCTGGTGGGCAACAAGGCTGATTTGCGGCACCTGAGGGCCGTGTCCACAGATGATGCGAAGGCCTTTGCCGAGAAGGAAAGCACCTTCTTCATGGAGACATCTGCCCTAGAATCCTTGAATGTGGAGAACGCATTCACAGAAGTGCTCACCCAGATCTATCATGTGGTCAGCAGGAAAGCACTTGATATTGGTGATGATCCCACAACCTTACCGAAGGGCCAGACAATCCATGTCGGTGGGAAGGACGATGTCTCTGAGGTGAAAAAAGTGGGATGCTGCTCAAACTAAAACTACAAGAAACATACAAAGGCACATTGGACCCTACGGCCTTTGAAAAAAGGCTATTGATTACATACACCTGGCTTGAGCAAAAGCCCCTAAATTTCAACTTGGATTACATGCATCATGAGTTGAGGTTTAACTCCACCTATATCGTGAAAATTGAGCATTGTTTTTGACTTGTTATGTGTTTGGTACATACATTCGGCCTCGATCTCTATGAATTGAAGTGATGTTTGAGAAGCAACAGTACTTTGGCATTTTCTTTTCTGGCTCATTTTTTTACAAATCAAAAAATTTTATTAGATCAAATGATTGTTCAGGCCTCAAAGAAGTAACTAAGCCTTATGGAAAGCTATGCTGAATTTGTGCTACTATTTTTCATCATGCCATTTTTTAAATATATTGGAGCTTCCGAGAGATGAGACATTGATGTGCTATTCATTCCATCATAGGGTTTATATATGTTGGGTATTTTGAATAGAAGTGAATATTCTACTACCTTGTCCCGTTCTCCGTGGAAATTTCAAATAGTTTTCCTAAGCATAGTAAATATTTGCAATGATGTGTTCATAAATCATAACTTGTCAATGAGCGCATGGGGCAGGAAGTTGGAAAGCCTTCTGCAGCTCATCATTCTTTTCTATTTTGTGCGTGCAGGCATGTGTGGATAGCGTACTTCAATATAGCCATTAGACTAATGCTTAGTGTTTAGTTGCAAAGTAGATTGATCGCATAGTACTTCTATAATCAAAGGCATACATCCACACAGCCGCTTAGGTGGCTAGACCAAGTATTTTCAATAAAAAAAATAACTAGTTAATGCATTAATGCATAAAGTTTAAGAATTCAGATATTGGGTGCTCCAAGGCCACAAGCCTGAAGACCTATGCATCATGCCCGTTCAAACAAGGTGCTTATATACCAGAGATGCGTTCCTGTTTTTACCATATTGCTCTTGGTTGAAAAAAGCCATTCTGAACCATATGCAGTGGAGCCATCTGAACCATATGCAGTGGCCACCAACAGATTTGTTTGATACAGCATTACAGCACAGGGTCATCTTCTTCTGCAAGCTAGTCTGTCACATGCAAATAGTTGGAGGTGACAAACAGCAAGCTTCTCAAAATAATACATCACATTCTTCACTTAAGATTGCGATCCATTCAACTGGGCTGGTAAATAATCATGATCTGCCAAATGCTTAGTCTTTTTGAGACTTGAAACGCAACATGTTTTCTATACAGAGCAACTTACCCTCACAATTTTGAGGGTTGAAGTATGCCAAGGGACACTTTCTGTCCGCTCGTCTCTATTTACAACATTTGCTTAAACAAGTTCTATTTTTCAAAACAGACTAACAACAGTTCATGAGTCCTCGACCATCTTTTTATTATCGGTGGCCAAGGCTGATGTTTTGCAGATTGGGCATATGTTCTTTATTAGAAGCCATTGTTTTATGCAGTCTGCGTGGTACTTGTGGCCACAATCCAGAGTCCCTTGTCTCTCATTTTCCTCATACTCCACCTGAAAAAAAGCAAACAGATTATTATCACTTCAACATTAAGGTGTACAGGAAAAAGGCACTAGAACAAAACACCTCTCTTCTTTTTCGTATATATATATATATATATATATAGTGTGTGTGTGTGTGTGTGCAAGATTCTGCAAATACCTGGCATACAGCACAAGTTTCATTCTCTGGAGATGTTGTTGACAGTGCGATGTGCATATTAGTTTTCAGATTTTTCAAGATAGACTCTTCGGTCAAGCCAGTGCTAACATCTCCAATCTGCTCTTCCAAGGCCAAGAGTTCCTGCAGCGATGATTGAGAATTTTGATTTTAGTCAGCAATAGAATTAATAAACCCAAGTGTTTGCAATAATTCATAAATGATCCCCATCTCCATAATTTTCAGATTGCCGTGGTTTCAACAAAACATAACTAGCCCTGTTGAAAATCTATGGATAAGAAAAAACACAGCAAAACAACATATATTTTACCTCATAAGACATGCCGTCTATATCCAACCGCATATCCCTATGTCGATCAATGACATCGCCACTGCCATAAAACCCTGAAATGTCCAAAACTGTAGCATTCTGCAAGCACAAAATGTCAACTTTCAGAACACATAATTAATGAGAGTACTCGCTGGGATAAATCTACAATAAAGCAATCCAACATCCAGATATGAGCCTGATGTTGTTTTCTGATCTTAAGCTCCAAAGCATGTGTTCCTGCAACTACGAATCGCAAATTGCATTCTAACACATGTATAGAAGTGATGGTACTAATGAGGACCATACTCAAAACCACCATATAAGTTCAGATTGAAGCATGAGTCAAGACAATTCATTTAAGATGTAGTCCCCAAACTGAAGCATTACATGTCTATTTGGTAATCACAACCTGCACCTGGCTCATCACAACCGATATTCAGAAGATAAATCCTTCTTCTGCAGTCAATACTTCCAGTCACAGAAGATAAAATGTAAAACTTCACCTTGCAAGACTAGATAAAATTTTCACCGAGAACTACTATAACAGCTCAGAGAAAATATTCCATTTTTTATCAATTCTTGATACAATGGTTTGGGGGTTGCGTGTCACCCCACTTCCTATAGGATATCCTATGGTTGGTGTGGTGGGATCATTAATGTCAGTGAGAAGCTTGCATACAAGCTTCATTCCATAGGAAAAATAAAACGAGGTCCAAACTCCTTTTATTTTTCTTATAGAACCTCCTGTTTCCAAAGTGGAGTCGTCAAAAAAGTGGAGCCAAATACCCACATCAGAAACAATTTCTATGTAGGAAAATTTTCCTCTGGAACTCCCCATTCCTATGGTATTTTTGTGTATCCAAATGGGCCCTTAAAGAATGAATTTTGTCCTGATGACAAGGCTGAAAGTCATAGAATTCACTGATCTCACTTATGTCAGTAGTTTTAATCTGATAGAGAAAATTTTGAATTTATTCGGATACTCTTGCACAGGGCAATGATATTAAAAAATAGGAGGTCCAACCTCCAATGTTTCTGGTGTACGTGATATTAAAAGCTAAGGTCAGAATAACTCTACTAAGACAAATGGAATGATGTCTAGTGGAAAACAATCGAAAACAGACTACAATAAATTCACTTAAAACAGTCAAATTGCCACGAAAAGGGAAAAAAGTAAGCGAAAAAAGAACCTCAGGAGATAGAATCCTCAAATTTCTCTGATTGACTTCTATAGCAGTTGGAAATTGTTGCCAAGGAGCCCTATATGTCAGTTCTGCATTGGATGTGAAAGGCAGAAATCTGTAACTGGATTCCAGGGCATCCAATGAATGATTCATATTGGCTGGATACAGATTTTGAGGTGGAAGCTGATAAGGAGTTGCAGGAATACGAGTATGATGCCCATAAGTTGGAACTTGTAGGTTTTGTACAGGCGCTAGATGTTGGTGAAAGCTAGGCACAGATGCAGGACAAAACAGGAAAGGAGAATTTGCACTGAATGCATTTTCCCGGTATCCCTGTACACCCCTATTCATCATCTCTACATCCCTGGAGCTGAGGCATCTCCCTGAAGAAAAAAACAGAAAAGAAAAAGGAACTCCAGTTAAAACAAATTACTTAGAATCAAAGATAGCATCTTGGCAAGAAGAAACCATTTTAGCACATTAAACAATAAAATTTCTTGAGAAGCTATATACAGAGTTCAATTATACCTATGTTATGAAGACGCCATATTATTAGACCAAAACAACTTCCTTGAGAATGATGTGTTTACCTTGCAAATGAGTCACTGGATAAGTATTGCTCCAATTGGAATAGCCTCCATCACCTACAACATCTGCAAACTGTGCCATCCAAGAATTGCTGGCTGGCTGAATTGACTGGCCCATAAAATTCCCTTGAACTAAATAGTTATTGGACAGTATTGCTGATTCAGGCTGAAGTATAGGAAGGGTAGACCTGCTCCGCACGCTTCTGTGAGATCCTTCAGCAATGGGCAAAATGTCATTCCCCCCACATCCAGGTGGGGCGAAGGAAGTGGCATCCACAAAACTGGCTTCATGTGTCCTGTTCCAGTGTTGCTGGCCCGAATCCAGTGAAAGATATGATGAAGCAACAGTCGAGGTTGTTGGACCCTGGACATGATAGTTTCCTGGAATTGCCTCTGCATTCTTTCTTTTGCAGGATCCTCTGGCAATATCAGCAAAATAACCAAGCCTACCATATTCATCCATGCTAACTCCAATTGCCCTCTGATTGCCAGAAGATGAGAAGGATCCATCAGTCCTAGAGACAGGAAAATATCTGCTAGAAGATGTAGGCAACTGATGAGGAGAGTTCGATGAAGTGGCAGCTACAAAATCAACATTTGCAGTGAGATGGTGATTCTGGACAATGTCATGCGAACTTCCATAAAACATGTTTCTATCATTATGCTCTCTGACTTGATTAAGATCAAGATCTGCAGTACTTCCAGAAACTGGAACTGTTGCATGCATATTTTGAATAGGATACTCAACAGCATTGCCATGAAGAACACAGTGATCTGGATATAAGTGAGCATGACCATGCTCTGACTCCAGAAGAGGCATTTGATAGGTATAATGCATGTTCCGTTGTCCCATGATGGGAGTACTGCTTCAGAGCTCAAATTGAACAGTGATTTAGAGGGAATCAAATGGTCTTCTGACCTTGGAGAGTGGAAACCTGTTCTGAGTGTGAGCAGACGCAAATGAGAAAAATGAGAAAGGAATAATAATTACTTAAAAATTCAAATTTAAACAGGCATTCAAACCTACACTGGAAAGGAATTTTTATGCAGCAGGCATAAAGCTGATAGTATTGCAATTTTTATAATACAAATAAATGCTCAGGTTTATCAATGCAACAAGAACATAAGCACATAAACAATATGCTCTTCTGGGTATTTACAAAATGTCTAGGCATTATTGTTGCAGGGATGAACCCATTTTTCTAAATTCTGTCAAACACACTATGGCAAGTGAACAATGGCCAAAACGTACTTTATCACTAACTAAAGAGAAAAAAATGGATCTATGCTACCTGCCAATGTGAGTGGCTACCTTAAATACCCTTAGCATAAAGCTGGTCCTTCAATGTTTAATATAAAAAACCACAAAGTAAGCCTAATCTGAATCCAATTAGCTGTTCCCTAATAAGGCATCATATCTAGTTCCTAATTTACCACAACTAGCTCTTCCTAATTCTGGCTGATAATTTCTAACTTCTCATTATGTAGAAATAAAAGATTATATAATTGTAAAAACAGAAGAAATAAAATAGGGAAGATCCTAAGGAGCTGAGAAAGTGAACCATGAATAGAAATAAATGGAGCTAGAAGGAGAATCAACAGTGACCTGTGAGAGCATAGATCAACGAGCCACTTCCAATTTCAGAGGTCAAAAAAGGACCAAGACAAACTGGCCCTTGACTCCCATCCAAAACCCAGTGTTTTGAAGTTCACTGTTCTCTGAACTCATATTTAATATGGCCAAAAACAAATCTTTCATTCCTCCACTTAATCTAATGTAACAGAAAAAGGAAGCAACCAAGCACATTGCATCTTGTTTGTGTCACCATTGTTGTCGTTTTAGACCCTTGTGTTAATGCTTGCTGTCATTTTAGACACTTGTGCTAAAACTCCACGTGCTCTATGTAATAACCTAATATGGCCAAATCGAGTATAGGGTTCAAAATAGGAGCATATTTAGCAACTCTTAACAAGACACATTTTACATAGTCTGCTTCCTTCTCTATCAGTGAGTCTTCATACAAGAACAAAGAAGCATAACTTTGAAAATGTCAATGCATTTATCAAAATATAATTTTTTTTTTTTTTTTTGGAAAGATGTCCTTGGCATTTTTAATGTGATTTTCACACATAAACCCCCAAAAGTCTTTCACAAGTGTACATGTATACTAATGTCTTGAGGCTGGTATATGAGATACACATGCCATCACCATATTATTGCCAGTGTCTTCCTAAAAACCACTTGACGCCTTCCACACAACTATTTGAGTAATGAAGTACAGCCTTAATATTTCTAACCATATATTGCACTCAATTTTTATGTGTTTATCTTTTCTTTTAAACCTTCCCAAAATCAGTCACATAATGAATTAATGATGCTAACCTCTCAATTTATTAAATTTGTACACAAGCTTCTGAAAAACAAAATCCCATTACACTAGAAACATTTTCATAATGATATATCCAAACTATTATCTACAGGAGACATAAGCAACAACATGTGATATTAGAACAATTACTTGGTCCATGGTATCATTCCAGTGTCTAACACATTTGTCTACTGTTGAACAGATCATCACATGCTCTAGATAGATTAGCTTTTGTAAAAAAAGAAAAAAAAACTAAACAATATCACATATGAAACTTTATTTTAGGTATTATTTAGAAAGTACCCAACTTCATATATATGCATACAAGCATGAAAAAAAGGTTGGCACTCTTTGACAAAAGGTTACGTGTTTCTAAACATATCAGCCAAAATTTTTAACTCTTCGTGATCTTACAAAATTACATATTAATTCTTATTTCTATTTTTCTATATAATGGCACAAAACTTCTTATTTTTGCGAATTAGATATTCGAAGAGTTATCAGAGACACAAAGTCACAAAGAGATTAGAGAGAGAACACCCGGAATGCTGCTTTTGAAGAGACAATGGGTGAACAGAGTTTTTGGATCCTGATCATGTGCATGGCATGTGCTTAAATCTAATTTGATCATACAGTGTCCCAACTACTGATGTTTTTCTTTATTGAACACATTAAAAAGTCAAAAACATTAAGACCCATTTGGATTGGGTCTAAGTTACAAGTTAGGCGCTCTGTGCTGGAATGCTAGACTGCGGTGGCTTAGACCCAATCCAAATGGGGCCTAAGCCTTTTTTAGCATTCGCAGGACAATTAAAATCATCTGTAAAGTATTCAGTCTACTACAAGGATTTCTTAAATTGACTTTCAATGTTATTAAAGATCTTCCTTAAGACAGCTCCAATTTTACGAACTCATGTGTTGCAGATTTGATTGATTTGAAGTACTTGGCCAGATATAGAAATAGAAAAATAGGAGGGGCTGGAATTTATGGTGATATTCGAGAAGAGAAATATATTCTTACAACACCATGGAGCAAAGAATCCACTCTGCAAGGCATTGAAAACATAAAAATGAAGGAAAGTGTCCGACAAAAGGTGATCTAGCAATTCGTGGCATGCAAAAAAATTCTCTAATAACAAGCAAGATGATTCAAGTCCTTTAAAGTGCTTGGATTCTTTCTTCCATTGCTTAAGTGGGTGTTGATGTTGAATCATTTGACAAGAACATCATGATATACTACAATGAAAAAAATTTATTGCTTGACCATACAGATAGAGTACAATCTCATAACGCCTGAATAATCATTGCACTACATTTATCATCATTGTTCATTGAGATCCTAGATTTAACTAAGCAACCAAAAACATATGAATTAACCACAAAATATGTGAAAACATTCTGAAGAAAATTCATATTACTGACCTGTACATTGCTGTAGCATACAACTATAAACAAGAACAAGAGATTCCCTTCAATCATGTATGACTAAGAGAAAAAAAGTTTGTTTTATAAATAAATGGTGGGGTGATAAGAAGAGAGATAGATGTTAGAAAGAAACCAACGAGAAAAGAGGAAGAAAGTTTTGTTTGATTGAAAATTTTCACAACATATGTGACTCTATGGTGAATTTTGTTAGAACCCTGTTCCCATCATTATGCTAGTCAATAGGTGTTTCTCCTTTGTAAAATATGGAAAGGCATTTGAAGACCTGTTTGGCCCAAAATTTGTGGAAATGGCAAGATACAACGACGTCAATCAACAAACATATTCTCCAAGACACAGTTTCTATCTCTACTCGATAACCGATTCCCTTAATCGAAGACATTTTTCTGTTCTAATCTTTAATTAAGAAAACCAAAGGAATTTGTTCATAATTATAAGACAACCCTCCAGACCTGATTCTCCTCCATTCCATTCTGAAGATACAGCTACGATCCCCATCGACCTACAAACCAGACCTCCCTCACAAACACACAATCAAACTACGACCATTCGTTCTAACAACAACCCCCACACAGAGTTTTCAGCAATCGCGTTTCACCAATAAACAAACACAACAATCAAAGCATGATATGCCATCAAAACCACAAAAAAATCCTAATTCTTACTTCTCAACCAAAAATTAACAAAAACAAGCGGAAACCACCGAATTCATTCACAATGCAAGACCAGCACCTCCAAAATCCTTCCGCAGCCACCGGTTCCCCAAAAAATTAAGAATTCTCGTACGGAGATCCCATCCCCCACCGAAAATCAACCACAAATCGCACCGAAAAGCCCAAAACGAAGCATCACGCAACACGCGAGCATCAACAAGAGAAGACACAATTAAACGTGGAAAGCAAGGACGAAACCCCCGATCGCGATGACTAACGGGTTTTCCCAGCGAATCCGCGAGCCCGAAGAAATCCGCCTTCCGATTAGAGGAGGAAGGAGAAGGGCACTGGGGGAAGAGATGGTTTTTTTGTTTATTAATTGTTTTGGTGTTTTGCGAATTATTTATATTTATTTAACGGGGAATTTCACATTAGCCCCTGACATTTTTTTGCCTATCAGCCCAGGCTAGTTTTTAAATTACTTTTCAATCCCCTTTTTTGACGCGACTGTTTTTTAAATAAAAAGTTTAATTCTCTCGATTATGAAATGGCCTAAATGTAATTAAATTTTATAAAACATACAAGGAAGAAAAAAAATATAAAGATATGTAAAAAGAGATAAAAATTATTTTACCGCTATTATTTTTATTATTAGTATATCATTATTATTATTATTGTCTTTTATACCATCACCGTCAATTTTACTATTATTTCACCGTTACTAGCAATATTTCATTATTATTTTCATTCATCATTGCTACTACCCCACCAATATTCTTATTGTGTGATTAATAATTTTATCTAAACTCTGATCTCCAATCTCCGAGATAATATTCTTTTACCCTATTTGTCACTGAAATTCTTTGTTTGTGTTATGTTTTTCCTTCTTATTCCCTTCTCACTAACTTTGATATCAAAATTTTTAAACTAAATTGTAACAATAAAAATAATTTTAAACACTAATATATATATATATATTAAATAGTAAGTCTAATATTATAAATTATTAACTTAAAAATATGAAAGATTAAATTAATGAAAACTCAAGATTGAAAGTTAACTTAAACTATAATAGATTAAATATAAGTTTGAACATTAGTAAAAAGAAGGTAAAATTTAAGTAAATGTTAACAGCAAAAAAGATGTAAATTATGTAATGGTGATTGGATCTCGTTATTTGTTTCTTCTTCTCATTCCCCTCTTAGCTTTAAGATAAAAAATATGTGATGATAGTGAATAATGATCAAAAGAAAAATATTGCGGTGTTCACAATGCTAATCGCATTTTTGTGTTGATATGCTAATCTCTTTTTTTTTCTTATTATTCATTTATTTCTATCATTGAGTTCAACAAAATCTCAAACTAATTTACAAAATAAATAGATTTTAAATATAAAAAAATATAAAAATATATAAATATATAAATGAATAAATATTAAAGAGTATGTCTGAAACTATTAGTAATTAAACTTAAAAATATAAAAAGATTAAATGAATGAATCTTCAAGCCTAAAACTCAAACTATAATAACTTAAAGGTAAGCTTGAAAAAATAAAAAAAATAAAGTTTAAATAAATGTTGGATAAGAAGAAGAAGTTGATGGTAATTATATCTCATCATTTCTTTTTTTTTTTTCCTTCCCATCATGTTTCTCATGACATTTAGGATAAAAACATGGCAATAATGGTGAATAAAAAAATAAAATAAAGAGATTATGATGTTTAGGGTTATGATAATGTAGCGGTATTTTAACTCATTTTCTTCTTATTTTTGTCCCCTTGTTTCTATTTTTGAACTCAAGAAACTCTCAAAGCGACTCACAAAAACAAAGAAATTTTGAATGATAGAAAAATAAAAAAATCTAACTATAAATGAATAAATATTAAAGTGTAAGTATGAAACTATAATGAATTAAATTAAAAACATGAAAAACATAAATGAATGAACATTCAAGATTGAAACTTAAACTATAATATTTTAAAGATAAACCTAAGCACTAGTAAATGAATAAATATTAAAAACTAAAACCAAAACTATAAATAATTAAACTTAAAATATGAAAAGTTTAAATGAACAAATACTCAAAATTGAAAGGTAAATTATAATAACTTAAAGATAAACATGAATACAGGTATAAACAGATGAGTTTTCTATATTATAAGTTTAATTATTTATAATTTTGAATTTATTCATAAACATTTATTTCTTTACACTTTGTTTTTTTATTTTTATTAGCGTTTATTTTTTTGTTTTTTAAGTCACTTTGAGATTTTATTAAACTCAAAGATAAAAATAAATGAATAAAAAGCAAAAAATGAGTTAAGACACCACGAAGCTGTAAACACCACAACTTTTTTTTATATTTATTCACCATCACTATTTGTTGATTACCTAAAAAATAAGAGAAATATGAAGAGAAGAAGAAAGAAAGAAATAATGATACGTAAACACCATCACCATTTTCTTCTCCTTTAATATTTGCTTAACTTTACTTTTTTTAAATTTTTACTAATGTTCAAACTTATTTTTTGGCCATTATAGTATAAAATTAAATCTTAAGAATTTATTAATTTAAAATTTTCATATTTTAAGTTTAATTATTCACAATTTGGGGATTACTTTAGTATTTATTTATTTATTTATATTTTTTTCGTTTTTAGCATTCAAATCTCTTTTAACTCAAAGTTAGATTAAAAAACAAGAGAAGGAAAAAACAAAAATAGTGGAAAAGATTTTTAATAGCAATTGGAAGGAGAGGAAAATATTGTCGATGGCCGAAGTCGAGACAAAACTATCAACTATTACAATGAAATGGCATTGGACTTAGTAACGATGGAGATCAAGGATGATAGTGTACTAGTGGAGATGATGAAAATTATGATGGTCATTTAATAGTTAAATGATTTTAAATTTTATTAAAAAACGAAAAGTAAGTTTTTGTAGAGGAGGGACTGAAATGAAAAAAAGCTGAGTCCGGTCTGGACAGGAAAAAATTAAATGTGAGGGTCTAAAAAATAATTTTCCCTTGACCTTATTTAGCGGGACATTTTTAACAAAAATAAGGCTTTTTGGACACGAAGGAGGCGGTGATTGTGTAAGGCACAGCGCACGCCGAGAGGACCCCGGGTGCCACGTCGTACGAGGTGGGACCGAGGTCCAGAGGGGGTTGGGGGCCAACCCCGCGGCCACACCAAAAAAGCCGCGCTGTTGGTTCCGCCACGTGGTAGAGGATTGGCACAAATGAGCGTCCGCGATTCATCGTGAAAATAAAACATTTTATTGGATCTAAAAGAAAAAAAAATTGTTTACGTAAAGCCGTAACAGCCCAACGCTGGCAAACATCACAATTCCATGCTATTTCAACACAATTTTGTTTTTAAAAAGGATTAACAGTATCGATGATCACACAATAATTATGACACACAAAACACAAATAAAAAAAGATCACAAGGCACAGTCCATAGAATAGAATTGTCCTTCAACGGAGTTTTCTTTGTTTTTTCTTCTAACGTGAAAACCATATCTTTCTATGAGTATCTATCACCAAATCAATATCTCTACCAAGTAACAGACGCGAAAATGATGCATAAGATCTACGTTACATCCAATACCATAATGACCAAACTGGTAGAACATCATGGAACCACTCCTTGATTATGCGGTATTTATAGAAGGAAAAAAAAAACAAAGCAAACCTCAGGCCAACCAGAATGATATGGGTTCTTGATGCATGAACTTATATAACAGATTCAAGACCATGATTAAACACATAGAAATAAGCGATGGGATGTTTCTCTTCCTGATTAAGTGTTGTATAGTCCATAACTTGAAGAAGGTGCGTGGTGAGACAAGTTGGACCTGTACCTATGACAAGGCACCAAAGGGACAACGCTCAACCGATGCATGTCTGCGAAAACAGAGTCATGTCCAAATACAACGGAAAACAATTGTACCAATAGGATTACATTATGACTATACAAGGCAAGGGCTAGGACCAGGAATATTCTACAGTGATCTTAGGATATTAGCAAGAAAAATGCTGAGGAATGCACAAACACAACAGCTTAAGTAACATTCAATCTAGACAAGGCCCTTGCCTAATTGGACAAGCTTGCAGGCTACAGCAAATTGCTTGCCACATGCACCTCTATCATGAAAAGTCTGAAATACACTAAAAACATCTCACACCATAAGCTGCATCCAGGCATGAAGTTCAATTTTTTGTCTTTTTGGTATTTGATTTGCTAACCAGCTCACAGCATGAATTTCTAAATGATAAAATTTATTATAGGACATTTAAGACGAAACCAACCAGGCTTATGTATACATGACATCACTAAAGATTGCTGCTTCTCAGAGGAAGCCAAGTTATCTACCGAATACTAACTTTCACATAATTTAAATTGGGTGAATCCAAAATAAAGCATAGGATAAGTTGGTACAGTTCCAGGTCTCCTTGAAGCATATCTTCTTTTCTGACAGGCTGGTGCACTAAGATTCACTTGCGAGCTTCGGCCCTCTTGACTTCTTTGGCTGGAAGCACAAAATTTTGATTAGTTATCAGACTTGACAGGTATAACCTTTTTTCGGAGCTAGAGTAAACAAATAATACTTTACTAGAAGATGCAAATGACATATGCTGCAGAGATTGGATAGTAGAGCTTGTACAATGATGTGACAAGAACTAGGAGAGGTTAGAGAAAAAAACAAAGAATGCATGGTATAAAGAGGTGGGAATTTTTTCCAGGGAGGGTTGATTTTGTGGTTAACAATCTATAGTAAATGTGAAAATATGCTCTTGGCCATACCAAAGGAAAGTTCGATGGAATATGAAACACTAGGGGGTGCAAAAACAGAAATTTTGAAGATGCTAGAATTAGTGGACAGCCAAGAACATAGGAAAATAAGCCTGTCACAGATTGATGGGCTTGCTGGCAATTGTTGTAAACATTTCATACTTGCAGAAACAATTATCTACAATACAGAGAGCATACCAGCTTTCTCTTCTTCCCGTTTCTTTGCAGCCTCAGCCCTTTGTTGTCGTATCAATTGCAGACGCTCTGAGAAAGAAAGTCCGCAATGAGTAGTTTGCAGAAATCACAAAGTGCAAGTGAAATGTCACAATTAATAGAATTTACAACTAGGTAATGTGTTATGGCAGATAATTATTAATTAAGATATTCTTCCTCTTGAGTACTGAAGATGAAGAGTCTACCTTTGTTACATCTGAACAATCTGATGATTCACGTTGAAAGTGATGCTTAATTCCTACTTGCTGATCCTTTAATTTAGACAAAATGGGCCTGTTTGGATACCCTTCCAATGGAATTTTTCACCCCTGCAGGAATTTTTTTTCCCATAAGGATGTTTGGTACAAATTTTCAAGAGGCCCATTTTCCATAGGAAACAAATGATTCTACAAGAGAAGTAAAACAAGGAAGGACCTCTTTTTATCCAACCTTCTTTTATTCTTCTTTGGAATGGAGCTTGCACACAACTTCCTCCCTATCATTAATGAACCACAGGAATATTCAGAAGAATTGTGAGGCAGAAAGTAGGGTTGAAGAACAAAGAAAGAAGAATAGTGGAGCAAAGAAGAAAAAAATCAGCTAATATGCTGAAATTTTGAGGAAAAAAACAGAAAGAACTCTTTGTTTATTCAATAGATGATAATCCCCCTTTTTCATCAGTCTTCTTTTATAACCCAGCCATCACAATCCCGCCACCATTTGAAACCCTAACTTTACAAAGTGACTAGAATACCCCCAACATAAAGAAAACATAAAAATAATAGGCCTGGGATAAGCCAACCCATAGGTCTGTCCCAACAACTAAAAAAAGAACCATAATGACTAAAACTAACCAAAAACTGAACCTAGCTTATAGCACGATCTTAAATAATTTAAAACTGAAATTATGACTTCTTTGAGGCTTTTAGATGGACTTTTTTGCTCCTGCATCAAATTGGTTTGCATGCAAACCAAATCCTACAGAAATAAATCAAATGGATTTTTTTCTCCAGAGCATCTAATCAGGCCCTGACATAAACATTATACAACTTTAATTTTGTTCAGTCAGATAGCTTCATTGCTACATAACTTGCATGAGTATGAACTAATGCATTGGTCAATATTTGGAATCTACACAATCACCCAGCCTTTGTTTGAAACCTTCAAAATTTGAACATTATATATGATATCAATTTATGCAAGCACATTCAACAAGACTCCTCAGCCTATTGATCTAACTCCAACAGTTTAAGCCCATCTTGGGTTTCTTGGTAAGTGCTTATCACATGTAACTTCTCTGCATGAACAGCTGAATGAAATGTCCTGGAGTGCACTACCAGGCAGCAGATGGAAGCTTTACACTATGTTCACAACCACATCCCTACAGGAATTGTAAGAGGACCTTGTATGCATCAAAACCTAAGCATCCTACATATGGAACCTTTCTTTAATCATCTCCCATAAACGGAAACAAATAAATAGGATATCAAAAAAAATGTATATGGTATTCCTCAATTTTTGAGCATGATGAATTATCCTTTGTTATATCTACTTTAATAAAAGTAGGTTTGTACCCAAACAGATAAATGGTTTACAAGTTTAAAACTCACTTAAGCTTCTAAAAGTTTTAACTGAAACTGATATTTGATTACATTGTCTTCTCCATATCAGGCAATTTTGGGTGTAGGCTCATAGAAGATGGACAACAGAAATATGTATAGCAGGGGAATCATGCATTCTCCATACCTGACCATTTGATTGCTTTTTAATCCAACAGTGATGCATTTTACTTACAAACATACCAACTTT
Source organism: Trichopus zeylanicus subsp. travancoricus (assembly GCA_005019695.1). Taxonomy (NCBI): domain Eukaryota; kingdom Viridiplantae; phylum Streptophyta; class Magnoliopsida; order Dioscoreales; family Dioscoreaceae; genus Trichopus; species Trichopus zeylanicus. The sequence goes on from RXID01014532.1 coordinate 85,898, forward strand.
TTCATCCTTCATCACCTTATTAATGACAATCCCATTATCCCAAAATCTCTCTTGCTTATTGGTGCCCTCTTTTTCTTTTTTTGTTACAGAAGAAGGTTTTCAAGCATAGTCAGTGATCAATACAACTTATGATGCTATGTTTATCATATCAAACACACAAGTAGGCAACAAATCAAATTATGGTGATCTATCCTTTCGTTATGTTAATAAATATTTTGATGAAAAATTGAATATTTCAAATGCTTAAAGCATTTGTTAGATGTACAAGAAAAAAAATATTGTACTCCTAGTAGCGGTAGAAAGAAGTAGGCAGCAGGCATAGTGCCCAAAAGAATATAGAAAGTAGAAAAGTCTAAATAGATGTATATACAAGTTGCTCTGCCTAAGCTCAAAAACTCATAAATTAGACTTGATCTGCAAGTTAAATATTAAGATAAATATACAACTAGGTCAAGTTCCCAGACATCTACCTAAATCTTTTCTGGCTTGCTGTGTCTTTCCTTGTTCCTGCAGCCGCATGTAACGCTCATGAGCTTTTTGTTTCTCTATCTCCTCCCTATAGAAAATGATCAAAAGAATATTAACATCAAAGTAAAATGATGTAAATAATAAAAATAACATAGCAAGAAGATAGCAAATATGAAGAGAAACTCCCTCATCACATGCTATTCTAGAGAAAGCTTGTGAAAAAAGGCCAATAGAAAAAATTTGAACAAACAGCCAGCAACCAATTACGCAAACAGTCACTAGAAACAATTTATTCAACTAGCATGTTACAACATTATCTGCTTACAGAAAAGGAGTCAGCTAGGGGTCAGCTATGAGCTACATTTTACAAATGTTCCACAGAAAGAAACAGATACAAGTTTGTGACGGTTTCATTACCAGTTAAGTCCACACAACCAGGAAGTAACCACTTATATTCCTCTTTTTAAGAAGATCTATGATACTAAAGTAATACCAAGCAGTAGAAAAAATATTACGAGGATTAATTACAGTTTATTGTTTTTAATGTTGAGATTTCTCAATTAAAATTAACTGCAAATTTGTAACAGTGTAGAGCAGTTTTCATCACAACTGCCACCATGAATACCCACCTTAATTATGTTCTTCTGCCATACCTCTGCAAACCAAAGAAAAACTAAGCATTCATGCTTCTGGGTGAATATTTCCATGGGCAGGGACATGGGAGATGTAAAACTGAAAATGAATTACAAAACCAGCAAGGAAGTTCAATGCTTGAGTTCATGGCATAAGGTAGAGAAAGGTTGGGCCATTCTAGAAGATAGCTTCATTATTGGTATAGGGTCAATGTATTCCATGACCAAGAAGATTGATAAATTTGTTATTCATTTACTCGTCATTAGAAAATCTCATTGTCAAGAATGAGCAAAAAAAAAACACAAAAACATTTCCCATGAGTTACCTTATCCAGCTATGGGCATATTCTTACGATGAACAATTCAATAAATAGGAAACATCAACTATATCAATCTATGTTCGACAGCTGGATTTAAAATGTTAAATATGAGCAAACAAAGTTGATAGAAATAAGAGTTAGACATGAAGAAATTATTTTTCCTTTTCTCTTCCTAGGATTGTCAATGGGCTCAGGTGGCCTGACAGTACAGCCCAATCCTGCCCAAAAATTTTGGGGCCGGTACTTTCATGCTTGGGCTGGGCTCAGGCTTAAAAGGTTAGCAGAGAATCAATAGGCCTGAAAGCCCAGCCTAAATTGGCCTGAAAATTCTAATATAAATGTTCAGGCTTGGATCAGATCCAGGCTTAGTTGTGTAAGTTTGAGCTTGGGTTCAGCCAGGCCCGAGCCTGGCCCATCTACAGCCCTATAACTTCCTTATCTGGGTTGTCAGTCCTATGAGCTTCGAACTGTGCTATCACATATGCCATATCTTCTAACTGCTTGAATGATTACAGCATAAAACATACCTGGCATAGGTAGGTAGTAATTACTTGAAAAGGAGCAGCACATATAAAAGCATGTCTGCTATCTATTTAGGCATTATGGCAGAATAGTGCGTACAAGTACTGGCAATGGTATAAAAGACTAAATCTTAGGAAGAAAGGCCCAAAACAGCTTTACATACCTTTCACGCCTAGAAAGCTCAGGTACATTGTTGGGCTGCAGGACAAGAAGCAACTTTGCTTAGTGAAAACTTCTCTCCAATTGGACAACCAAGAAGCTCAATAGACATGATTTTATAACAGGATCCATGGAATTTATAAGGAAATAATATTACTCAGGTGTTCAACAAACATTCTTACCAAAAGAGGTGCATATTAAACATCAACCAACATTGTAACTCCCAAAAGTGAAATGTAAGCAGCACGTTGATTAATAACAGAATTTTGGTCCTTAGTTCAAAAGATAGAAAACAAAAAAAAATAAAGATAGTGAGTCAACAGCTGCTCCATGGATACTTCCTAAGTGGAGTGCTTCTAACTTCCAAAAGACATGCTCATTTAGAATTGCAAGCAAAAAAAAATGGGTTCAGTACCTGGACAGCTCACCAACATACACAACATGCCAAGTTTCAGGAATTTCTCAAATGGACCAAACATGAATGTGAGAATCAGGACCTGTTTTAGATCTGGCCTGGTTCTAGAGGTTATTCAAGATCCAACCAAAGTGAAGCAACCTTAGGCCCTGCCGATCTATTGGCACCCTTGTCTGTAAGTAATCATAAGATCCTAAGACAAATATGACATTGTTTTATGATTGTTTTTTATGTCTTCAAACAAAAAAATCAGTTCCAGATACATGGTTGAATGTCTTCAGATGTAAATAAACTGCATAGCTAAAATTTATGATGCCAGGAAAAACTAGAGAGCCAGGAATTCAGTCACAATTAACGCGCCCATGTTAAAAATATTAATGCATCAGGAACATTTTTTATGCAAAAACAAAGGCACCTTATATTATAATGATTAAGAGAAGTCAACGCCCAATCCACTATAGTCGGAACAACGATTTGCCAGTACTTGACAATGGCACAGTTCCAAATAATGTAAACAAAAAAAAAATTACTGACAAGATAATTGACCAAAAAAATAAAGAAAACAAAAACAGGAAATGACAAGATAATCTCATATATGTATTACTATAATGCTTGGAATATTAAATGTATTTGGCACAAATTTGAATAGGAATATTTTTGGAAATATATCACAAACATTAGTAACCATAGATTGACACAGATTTAAAGATATTGCATTTGCCATTGTGCACCATGATTTCATGGAATATGTCAATATCACTAAACTTCTGTAGTTATTTCATAAGAAACTACGACAGCGAAAAGGAAAAGGCAGCCCAACTTACATCAGCTTCCCTGGCTTTCATGTTTTTTGGTTTAACCAAGTTTGGATTTGCAATCTCAATAACACCCTCAGTCCCTTTCCTTTTCTGCCAAACAAGAAATCATACAACTAAGGAAACACAAATACCATGATGCAACTTTACAACAATAGCATTTGAAACAATAAATACAGGAAGCAACATATAAAGCACTCAAGCACAAACAAACATGCTGAGTGAGAGATCTAACTAACCTCAGTCTCATCTTCAGATTCATCTTCTGTTTCCTGCTCAGATTCTGCTCTTTCTTCAACCTCAGCTTCCTCCTGTTGGATTTACAAAGAACAACCCTTTTTCAAATCCATTAATTTCAAAACAGATACTAATCTATAAAATTTCTTAGGATGGTTAAATGATTGCATATGCATGCACCACAACAATGCATGCCAATTAGGTTCTAGGCAGAAAGGAGCAGTGTTGTTCGTTAACCAACATCATGCTGCCTCCATCTGCCCTCACAAAAACAAAAAAGATGCCAAGCTAAGCCATAAAAATGCCTCAAAAGCACATCAATCATGTAGAGAGGAATGGTTAGCAAAGAGAAACATTCAAAGATGATTAAAAAGGGTAAAATATGAAATCTAAAGTCAAATCCACCTTTCCTTATTTAAGAGACACAACTCATACTACTTTTGTACTATTCTGGCATAACAGAGGAACCTTACATTATTAGTTCATAGTTAAATAGTATATGTACTTTGATGTGATTGACAATTTTTATGTAAAATAATGTTTACCTGATGGTTTTGTGCTTGATTATCAAATGAATTATCCACTTAATTTTTCTACTTCAAAGAAGTCAAAATTTCAGAAGGTTTTAGGTGCACGGTTTGTAGAATTCAGCAACCAATGGAATAATTCGTTCTATAGTTAACCCTCCAATTGCTAATGCTAATGGTTAAAGTCTACTCAGCATAAGACTCATGGCCGCCAATCAAATGACGAAAGTACTCATATTCAGAGGCCCAATTCGCACACATTAGTGTGGAAACAGACAAAATAAAGGCTGCACACATGCCCCCCACACCTGGGAAACACCAACCAAACTCCTTCCTGATTTGCTTCAGAAAATTATCGCTGCAACTGTAATTAGCTAGTATCAATCCACATCTTCCATATTCAACAGGAATATAAAGGAATCACTTACTTGCTTGAACGTGCGAGGACGGGCTGAAGTACCAGCAACTGCAAGTATATTCCATATGATACTAATTAGAGAAAACCTTATAAAGCTAGCTAAAATTCCAAAGGAAATTATTTTCCAGCAAATGGTCATTCTTCTGCAAAAATTTACACACCAAACGACCTATCAAATGTCAACCGATGAAACTCCTACCAAATCAAAATCCAAAATTTTTTTTTTAAAAAAAGAAGAAATTAAAGCAGATCAAACCCAGTAAGAAAGACGCACAGCATCAAACCAATCAGAAAAAAAAAAAAAAAAAAACCAAAGCACAGCAAAAAATCGGGACATCGAGAAAGGAGCTCACTCATCTCCTCCGGGGTGGAGAAGTTCCTGCGGCCGGTGGGCTTAGCCTTGAACTTGCCCCTTCCCATGGCGCAATGATCGGAGCAAGCTGCCGGCCAAGGATTCAAGGGATTAATGGAGGAGAAGAGCTGGCTCTTGCTCTCGCTTCTCGCTCTCGGTCGAAACCCTACTCGGCTTCCGCCTCGCGGCTGCGGATCTCTCTTTTTTCTTGCACGGAGTTCTGATGGAAATGCAATCGAGCTGAAGAATGTGTTCCGGAAGCGACTCTTAAAGCGAGGAGATGCTCCGGTAGATGGATGAAACGTGGTGCATGGTCTCATTTGACCCGGATTTGAATTTGTTCTACATTTTTTGTCCTTTCAATATTTTAAGTAATTTTTCCCCAAAAAACTTTTAAAAAGGATATGTATACAAAAAAATTTTATATTTTTAAAAACTATTTTTTTAAATATTTTAAAATTTAAAATTAAAGTTTGGTAAAAAAAATAAAAAATAATTTGATCAAAACTGAAATAAATTAGTTTTGGTCGAAACTGACCGAAAAAATCAAAACGTATCAATTTTGATGGACGCCGAAATTGATCCCAAAATCAAAACTTAAAATCTTGAATAAAATAGCAAATTTATCAATATCTTCTTTTATGAAAATTCTCTATATTTTGATTTTCATAAAAAATCATTTCATTAGATGAAAAAAATGAGGATGCTGAAAATAAATTTATTTTTTTATAAAATAAAAAATATGTAAGATTTTATTTTAAAATTATCTATAATATGGTCCGATTGAACAAAATGAGATATGCCATTATAACAAGTTTAACAAGTATATATATATATATTATATAACAATTATATAACATATTATTTTTATTATTTTATATGTGAAAAAAGACATATCATCATAATAATCATCAACCAACACATCAACACTTAGAAAATTAACTCGTGAATCCAGTGTAGTAATTATCAAAAAAATTAAAAGATCAATAGTTTCAAAGTATTTTCAAAATTCACTTTTATCGGAGAAACAATATATATGAATTAGGAAGTTATCTATATTTGTTAAAAATAGAGCAAATAAGTATAAATTTATTAAATAACTTACAAGTTGTCGAATAATAACTACTTGAAATAATTATACTTGCATCGTAAAAATATTTTTATAAAAATATAAATAATGTATAAAATTTTAAAATTTATTGATTAACAAACCATAAATCATGTGTTGCACGCAAAAATGAGTAAACACATTTCTATAATCATGACATTATTTCAATAGCTTATAAATAATATTTCATCTATTTTATGTATCAAGAGAAAAATTTAGGTATTTTTTATTACTTATATAAAACTTTAAAATCTTAAGTACAAGTAGGTGTAAATTTAATATATTTGTATATTTTTTTAACTTCATATGCCACACATTAATAAATCTAAAATAATTATTTATCCAATAAATAGGCATTTGAAGTTTAAATAAATTAGCAACATCAATATTAAATTAACAACAATACTATTATTAACACTATTATTCAAAATATACTAAGTATTTTGTTCTTAATATTATATTTAAAATAATTTTGATAATAGCATTAGCAATATTAATTATATTATAAGGATACTTCTAATATCTAAAATTAATAATATACTTTTGTAATATCCAAATATCATCAATGAGAAATAACATAATAAGATATAGCATAATTAACACCCTAACAATTGAATGTAAAAATAATTTTCTACTTGTAACTCGCAAAAAAAAATTTGTAATAAATATTTTTAATACATCACTCCTAATAGCATTTTTGGATATCTTTTGAAATAGTGGACTAAACTCTTGAAGTACCTCTTCCATTTTAAAATTGTATAAAAAATAATTATTTATTTTGATAATATAGTGAATCCTCGAACCTATTTATCATGATCTAATAAACTAGCCTAAAACCAAATTAAAAAAATCCACTTCTAAAAGGACAATTGAATTCTAAAATATAATAATGTCAAATCTTCTAAAAATCAATGATATTATTCTTGATAAGTACGATTCATTAATATATAAATGTAATATATCTCTGTCTTTTTTACACAAGATGATAGTCTCTTGGTTCTTGAATTTTATAATTTAATTTTCTTTTGAATTTTATTTTTATTATTCTTTCTCAAAGAATAATATTGACTTAAGTATTAGAGGGACCGCCTACTCTGAAAATCCTCATCTTATACATCTCGTGGCAAAAATCGATCTAACAAATCCGATCTAGAAGAATCTCCCGATTTAAAACCGATAGCAAATTTTGGCCTCATCAGCAATCTTAAATAATATATTTTATCAATTATTCTCTTCTATTTTATTTAAAAGTTTATAGATGCCAAGTGAATTACAATAAAAACTAATTATAAAAAAAAGTTGAATTTGAGTAAGGTCATACTCCATTTTTAAATAAAATTGAATATCTTTTTGAAAATAGCTAGTGTCATATACTATCATAATATCTAGTTGATTTTTTCATATATTGTTAATGACTCTTTTGACACCTTTAATCACTATTATATCATAATACACCAAACATCACTAGTTATTTTTTTCTAAAATTTCGATGAGATTAAGGTTGTATGAAGAAAATTAGTCAACATCAACCTCAACTTCAGTTTGAAACACTAGAATTTGAGACTCATATTAAAAAAAAGGATTTGAATAGTAGTTTACAATAATCAAGAAAATTGTAAAAAAATTAAAATAAACTTGATTTTAGATACATGCACAACTTAATTAATGGTTTGAAGGAGTTGTATATTTTGGTGAAAGAGTTGTATATTTTGGTGAAATATTGTTTGAGGAAGAATAAGAAGAGAGATGGAAGAAAAGTTAAAAAGTCGAAAATGAGGTTGGAGTTTGAATCGGTGTTTGTAGAATTGAAAGAGCATGGAAGTATTTATGCAAAATTTATAGTAGAGAAATATCAAAATTATCCCTCAAAAATAATTGTTACAAAGGTCTTTTTGAAAATATTTGAATTATATTTTTTTATTTAAAATTTTAAGTTTTTAGCAAGAAACTACATGTTTTATTACGAATTTATAAAAAACTATATACCTTATTATTATTAGCAAAAAAATAACTTATGCTATAAATTTACAAAAAACTATATTGATTAAATTATTAAAATGTATTTTATTTTAATTTAATTTTATCAATTAAAATTAATGTAGAAAGGCTGAATTATTCTCAATTGATTTTAGCTTGAATAAGTATTAACTTAATATAAAAATAACTTATTTTATTTTAGTTTTTATAAAAGATTGATTGTCTAATTTCATAAAACTAAAAATTTCAAAATCTAATTTTTTTTCTGATAATTGTGAACCAGTTATTTAAAATAAAATGAAATGAGAATAATTTAAATTTTTATATTAATTTAATTAATTAAAATAAATTTTAAAATAAAAATATTTTTAAAATTTTTCATTAGATGATTTTTATAAAATTATAATATAATGTAAGTAATTTTTTCTAATTGCAATAAGGTAGGTAGTTTTTCGTAAATTTACAATAAAATAAATTGTTCATTACTAAAAATTCTAAAAATATTTACAATGTTTTTACAAAATTTTAAATTATATTTGAAATTCAACAATAAGAACCTTTCCATTTTGAAATTTGTAATTTATTAGAGAGTTAGGAGAAATGAGATTTGAATTTTTTGGGGGGGTCAAGTTGAGTCTTTAAGACACCGTTTGGTTTGAGATTAATGTCAAGTTCAAACTTAAAATTAAAACTAAAATATAAAAAAATAGTTTGATTATTTTTTTAGTATTTAGATGCTAGTGTGGATAGTGAACGATTTAATTTTTTTTAGACTTTTTATGTCATTGGATATATTATTTTTTGAGATTTGAATAAATAAATATAAGAGTAGTATAATAATTTATTTTTTAAAATAACATAAAAATAGTCTAATTTTTTTTTAGTATTTAAATGATAAATTGATTAAAACAAATTGATCCTCATCCCGCTTCTGAATCAAATTGGTTTGTATATTATGAGTGGAGTGTCAAGTATGACCTATAAGACGCTTGTACAACACTATTATTATAATAATTATATTATATTTAGCAAGAAACTTGCAAGATTTATATTTATTTGATTTGATAGAAGTGATTGGTGGCATGTAGTATCACTTTCAGCACAATATTATTGGCAATAAAAATAAAGTAAATTTAAATTAAGTTTATTTTAAATAAAAGTCATTATTTTAAAATAGAAGTTTAATGTGAGTGAAAGTGAAACAACTTCCTTTAATTTTATTGATTATGTTTGACAAAAATAAACGATTAAAATAAAGTTTTAAGTTTCAAAATCATCATTTTTAGCAATTTTTCTAAAAATAATTTTACGATGAAAGTGCCAATTAAAATTAATATTTTTTATTTACTTAAAAAAAAAACATGAGAGATAGATATAGTTTAGACACCGTTTTATTTGAAATTAAAATCAAAATCAAATTCAAGATTAAGAGTAAAGTAAAAAAAAATAATATGATCAATTTTTAGTGTTTGAATATTAATCTAACTAGTGAATGGTTTAAAATTTTTTAAAACCTTTATACCATTAGATATATTATTTATTAAAATTTGAATAAATAAAAATAAGAATAGTATGGTAATTTAATTTTTAAAATAAAATAAAAATAGTATAACTATTTTTTTGATATTTGAATGATAGATCGTGATGATAAGATGATTATAATTTTGATTTCGAATCAAGCGCGGCTGTAGGATTTAGGAACTATTTGATTTAAAATCATCTCAATTTAATTATAATTAATTAATCATAATTTTAAATTAAAATGAATCACAAATATTATTACAAATTATGATTATTATATTTACTAATTACCAACAAAACGGGTCGTTTTTTGTACTGCTCTCGCTTTTGAGCCACATCCCATTTATTCTCTAAATGTCCGTCATTTCCGGTCAATCTCATCACTGCCCGTAGTCACGCTAGCTACTCTACTCGCAGATGTGCCGGTTGCACCCTACTACGAGCTCATCACTTGCCGCCCTTGATCCAATATCAAGAAGCTTGTCTCCCTATTGCAGTCACGACTCACTGTTTGTTGAGCTCACCTTTTTACTTCTTGCATGCTCAGAATCGCGTCGATTCATCGACAATGATTCTGACCCTTATTTTATCTTCCATCTTAGTTCCAACCAACTAAACACAAAAATAGACATTGATGTCGATATGCTTGAATTGGACCTAGTGGAAAACTTATTGACCATTTTCACTTTATTTTCCATGAAAAACCAACTGCTACCAGTTGCGTCACTTGACATCAAGTGAAACTTGAATTTTTTTTTTTTATTCCTCCTCTCTTCAAAACTTTTGTAACCCTTGTTTTGTTTTGTATTAAAACTAATTAAAGTCTGCATATAAGTATAATTATTATATTTTTATAATTACAACTAAGTAAAAAAATTATTATATTTAGTTACACTATTAACAAAAATTAAACTTTTACTAAATGGAGCCTATAAAAGGAGTGAAATATGGTTTTGGAAATTTTTCTGAGGGCTTATGTGTAAGGTGGTGTTTTACTTGAGACATAAAAATTTAAAAATTAGATAATTTAGGTCACGTTTGGTTCAAAATTAAGATCAAGTTCAAACTCAAGATCAAAATTAAAGTATAAAAAGATGATCTGGTCAAATTTTCTGTATTTAAATGTTAGTCTAATTAGCAAATAATTTAAATTTTTTTGAATCTTCATGTCCTTAGATATATTATTTATTAAAGTTTAAATAAATAAAAGTACGGGTAATATCATAATTTAGTTTGTAGCATGGTTTGCAGTTTCGGCCGGTCCTGAACCGAAACCTTATTTTGGGTTTCGGTTAGGGTTACTGTTCATTACTGTTCATAGTTACTGTTCATCTTCACTGAGCACGGGCGGGAGCGCGTGCTGGCGAGCGCGCGGAAGAGGGAGCTCGCCAGGCTCGAGCACGCGGGCAGGAGCTCGTCGGGCTCGCACGCGGGGGTGGGAGCTCGCCGGGCTCGAGCGCGGACGGGCGGGAGCTCACCGGGCTCGAGCGCGGGCGGGCGGGAGCTCACGGGCTCAAGCGCGGGCGGGCGGGCGGGAGCTCGCCGGACTCGCCGCGCCGAGGGGGGGGCGGGGGGAGGACCTGGCTTCGTGTCCGAGCTCAACGGCCATGCGCACTCGCTAGTCTATTGTCGCTCTATCACCTATCTCACTCCCTCATCGACCGTACTTCCGCAAGATGAAGTCGGCTTTACACTGAGGCCAACACTATCGCCAATTTGATTTCGACGTCTTTATCGGTTTCTATCAGATACTGTTCACGTACATAATGTTATTCACATAATTATTCATTATTTTTTAAATTTTTTAAACATATTATAATTTTTTATTTTGAAGTTAAAAAATAATTGAAATAAAGTTAAATTTTAGTCAAAATATAATTTTCATTTTAGACCTTCGATATATGATTATACTTCAGAACCGCTGTCACAAGATCGCGCAGAGCTAGTTGTTCTAGTTCATATGCCTACAAATGTTTGTCCGGATCATCCAGGTACTGAATTTGTAATTCCACACCCAAATGTTCTAAACTCAACTGATGATGATTATGATGATTAGTTGTATTATCTTAGAATTTATAAAATTATGTATGTGTGAAGTATATTTTAATAAAAAGTTAAATGTGCTTATGTTAATTTTAACTTCTAATCATATTCATATTATTTCTTATATTTTTTTAATATACTAATATATATTAAAAGTAGACAATATCAGTGACTAACTATAAAAATTAATATTAATTAACTAAAATGATATTTAATATTATGGTAAAATTAAGTATAAATTCATTCCTAATTTTTCAAATTTTTTCAACTTTTTTTAATATTTTATCGTATTTTTAATTTGAAGTCAAAGTATAGTCAAAATATAATCAAACTTTGGTCAACACCCAATTAATAATTTTAAAAAATCTTTCGGCCGAAACCGAAATGGCCGAAACGGCCGAAACGTATCAGTTTCGCTGGGTCCCGAAACCGAAACCGAAACCGAAACCGAGTTATAAAACATTGATTTGAAGGCTTGCATGTAAGGTGGTGTTTTATTTAATTTCAAGAATTCAATTTCAATCTTGAAATTGAGAAATTAAAATTGAAGGAATTAGACAATTTTAATATTTAGAATGATATTTTTTTGTTTGAAATTAAGTAATCCGGAATTTTTTATTTTCTTAATTTTGTTATTTGGTTTGAAAATAGAATTAATAAAATCCATTAATTCTGAGAATTTTGGTATTTGGTTGAAGATGAAATTAGGGATATGCACACCCACTTGAAATGGGTGAGTTTACCCCTATTATCTTGTTAATTTTAAATTATATATATATATATTTATTTATTTATTTATATGAATTTAATTAATCCACTATTAATTAAAATATTTATATATAAATTAAGAAATTAAGTTGTATCTTAATATTAAAATAGTAAAGATGTCAAAATATTAATGGTTTAGGGATAAATTGGGATTATAAAATTTTATCTTTTTAATTTAGTCATGTAAACTTAATTAATATACCACTAAATAATTTTTAGATAAAAATTAGAATGACTAAATTATACTTTAATAATTAAAATAGTACAAATGGCAAAATGTTGATGGTTAAAAAAAATATTTAGGATTTAGGTATAAAAAAATAAATTCAACTAGGATTTTCTTTCTACATATTTATAAAAATAATACATATAATATTAAAAATCAACAAAAAAATACACATACTAAGAAAATATCATAGTTTAAAGTACACATACTAAGAATTTAACATACATAAATAGTCTATAATTTGATTGGTACAAATGCAATAGTCAAATTTTACAATATATTACAAGCTAATATATATTTTCTTGTGATCATATTTTTCTTATCGGTTTGTAATGATCCTTTCTCTTATATTTTTTTTATACTCATATAGAGCTCGAGTTACTTCCTGTTGAGTTTTGGTGTCTCAAACTCGGATTAGAATTTGAATTAAAGTAGAAATCTAAAGTTAGATTTAAACTAATGATTGATTTGTAATATTATGAGTTGTAATTAGAGTAAAACTCAAACTCAATAATGATCTATAAATATACTATAATACATAGGGCTTAGGTGTAAAGTAGTATTGAGGTTGAACTAGAGAGAAATAGAGAAAGGAATAGAGATAATAAAGAGGAGAAAGAGAGAGAGTGTTCGCTCTCATGTGTGGGTCTTTTCAGTACCTCTTGATGGTCTCTCGTGGTAATTCCTCATAGTGTTCTATTGAAAATTCTCTTTGAAGGTGGAGGCGTTGTCGAGGTTTGGTAAATAGTTTAGTTGAAATAAGCTAATTCACGAACCTTCTGTTGTGAATTCCAATAATTAGTATCAGAGCTTAGGTGCAAACAACCAAAGTGACAAAATTCTTACTCGAGGTGGAGAAGTTTGACGATAAGATAAACTTTACTTTATGGTAGAAGAAGATATTGGTGGTTCTTACTTGTCAAGGTTTGCAAAAGACGTTAGAGGAAAAAGAAAAGAGGCCGGTCAAGCGATGAAGATTGGAAGGAGATAGATCAGAAAATATTGAATTTAATTATTCTAAGTCTGACTGATGAGGTATTGTATACTGTCATTGATGAAGAGACGATGATAGACATTTGGACAAAACTCGAGAAGTTATATATATCAAAAAGCCTCAAGAACAAGTTTCACTTGAAACAATAATTGTACGGACTGCATATGAACGAAGGTACAATTAGATTATATCACCTGAATGCCTTCAATAATATTATTAATGATTTGCTAAAAGTTGATGTGAAGTTTGAAGAAAATGATAAGACACTGATTCTCCTGATATCTTTTCCTGTTTCGTATAATCATATTGTAACCATAATTTTTTATGGTAAAAAAACTCTCAATATGGAAAATGTGACAACTAGTCTTCTTTTTAATGAGAAAATGAGAAACTCCAAAATTAATATGAAATTTGGTGAAGGATTGGTGACTCACAAAAGAAAAAGATTAAGAAAACGTGGAGAAAACAAGTAATAGTCCAAATCAAAATTGAAGGCGAAAGTACAATGTTATTCATGTAAGAAGTATGACCATATTAAATGACATTACCCTAAACGTGGGAAGATAGAGTTTTTTAATATAGCGACGATAATAGCGGATGATACTTCTGAGAATAATACGGATGAAGATGTTCTTACAGTATCCGTAGAAATCGGCATTTCTGATAAGTGGATTTTAAATTCTGGTAGTTCTTACTATATTTGCTCCAAAAATGATTAGTTTACTTCCTATTAGAAGAATAAGAAGAAAGGTACTATTTGGTTGGATGATAATTCAACCTCCAAGATTGCCGATGTGAGAACAATCCAAATCCAGATGTTTGATAGAGCGATTCGTACTCTTATTGGGGTAAAGCATGTTCCCCAGATGCAAAAGAATCTAATTTCGCTTGGTGTATTAGACTCAAAAGGCTATAATTTTTCAGCGAGAGATGAAATCATAAAGGTGACACGCAGTATTAGAATCTTGATGAAAGGAGAGAAGTGCAACAATATTTATAGATTAGTAGGGAATACCATTATAGGTGGAGTTTCAATGGTTACAGTAGTGAAGATGAAGTATGATACTCAGAGTGATTTGATAGGAGATAAACGTTCTTCTCGAGTTACTTTTACTATAGCAGCAGGCACAGGTTATTCGAAAGCTTCAAAAAGTACAAGACTGTAGACATAAAGAGCGAATTTGAAGTTGGCGCGAGCTCGCGTCTTGCGATTAGTTGAATAAATTAATAGCCCAATGAAAGGAGCTGGATGAGAGATGACGGTTGAAGCTTCGGGATAGTGGCACACCCGAATTCAAGCTAAGGTGGAGATTATTAAGTTTTAGGTGTCTCGAACTCGGATTAGAGTTTGAGTTAAAGTAAGAATCAAAAGTTGAATTTAGACTTATGATTGATTTGTAATATTATGAATTGTAATTATAGTAAAATTCAGACTCAGTAATGATCTATAAATATATTATAATATATAGGATTTAGGTGTGGTGTAGTATTGAGGTTAAACTAAAGAGAAATAAAGAGAGAGGAATAGAGAGAATATAGAGAAGATAAAGATAGAGAGTGTTGACTCTCGTGTGTAGGTCTTTCTAGTGTCTCTTGGTAGTCTCTCGTAGTGATTCTTCATAATATTTTCTTGAAGATTCTCTCTAAAGATGGAGGCGTTGCCGAAGCTTGGTAAAACATTTAGTTGAAATAAGATGATTTGTGAACCTTCTGCTACGAATCCCAACAACTTCCTTCAAATAAACATTAATTTTATAGCAAGTATTCAAAAATCCATGACATCCTTACAACCATGAAAATGAATAATCATGTCAACTGGAAACTTAGCATTAATGTGTGTTTTGTCAATCAAGTCAAGTCCTACGCAACACACAATTAAATATTTGTAAATAAATCGTCAATCTATATCTAAATAATAACATAAGTGAAAACGTAACTTAAACCACATGTAGTATTTAGGATTATTGGTTACAAGAGGATGTGTTGAGAAACATTGCCTATGACGTAAATTTATTTCTGATTCCACAAATAGTTTCACCAAATCACAAGAATATTACCTTCATACTCCTATTATTTGAATGAAAATTAACATAATGTATCTTGAGAAAGGAAAATAAAAAATGACAATCTATTGCAAGTTGTTTATTAACAGTGATATGTCGTATATCTTACAAAAGATCTTGATCTCTCGACATATTAGCCAAATTCAAAAATACAAAAACATCTATCCTCAAATAGTCCATATAATTACTTGTTCTATCATGTAGGATACTGTAAATTATACTTTCCTTAAGTGTCTCTCTATTAACAATGGGTTCAATATTAAAATGGGCACTTTTTATTCTCATCAAAATTCGAAATATCACACAAATGACTATTAAAATAGTAAAGCCACTAGTTTGATTTAGTAGCATTTCTAATTCCTTGTTATTATCCATCTAAAAATTAAATAATTGTTAGATAAAATACCAATAGCAATAATACTCTCAAGTCCCAAAAAAACGAAATATATTCCTCATTTGCCAATATAATGTACTGTACATAATAAAAAATAATAAGTAGGGGACAACAGATCACAACAAACAACATAACAAAAAATGTTAATCATCAACAACTATAATAATATATCGTTCATGGTCAAATGACCCATCAATGCTTTTCCTAAAAACAACAACCATTATTACACTATAACAACATATATATTCATTATCAGTATATTGGCCATAAAGTTTTTTTTTAATATCAAGCAAACAATATATATATAATGAAAATAGAGGGATTGGATATCCTCATTAACTCAAGACTTAAAACATGGTCGCATTAATGTACCTTCCAAATGTTTGAAACTTTTGATTCATTATAACCTATAAATATGATATCCAACATAGCTGAAAAAACTAAAAACCAACTTGTATCGAAAATGAACTTAGGTCAATGTCCTTTACAACCCATATTATCCATAAATATTGACATGCCCTTAGATCATATGAAAGTTATTCTCATAAATCCATCATATAAAAGTAACATGTTGCCCATATTAAACAATTTTAGAAGACAACAAGCAATAAATGTTAGAGGGAAGAGAGAATGCTCAGATATCCTCATTGGTTTAAGACTTGAAGCACGGTTGCATTAGCATACCTTCCAAATATTTAAAGTCTTAGATTTATCATAGCCCCTAAATTTGATATCCAACAAAGTTGAAAACAGTGAAGCGCCAATTTGTACTAAATCAAGACTTAAGTTAATATCCCTCATATTCCACATGATCTCCAAAATTTGACAATCTTTTCACATATGTTTAATCTAAATTCTGAACATGGTTACTATAACAAGAAATGCAACAAAATGGTGAAACTCACCAGTATCAATCAAATAACAAGTAACATATTCACAACCAATCAACATGAAGCAAGGTTTACTACCATGTTTCAACTTCCAAGCAGCAAAACTAAAATTATACATATCAGTTGACAAGTATGAACAAATCAAAACAAAAAACAAAATCAAAGTTGTCCTTTAGTCATAATGAAAGTCATTTTCCTCAAATCAAGGGCAATCAAAATATATGAACCAATTTCAGAATTGTGATCAATTCTAAAGCAATGAATCAACATCCGCAAACAAATCAAAAGGCAAATCAATGACATATGCCACTATCTGGAACCATATCAATAATAATATAATTTGAGAAAAGAGTGAAACAATATTACCTACGAGCTAAGTGCAATGCCTTAAGTTGGAAGAGAGGGAAAAGAGAGGAGAGTCTCAATGATGTAGAATCATGGAGGCACAACAACAACCATACAACCATTATATCACAATGAAAAAGGTGAGAAAGGCAGTGATATCATTAGGAAAGAAAACTAAACGAAAGATCACGGAGAAGCAGCACCTATTATAGGATCACCAAATCACAATGAGTAAGATGAGAAGGCGGTGATATTATCGAGGAAAAAGGCTGAATGAAGAACCATAAAGGAATAGTAACAGCTGTAGGATCATCGGATCACAACGAAAAAGATGAGAAAAACGGTGATCTTACAGTAACAGAAGGTTGAACAAGGATCACGAAGGAGCAATAACCAACATAAAATCACTAGGTTTTACTCCCATAAAAATTATAAAAAAACCCAATTCATGTGTAGCCATTGGACCCCACCCTAATACAAAGAGTTGGTATTTTTCTCTCCTTTAGGTTGAAAAATAAATGAAAATTTAAGAATTGCTAAAAGTAAAAATTTTCGAAAAAAATTTCAATAATTCAGAAAATTTATAGTGTAACTAAATACTCAAATTACAAAGTTAGACTCCCGAGAATTCCATCAACAGAATTGAACCAAACACTCCGTATATATATATATTTTTTCTCTCGAGGGGACTTATTAAAGGGTCAATAACTCCAACCCACCGTCTTCCTGTTCGAGCCAGCGGCTAGAGGAAGAGGAGAGAACACACTAGAGCATGCCCCGCGGAGCATCGGACATGAAGAACTCCAACCCTAAGCGGGTGGTCATCAACCCAAACTGGGCGCAGCTCCGGCAGAAGATCCACCCCGGGCGCCCCAGATCTTCGGCAGCCGGCACCGCCGCCCAGTCCAGCTCCGAGGCCGCCGCGGAGCCGTCGGTGTTAGGGAAGCGCAAGGAGAGGACGGAATCGGAGCCCGAGGGTTCTCCTGCGGCCGTGCTGGCTCCGACCTCCGATGATTGCAGGTGATCTCCCCTTTTCGGCAGATGGTCTTTGTTTTGGGGATTGTTTAGGGTTGCTGTTGATGTGGAATTGTGCAGCTTGACAGGTACCGTGGCGATGGATTGCGAGATGGTGGGAGTGAGCTCTGAGGGGACCAGGAGCGCGCTTGGGAGGGTCACACTGGTGCTTGATTCTTCCTCTTTTATAAATTAGTTTTATTTTATTTGAATTTATTATGCTGATTTTTAGGTACGGGTAGAAAATGTTTCCTTAGAGTAGCTGAGTGGTAAGGAGTGGAAATATCAAATGTGATGGGTGGAGGAATCGAAAACCTGTAGGGTTGATTCTTCTATCCATTAAATGTCATCATTTAGTCCCCTTTTGGAAGAATCAATGCCCGTAGGGCCTAATGATGTCTTACTTTACGAGTAAATGTGAAGGATGGGGATTCTAACATATTACGATAAAAGGCAATATAGCTTACATGCTTTGAGTTTCAAGAGTACAGGAAGTAAGACTGGATGCATAGATTAGTTGAGGACAAGTTGTTTGTTGGAATGCTTTGCTTCTTGCGGAGCAGTTCAATGTAAGAGGGTCATCTCAGACAAAATGATGCAGATCAAAGAAGTGTTGACAACTCAACATGTTTTTTTGCAACAAGGAGGCCATTTTTTATCCTTCCGGTCGCCACTTAGTGCGAAGTAGATTCTTTTTATGTTGCAAAATTAGATAAAAATAGGAAAATCCGGTGTCCTGTCACGCTGTATCATGGGAGGAGTTTGGTTGATGCTTTGCTAAGTCTTGGACAATCATGTTTTTACCCATTTGGTAAGGATCCTTGTGTATTGATAATCATCAGTAGTAGTGCATCTTTGTCTTGATCTCTATTCTAAAACAATTCTGTTTTAACCAATTTCTAATTTCCTTGATTATCTTGTCCTGATTCATAAGTATCTGTGGTATCTTGCTATGATATTAATATTCTATAAGCTCGTCTATTTAATAGATTTTTATCAACATTGTATTTGACTGATAACATAGCTGGGGCTGGACATGGTGGAGCCTGGACTGAAATATGCCTCTGAGTGTGACTCAAAGCCTTTAAATCTAGACCTGGACCTGAACTAACATATTTACACCTCTCTTGTGGAATGGCTGGGACTTGTCATCTTTCCAAGGAGATCAAGTCCATTCTCAGCCAGCAATCACAAAGCATAATTTTCTTGAAAGGCAGACCCTTCCTGGTCCATAGCCTGTAGAACTGTTAGTTTTTTCCAATGATGAATTACCATGTAAGACCTCATGAAAGAAGCAAGTTACTTGGATTGAGATGAAATCTGAATTCTAACATCATTTCAAGCCTCCAATTCTGTGCATTCTTATTGCTCCATAGCATGTGTTTCTTGGAATTGTCTATTTAGAAGGTAGTGGTATTGTTATACTGAGGTATGATTTTTGTTTGTTGATCAAGGCCGAAAAATTTTGAGAGTTACAATGACTTAAAAACAGCTGACATTTTCCCAGCAAAGGCACAAATGCTCAAATAAAGAAAAGTAACCGGTGCTTTCCTGTGAGGTAAAGCAATAAAAGGTGGTTTGTTTTGGAAAGCTAGGTAACATGGGGAATTGAATATGAAAAATAGAGCATAAATGAAATCTGTGAAACAAAAGCAATAAGAAAAGTTTAGAATTGCTGCCTAGACCTATCAATTATTTAAAAAATCTTCTTAATGTGTTATTTTCTTTTTTTATTTTATTATTTGTTTTCTTGCTTTTCTTGCAGGTGAATACATGGGGTAATGTTGTATATGACGAGTATGTTCGTCCAGTGGAGCATGTTGTTGACTTCCGTACAAGAATCAGTGGGATCCGCCCTAGACATTTGAAAAAAGGTTCACATTATTGTTCGCAAGATTCTACACTTACTGAAAATTCTTATTATTTTAGCCTATAAACTAAATTACCATGAGGCATATATTTAGTTACTTGCCTGTTATATTGCACAGCAAAGAAGTTCTGGGTTGTACAGAAGGAAGTTGCAGAAATAATCAAAGGAAGGATTCTTGTAGGCCATGCTTTGCATAATGATCTTAAGGTTGCATGCACCTAGGTATCTGTTGCACTATCATTCTAGCTGCTACATTACATTGCTGAAATTATTATGATTTTCTGATGATCATAACAGGTGCTATTACTGAGTCATCCAAAGAAAGACACGAGGGATACTTCGGAATATCAGAAATTCCAAAGGTGCCTTTCTCTTTAGAGTATTATTGCCACATATGATCTATGAATTTTTTTTTCTGGAATTGCTTTCTTTTAAACATGTGTCTCTAATAAGTCAGGGATGGCCGGAGAAGAGCACTTAAAGATCTTGCGGCACAAATTCTTGGTATCAGGATACAACAAAAGGAACACTGCCCAGTATGTTAGAGTACTTGTAATTGGAATGCTGAAGCAAGCAGTAATTTTGTTTTTTTGCATGCTTTTTGCCTATTCCTGGAATCCACCTTATTGTGAAAAACTCCAACTAGACCATTTGCTACATTGTTGAAACATCTTTTACCACGTAATTCTGCAAATATAAATGTAGGCTAAGGTTCCCCCATAGAATACATGGTCCTGAACATGGGGTGTAGGAAAGAACATGATTACTTGTTTATTTTGTTGCTGCTAACATCTAAAACTTTATTTTTTCTAACATAAGTATCAGCCCCTTGCTTGATGGTTATCAGGAAGAACATTTGGGGTTTGCCAATATTTGTTTGACTATTTCAGGTTGAGGATGCCCGAGCTGCAATGCTTATATATATAAAATACAAGAAGGAATGGGAAAAGAGCATCAAGGAGCTTTTGAGGACCAAAAGAAAACTCAGCAACAAGCGCAAGAAAAAAATTGTAAATAAACAAGAAATTCCTACCAAAAGTGATGGTCTATCAACCAATACTTAGCAACTGAACATCGTCTTGGAAGAGGCAGAACACACCCTGATACATGGCTACATTTCTTAAGCATTGTGTTAAGAGTTGATGCTGAAACTATAGTGTTCCTCTTTTTGCTGCTGCCATTGAGACCTGCATTTTGGTATGTTTCTTGTATTTCTTATGATATGCCTCGAATAACATTAGTTTCTTAATGTTGTCTCTTCAGATTATACTGATTTTTAACTTTGAGGTTTATGGATTTCATTTGTGTTGCATTCAATATGTTGTTTAGCTGCCACTGGTGATTAAAATTCTCTGAGTAGTTTGTGTCTGAATGGAAGGAATAGAAATCGATTTAAATTTAACCTGATAGAAGTCAATTAAATTTAGTTTGAATTTTTAATTCAAAATAAGGTTATATTTAACTCAAAACACAGTATTTGTCAAATTACTGCGTTGGCTGCCTTAGAATTGAGAAATACGTGTGTCGAGACAAATAGAATCATAGTTTATTTTTCCTAAAAAATGTCATGTAATTTGCGCACAAAAAAGAAAAAACAATCACAGTGACCACATCTCTTTCCTGCAATCAACGACCCGCTGCCGTCTATTGTGATCCGACTGAACGCATAAAAGCCCCTGGCAAGCGCAGGTTTCCGCCCTCCCCTGCCAAGTCATCAATCCATTAGATCCCAGACAAACTCTCCGCAGCCGTCGATTCAATTTCCAGAACTACCGCCAAGATCCTCCAATCCAATCCCGCCTGGCTTCTCCAATATTTCAAATCCCTAGTCCTCGCTATTAAATCCCGATCCAATCCTACTCCTGTTCCATCGCTTTCATCTCACTCACCGTTCCAAATCCTTCCGATCCCTAGCTTTCAGTAATCCCAGTTTGCTTCCCATGGCGCGAACCAAGCAAACCGCGAGGAAGTCCACCGGCGGGAAGGCCCCGAGGAAGCAGCTGGCCACCAAGGCAGCCCGGAAGTCGGCCCCCGCAACCGGCGGCGTGAAGAAGCCACACCGCTTTCGCCCCGGGACAGTGGCGCTCCGTGAGATCCGCAAGTACCAGAAAAGCACCGAGCTGCTGATCCGCAAGCTCCCCTTCCAGCGCCTGGTTCGTGAGATCGCCCAGGACTTCAAGACCGACCTGCGGTTCCAGAGCTCCGCCGTGGCGGCGCTGCAGGAGGCGGCCGAGGCCTACCTTGTGGGACTCTTCGAGGACACGAATCTCTGCGCCATCCACGCCAAGAGGGTCACCATCATGCCAAAGGACATCCAGCTCGCGCGCCGGATCCGCGGTGAGCGCGCCTAGATTCGCTGTATTTCCAGGATCTACTTGTATCTTTTCTTGTTTAGGGGTTTGGGGTCATGTTTCTTGATCTTACGTGTTGTTATTTGAAATCAAATGGAAAATATTTTCTTCCTATTTTAATTTCTCTTTTTTTCATAATTTTTTTCGGATTTATGCCTTGCAATGCGCAAAAAAAAAAAACAAAAAAACTATGGCACGTGTTGTTCACGTGCCTATTTATGTGGTTTCACGCCCGCACTGATACTGGGTCAACACGTGGCGGCGCTTCATCGTCGTTTTCGTCTCTGCTTCAAATTCGATGATCGACGGTCTGGAATGCCCTCGTCTTCCTTCTTCTCCAAGAATTTAAGATCGGTTCGACCAAGGATGAGATGGGGAAATAGAAGATTTTGGAAGAACATAAGATTAAAAGGTTTAAGCTTTGGGGGGAAGAATTGTGCTGCCTTTGGTGAAGCTCGGGTCGCTGGCCTTGAAGACTCTGGAAGCCCATCGCTTCCAGGCTCAAGAAAGAGGCTGGCAACTACCCCAAGTTCCGCCAGTTCATCATCAACATCGCCCAGGTCCCCCTTTTCTTCCTTTTTATTCTAGTCGGACTTGCAACCAAATTGTTCTTTTTATGCATTTTTCTTGTTTGATCTCCATGAGAAGTTATTTTTTGATTTGCTCTTCTTTTGGGTTAGTGTTTTGTGTTTGCAATGTCATTCTTCAAGTATTCCGATGTCGTCATCTATGGCTTGAAATTTGGCGATCTGCTGGGTTATGGGGGGAAATATGGGCTGGGAATAACAAGGATTGCCTTGATCGTTTTATTGATCAATGTTCGGTGTTTTGAATATCTGCTATCGTTCTCAATTCTTAGTGCTATGGGGGGAAATATGGGCTGGGAATAACAAGGATTGCCTTGAACGTTTTATTGATCAATGTTCGGTGTTTTGAATATCTGCTATCGTTCTCAATTCTTAGTGCTAATACTTCTAGCAGAGATAGGTTTACGTACTTGAATCTGAATACGAGAGATTAAATTGATCTGTAATGGTGTGATTTTTTTCAGGAAAAAATGATCTTCAGTATAGTACCTTAAAGGAGTGATCGTAGGACTTGAGCCCAAGCCTTGTATTTCTTTCTTTTGACAGGTGATCAATTACACTGCTTTAATGAAAACAAGTTCTGATTTATCATTTGAACAGCTCTTCCTTGAGCAGAAAACAATCTAGCACGGCGCTACAACTAGCCTAAAGCTGTTTATATGAGGCTCTATGTTTTTGGATCCTTAAGTGGAAAAATGTTCATCCCCTTTCTCACTGTTGAGATGCTTGAATCCCTTGCTCAGATCAGCTGCAGAGTTGACTTATACAGAAATTTGAGCTGTGGGAGGTTTTTTTTTTTTTTTTTTTGAGTGTGATTGAAGCACAAGTGTGTTAGGTTCGAAACAATAAAAACAACATATGTAATAAAATTTAGAGCTTTAAAGCAGAATAATTGCTAGAACAAGTTCACTTACAGGTAATATGACTAAATAAATTCAGAGTGTAGAACAACAGAGGGGCAATTTCAACAGAGGGGCGATTTCAATCAAACTTTCTCGATGTTTTATTTAGTGCTTCAACCCTTATTTATAGAGCCGTGATGCTACAAGCAGAAGCGATAAGCAAGACATCGCTTCTGCTACAGACTTTTGCTACAGACCAAGGACAGACAGGCCTGCCCTTGATTCCCGTAATGCACTCATATAGTACAAACCAACTACTGCATATAGTACAAAAGCAAAAACACGTTTTTCTTTCTTTAGTTGCCTGCCTGCCCGCCATCTACCTAACCCACCACGCTTCTGTTGCTGGTGTGGGCGATGGGCTAGAACTTAAAAGAACGAGACCGATGGGCCGATGAAATAGTTAGGTTGAGGGCCCGGCCTAGTTGTTCATCATGTTGCCTTACTGTGGGATACCATTGGGCTCAAAATTTGCTTGTGGCCCGTAGTCTATAGCACTCATTTGCCTTCAGGGCGTGCAGCTCTCGTAGTTGTATTAGTGCTGCGATGGCCTTTCGGGAGGCCTGCTCTTCCAAGTGTTGTAGGTCGCCCTTGATGGACTCTTGTATTCTGTAGGTGCTGCTGGGTCACCAAGCAAGTGGAGTAGTTGCTTGTACTGCAGAACAGGTCCAGCAGGCCCATTAGTTGTTGTAGTGCTCTGGGCCTTGGGAGTGATTGCACCTCGTGCAGGGCCAGGGAGATCAGGTGGAGTTGCTCCTGCTCCTTGTCGCCCGGCCATCCTGAGAATACAGTGGAGCACACTAGGCGAGATAAGGAATCAGCTAGTTGGTTATTACTCCCGTCAATATGCTCGAACTGAATGGTTACCCCCGTCCCTGTAATATAGTCAGCAAATGCAAGCCATCTAACCCTCGATGGCTTGTTATTAGCGGATTTGTTGAAGAAACTGATTATCGCCTGACAATCAGTCCTAATGATCAGCTCCGCCCTGTCCAAATAGTAAATCTTTAGAGATTCAAGAGAGTTCATTACTGCGTGTATTTCTGCATCGATGGCTGACTTGGGTGGGTTGTATTTTCCGCTTGCGTATGCACATACTCTTTCTGTGGATCTAGGATCAAACTTTTGCATCTTCCACTTGCATACGCCTCCCCAGCCGTCCATACAGCCGTCAGCTTCCAACACTAGGTAACTTCCTTCAGGCGGTACTTCAAGATCTGGTAGAGTTTGTACCAGGCCTTTTATTTGCTTGACCAAATCCCAGTCTCTCGAATTCCACCTCTTCTCTCCCGTAGGGCTAGTCTTGGAGTACGGGGGTCCCAGCAACTTACCCAGGTTTGGAATGTAATTGCGGGCGTAATTCAGAATGCCGAGCCATGACCTGAGCCCTTTGGTTGTCTTTAGTTCATGATCCTGGACAGCTGCTATTTTCTTAATGATATGTGGTTGGAGTTTTATCCTCTGGCTGCCGATGATTGCGCCTAGGAACTCGACTTCCTTAACTGCGATCTTCATTTTTGTTGGACTGAGGACTAGGCCATTATTCTCACATATTGCCAGCATAGTTCGTAGGTGCTCCGCATGTTGCTCTTCTGTTTCAGAGAAGACTAAAATATCGTCAATGTAAATAGCTATAAAGTCTTCTGTACCTGCGAAGCATTAATCCATCTTCCTCTGGAAAATAGCCGGCGCGTTCTTCAGCCCGAATGGCATTACCAGCCATTCGTATAGGCCTTCTGGGACCCAGAAGGCGGTCCATTCAACCGAGTCAGGGTGCATTGCGACTTGATGGAATCCGTTTTTTAGGTCAAACTTGGAGTAGATCTTACTCCGGCTTACTCTCTTCAGTATAGTATTGATGCCTGGAAGGCTGTATTGATCCTTATTAGTCAGATCATTCAGCCTCTTGTAATTGAAGACAAGACGCTCCTTCCCTTTAATCTCTTGTCCTGTAACTGGATCAATGCTTGTGCCTGAATTGATGATGATGGCCGTTGTCCTGTGTCTGCTTCGGCTTGGCCTGATCACCTTGATGTCGAGCAAAGCCTGTACGTGCCTTTTGAAGGCATCGTGTAGTTGGGGAGTTACATGCCTCAGAGGTTTATCGGTAATTGTGAACTCCGGGTTCTTCAGATCCAGGTGGCAAACCACCTGATTTTTTGTCCAGTGCCGCAGGGGATCCTCTCCGATATAGCCTGCATTCTTGAGACGCTGCATCAGTGGTTCAAAATTCATTAGGAATGTTTTTCTGCTCTCCTCCCTGTTGTAGTAGACGGCCTCTTGGATACTGATATATTCGTCCTCCTCGAGGTCGAGTTCTTCCAATACCGCTGTAACAGCTGCAGCTGGGGTGGTGTTGATAATGATAAGGTTTTTATAAAAAGTAACAATACTTCCCTCAATCCGTACTCCTCCCTGCATAGCTCGGATGAAATTACATCCGACAATCATCTGAATTCCGTCGCCGAGTTCCATCCGGAAGCTGTATGTGTAGGGAATACGGAAGATGTTTTCCCCAATGTACATGCGTCCCTGTCTGAGTTTCCGGTTGGCCGTCTGCTTCGAATTGATGCCACTGAAGTGGACAACGAAGCTATTGCACTCGGTGGCCTCCGGGGGAATTGAGGATTCGTCCACACAGCAGGTAGTGGCTCCTGTGTCCAGGATTACTCTAACCTGAAATTTTTTTAAGTCCAGGGATCTCGAGTTCTACCTGCATGTTATACAGCATATTCTTGACGATCCTCTGGTTTGGATGCTGCTGTCCTTCCTCCCTGCTTGCTGTAGAGATTTTATGGATGCTCTCCTGGATTAATACGTTTGCGCCTTCAGAGGTGGCCACTTCCTTTCCTTTTGCTTGAAGCCGGTGCCTATCTGCTTCTTCTAGACTTTCCTGGTCCTGTCGGAGTTCCTTCTCCAGCTCCAACTCCTGGACCCTTTTGTTATAGAACTCAACTTCGACCTTCAGCCGTTCTATTTCACCATTGCACCAGGATATATAGTATTGTTGCTCCTGGAGCAACTGATGTGAAGAGAGTTGTGCTGGTACTGCTGGTACGACTGGGACCTGCTTCTTAAAATAAAAGGGGCCACATAGATTGCATACCGAAACTTTGCAGCTCGGGCAGTGGATTCGTGCTCTCTGCATCGTCCTCCTTTTACAGTACGAACAGTTTTCATATTGTGCTGGTATGAACCCGTTGTGCTCCCATTGATGCAGGCAGTTCATCTGCTCCTCTGGTAGCTTTATGAGTGGCCTGTAGCTGCCTTCGAGTTCTCCTAGCATGAATATAGTTTCCCTTGTGGTGGGAAGCATTGCCTTGAGTGCTTGCTCTACCCCTTCATCTTCATTTTCTGAGACGCTAAAAATGGCGTCGCTTTCAGCTTCTCCTTCATGGACTGACAGGACGTCGTAGTCTTCTGGTATTGATATCTGTTCAAGAACAGCCATCCTTCTTACATTCTTCTTCTCATTAGGGCATTCCCTGGCGAAGTGCCCTTCTTGGCCACAAAGGAAGCACCTGCATTTCCTATTCCTCAGCAGGTGTTTCCGCTTTTCAACCCTCACATGTGTTTCATGGGGTTTACCTCGATAAGTTCTAGACTTTCTTAACCCATACCTCTTCTCCTTCTAATAGTAGCCTGGTATTGGGATTTGGCTGCAGAACGAGAGATCCTTTAATGACCTCCGGAATGCGGCTTCCTTACATTCCGCTTCCAGATACTTATGTGCAAAGAGGATGCGCGGTAGTACTCCTACTTGTACGCCTGAATACTTTTGATCAAATACCTCCTTTATGCGCCTCCCCAGGTCTGCAGGCATCTTCAGCCAAAACTTCTCAGACAGTTCTGCTCCCGTGTATAACCTTCCTGATTTGGCTGAGAGTCTTAAGTAATCATTCATATATTTGACAATGTTCTTGACATTGTCGCACGATAGGCGCTCGAGGTCCCGATATGCTTCATCCTGAATGGTCATAGATCCAGTAGTAGGGTCTTCTAGTGTAAACACATGCCGCATTTGGGACAATATATTTTGCGTTCCCTCTCGGCCTTCCCCCGTTGTTATTAGGCCCTGGTACTCGGCGCTGTATTGCATGCGCCATTGGACCCATGTAAGCTTCTCCACCTCTCCTAGCAAGTTTTCAATATAATCCAGTTTATCCCTTACGTCTGTGAAGGCCATGCTTGCCACGTGGTTCCTGCTTATTGATTCCCACCTGGAGAAAGCGTCATCGAACATTCCTAACTGCTCAGGGATGACGAAGAGAGCTCCTCCGTTTTGCTGGGCCGAGGGCAGTGTCCACATCTCATTATTTACGGCCCTCTTAAATGTAGTTCTCTCAGGAACCCTAAATATTGGCTCATGCCTGTGTGAGGATTCTGCTGGTGGATAGCTAGGAGGCCCCATTGATATATCAGCAGGAGGCTGATATGGAGATGTGACGGCACTTGATGAGAAAACCGCCTCCGATAGTTTTTTGAGTGCTGGGTACTCCAGGTTAAGCTCTTCAATCCCAGCGGCGATTATGTTGCCGCTCCCTTCAACTTCATTATTCGGGTATTCATTCCAGACTGGTGCAAGTTCACCTTCTTCACTCGTGGGTAAGTTCCACACTGGATCTGTCCTCCTTGTCGGGTAGTCAGTCGCTTCCCCTTCCTAGAACTCTTCATGTAGGAAATAGGAAAAGAAAGTTCCTTCCGCGTCATCAGGTTCTTCCTGAGGGTTAGCTATGGACCGAGGTGTAGAGGCCCCTGGGCGTGCATCCTCTGCATAGCCTTCCTCAGGAGTGACCTGCTCGCGGTCAGACCCTATGATGAAGACTGCAACTATGTGCCCAGCGATTTCATCCTCATCGCTTGGTAGCCCTTCTCTCTTCTCGTAGACTGATACCCTTGGTGTAACACTTGCATAATTTCGGAAGCTCAGGGCAATGCTTCCATCAAGCAACTCCCGACTCAGCATTTCTGTTGGCTGCAGAGGGCTAGGCGCCCTTGTTGGCCTCACAGTCCAGTTGTGGCCTTGGATATTCTCGGCTGAGTACCGCTTTCCTGGAAGCGCCTTGACTCCATGGCTTACCAGGTACTCAGCTACCCCTTTGACCTCATAGGCGAAACCTACGTTTGGCGTGTTGGAGAGCCTGCCGATGAGGCCTTTGGTGACTAGCAGGTTAGTCTCGCTGTTCTGCCACTGCCTATAGCCTTTCGTCAGGATAGATACCTGAATGTTTCTATAAAAGTCACCTATGGTTAACATGATGTTGGGGATAACATAAACAAGCTGGCTTCCCCTATTTAAGTCCACCTCCATAGTGGCTATTATAGATTTATCTCCGACCCAACGGTTATCCGTAAAGAGAACAAGGGATAGAGTACCTTCCTCCTGCCTGTGGAGGGTTTGTATCCTTACTTGCAGTACACCCAAATGGATGTAGTTGAAACCACTTTGCTGGATTTGATGGAAACTTTCCTCCTGGATGAACCTTCGGTTCTGTTGATTATTGTCAGTGCATAAGATCGCCTCCTCGGATTTATGCATGTAGACCTGGTGGTGGTCGTCATCACTCCGTGAATGGTACAAAACTTCAGCTAGAACAATAGAGGCCCGCTCCCTCATAGACATTTTGAGGTCAGCCTGTGGGTCAATGTGTTGTTCCAGGACATGCTGGGGTGGCGATCTCCTGGTCAGACGCCTCCCAAGTCTCCTGGCTCCCTGTTGTATATTGTGGAGCCTCCGCTGTCCTCGGCTATATTCCCTGATCCTGTCTTCAAACTGGGGGAGAGGGTTTGAGGAGGATGGGTGCTCAGCCATGGTACGTTAGTGCTGGTGCCGAGCTTGCTGTTCTCCTCCTTGAGTATTTGAAATGGATCTCGAAACACCATCAGAGTGCCCTGAGTCTCCTTGGGCTTCTCCTGTAACTGTTTAAGAAAAAAAAAGTTTTTCTGGATTTCTTCTACTGTTTTGTGTAACTCCCTTATAGGTTGTCCTTCCTGGGTGAAATGTTAAGGCTCCTTCAGTAATTTCGTCACCAAGTCACGAAGCTCTTCGCTGGATGGTGATCGGTTTTCTAGGAACACAGATGTTAGGTTCGTGACTGCTTCCTTTAAGCTGGAAACTTCTTGTTCTAGGTGCTCACACTTCTTAATGATTTGCTTAAAGTGTTTAAGATGGACTTTGGATGAAAGGTAGGTGCGGTCATAAATGACGGCTAAGTTGTGTGCTAACTGGTTTAGTGTTACTGAGTGTGATGAAACTAGGTCAAGATACTCTAGATCAGCGGTTCGAGACTTGCTATACCAATCCTGCACGGATTTCTCCCAAACATCAGACATCCAAGTACTCTCGAAGATCGTTGGCAGAACCAGCCTCAGTGATGCTAGCGATGAAGGAATCACACGGATGTTTTCTTTGGTCTTACAGTCACTGCCAAGATGAGATCCGTTCTTTTTTCCTTCGACCCTAGCACTTGGTGATAACTGGGTTCATGCCGCAAACCTATCAAGCGTACCTAACTTCTAATGCCTGAGGAAACCAAGCAGAATGCTTTGCAAGTCTTTTCCCAAAAATCCTTTGTATCTTAACCTAACGAGATTTTACGCTTGAGTCATATTACTAAACCTTGCTCTGATACCAGGTGGGTGCGGAAACAATAAAAACAGGATATGTAATAAAATTTAGAGCTTTAAAGTAGAATAATTGCTAGAACAAGCTCACTTAGGTATCAGGTAGATGGCGGGCAGGCAGGCAACTAAAGAAAGAAAAGCGTGTTTTTACTTTTGTACTATATGCAGTAGTTGGTTTGTACTATATGAGTGCATTACGGGAATCAAGGGCAGGCCTGTCTGTCCTTGGTCTGTAGCAAAAGTTTGTAGCAGAAGCGATGTCTTGCTTATCGCTTCTGCTTGTAGCATCACGGCTCTATAAATAAGGGCTGAAGCACTAAATAAAATATCGAGAAAGTTTGATTGAAATCGCCCCTCTGTTGAAATCGCCCCTCTGTTGTTCTACACTCTGAATTTGTTCAGTCATATTACCTGTAAGTGAGCTTGTTCTAGCAATTATTCTGCTTTAAAGCTCTAAATTTTATTACATATCCTGTTTTTATTGTTTCCGCACCCACCTGGTATCAGAGCAAGGTTTAGTAATATGACTCAAGCGTAAAATCTCGTTAGGTTAAGATACAAAGGATTTTTGGGAAAAGACTTGCAAAACATTCTGCTTGGTTTCCTCAGACATTAGAAGTTAGGTACGCTTGATAGGTTTGCGGCATGAACCCAGTTATCACCAAGTGCTAGGGTCGAAGGAAAAAAGAACGGATCTCATCTTGGCAGTGACTGTAAGACCAAGGAAAACATCCGTGTGATTCCTTCATCGCTAGCATCACTGAGGCTGGTTCTGCCAACGATCTTCGAGAGTACTTGGATGTCTGATGTTTGGGAGAAATCCGTGCAGGATTGGTATAACAAGTCTCGAACCGCTGATCTAGAGTATCTTGACCTAGTTTCATCACACTCAGTAACACTAAACCAGTTAGCACACAACTTAGCCGTCATTTATGACCGCACCTACCTTTCATCCAGAGTCCATCTTAAACACTTTAAGCAAATCATTGAGAAGTGTGAGCACCTAGAGCAAGAAGTTTCCAGCTTAAAGGAAGCAGTCACGAACCTAACATCTGTGTTCCTAGAAAACCGATCACCATCCAGCGAAGAGCTTCATGACTTGGTGACGAAATTACTGAAGGAGCCTGAACATTTCACCCAGGAAGGACAACCTATAAGGGAGTTACACAAAACAGTAGAAGAAATCCAGAAAAACTTTCTTTTTCTTAAACAGTTACAGGAGAAGCCCAAGGAGACTCAGGGCACTCTGAGAGTGTTTCGAGATCCATTTCAAATACTCAAGGAGGAGAACAGCAAGCTCGGCACCAGCACTAACGTACCATGGCTGAGCAGCCATCCTCCTTAAACTCTCTCCCCCTGTTTGAAGACAGGATCAGGGAATATAGCCGAGGACAGCGGAGGCTCCACAATGTACAACAGGGAGCCAGGAGACTTGGGAGGCGTCTGACTAGAAGATCGCCACCCCAGCATGTCCTGGAACAACACATTGACCCACAAGCTGACCTCAAAATGTCTATGAGGGAGCGGGCCTCTATTGTTCCAGCTGAAGTTTGTACCATTCACGGAGTGATGACGACCACCACCGGGTCTACATCCATAGATCCGAGGAGGCGATCTTATGCACTGACAATGATCAACAGAACCGGAGGTTCATCCAGGAGGAAAGTTTCCATCAAATCCAGCAAAGTGGTTTCAACTACATCCATTTGGGTGTACTGCAAGTAAGGATACAAACCCTCCACAGGCAGGAGGAAGGTACTCTATCCCTTGTTCTCTTTAGGGATAACCGTTGGGTCGGAGATAAATCTATAATAGCCACTATGGAGGTGGACTTAACTAGGGGAAGCCAGCTTGTTTATGTTATCCCCAACATCATGTTAACCATAGGTGACTTTTACAGAAACATTCAGGTATCTATCCTGACGAAAGGCTATAGGCAGTGGCAGAACAGCGAGGCTAACCTGCTAGTCACCAGAGGCCTCATCGGCAGGCTCTCCAACACGCCAAACGTAGGTTTCGCCTATGAGGTCAAAGGGGTAGCTGAGTACCTGGTAAGCCATGGAGTCAAGGCGCTTCCAGGAAAGCGGTACTCAGCCGAGAATATCTAAGGCCACAACTGGACTGTGAGGCCAACAAGGGCGCCTAGCCCTCTGCAGCCAACAGAAATGCTGAGTCGGGAGCTGCTTGATGGAAGCATTGCCCTGAGCTTCCGGAATTATGCAAGTGTTACACCAAGGGTATCAGTCTACGAGAAGAGAGAAGGGCTACCAAGCGATGAGGATGAAATCGCTGGGCACATAGTTGCAGTCTTCATCATAGGGTCTGACCGCGAGCAGGTCACTCCTGAGGAAGGCTATGCAGAGGATGCACGCCCAGGGGCCTCTGCACCTCGGTCCATAGCTAACCCTCAGGAAGAACCTGATGACGCGGAAGGAACCTTCTTTTCCTACTTCCTACATGAAGAGTTCTAGGAAGGGAGAGCGACTGACTACCCGACAAGGAGGACAGAACCAGTGTGGGACTTACCCACGAGTGAAGAAGGTGAACTTGCACCAGTCTGGGATGAATACCCGGATGATGAAGTTGAAGGGAGCGGCAACATAATCGCCGCTGGGATTGAAGAGCTTAACCTGGAGTACCCAGCACTCAAAAAACTATCGGAGGCGGTTTTCTCATCAAGTGCCGTCACATCTTCATATCAGCCTCCTGCTGATATATCAATGGGGCCTCCTAGCTATCCACCAGCAGAATCCTCACACAGGCATGAGCCAATATTTAGGGTTCCTGAGAGAACTACATTTAAGAGGGCCGTAAATAATGAGATGTGGACACTGCCCTCGGCCCAGCAAAACGGAGGAGCTCTCTTCGTCATCCCTGAGCAGTTAGGAATGTTCGATGACGCTTTCTCCAGGTGGGAATCAATAAGCAGGAACCACGTGGTAAGCATGGCCTTCACAGACGTAAGGGATAAACTGGATTATATTGAAAACTTGCTAGGAGAGGTGGAGAAGCTTACATGGGTCCAATGGCGCATGCAATACAGCGCCGAGTACCAGGGCCTAATAACAACGGGGGAAGGCCGAGAGGGGACGCAAAATATATTGTCCCAAATGCGGCATGCGTTTACACTAGAAGACCCTACTACTGGATCTACGACCATTCAGGATGAAGCATATCGGGACCTCGAGCGCCTATCGTGCGACAATGTCAAGAACATTGTCAAATATATGAATGATTACTTAAGACTCTCAGCCAAATCAGGAAGGTTATACACGGGAGCAGAACTGTCTGAGAAGTTTTGGCTGAAGATGCCTGCAGACCTGGGGAGGCGCATAAAGGAGGCATTTGATCAAAAGTATTCAGGCGTACAAGTAGGAGTACTACCGCGCATCCTCTTTGCACATAAGTATCTGGAAGTGGAATGTAAGGAAGTCGCATTCCGGAGGTCATTAAAGGATCTCTCGTTCTGCATCCAAATCCCAATACCAGGCTACTATTAGAAGGAGAAGAGGTATGGGTTAAGAAAGTCTAGAACTTATCGAGGTAAACCCCATGAAACACATGTGAGGGTTGAAAAGCGGAAACACCTGCTGAGGAATAGGAAATGCAGGTGCTTCCTTTGTGGCCAAGAAGGGCACTTCGCCAGGGAATGCCCTAATGAGAAGAAGAATGTAAGAAGGATGGCTGTTCTTGAATAGATATCAATACCAGAAGACTACGACGTCCTGTCAGTCCATGAAGGAGAAGTTGAAAGCGACGCCATTTTTAGCGTCTCAGAAAATGAAGATGAAGGGGTAGAGCAAGCACTCAAGGCAATGCTTCCCACCACAAGGGAAACTATATTCATGCTAAGAGAACTCGAAGGCAGCTACAGGCCACTCATAAAGCTACCAGAGGAGCAGATGAACTGCCTGCATCAATGGGAGCACAACGGGTTCATACCAGCACAATATGAAAACTGTTCGTACTGTAAAAGGAGGACGATGCAGAGAGCACGAATCCACTGCCCGAGCTGCAAAGTTTCGGTATGCAATCTATGTGGCCCCTTTTATTTTAAGAAGCAGGTCCCAGTCGTACCAGCAGTACCAGCACAACTCTCTTCACATCAGTTGCTCCAGGAGCAACAATACTATATATCCTGGTGCAATGGTGAAATAGAACGGCTGAAGGTCGAAGTTGAGTTCTATAACAAAAGGGTCCAGGAGTTGGAGCTGGAGAAGGAACTCCGACAGGACCAGGAAAGTCTAGAAGAAGCAGATAGGCACCGGCTTCAAGCAAAAGGAAAGGAAGTGGCCACCTCTGAAGGCGCAAACGTATTAATCCAGGAGAGCATCCATAAAATCTCTACAGCAAGCAGGGAGGAAGGACAGCAGCATCCAAACCAGAGGATCGTCAAGAATATGCTGTATAACATGCAGGTAGAACTCGAGATCCCTGGACTTAAAAAATTTCAGGTTAGAGTAATCCTGGACACAGGAGCCACTACCTGCTGTGTGGACGAATCCTCAATTCCCCCGGAGGCCACCGAGTGCAATAGCTTCGTTGTCCACTTCAGTGGCATCAATTCGAAGCAGACGGCCAACCGGAAACTCAGACAGGGACGCATGTACATTGGGGAAAACATCTTCCGTATTCCCTACACATACAGCTTCCGGATGGAACTCGGCGACGGAATTCAGATGATTGTCGGATGTAATTTCATCCGAGCTATGCAGGGAGGAGTACGGATTGAGGGAAGTATTGTTACTTTTTATAAAAACCTTATCATTATCAACACCACCCCAGCTGCAGCTGTTACAGCGGTATTGGAAGAACTCGACCTCGAGGAGGACGAATATATCAGTATCCAAGAGGCCGTCTACTACAACAGGGAGGAGAGCAGAAAAACATTCCTAATGAATTTTGAACCACTGATGCAGCGTCTCAAGAATGCAGGCTATATCGGAGAGGATCCCCTGCGGCACTGGACAAAAAATCAGGTGGTTTGCCACCTGGATCTGAAGAACCCGGAGTTCACAATTACCGATAAACCTCTGAGGCATGTAACTCCCCAACTACACGATGCCTTCAAAAGGCACGTACAGGCTTTGCTCGACATCAAGGTGATCAGGCCAAGCCGAAGCAGACACAGGACAACGGCCATCATCATCAATTCAGGCACAAGCATTGATCCAGTTACAGGACAAGAGATTAAAGGGAAGGAGCGTCTTGTCTTCAATTACAAGAGGCTGAATGATCTGACTAATAAGGATCAATACAGCCTTCCAGGCATCAATACTATACTGAAGAGAGTAAGCCGGAGTAAGATCTACTCCAAGTTTGACCTAAAAAACGGATTCCATCAAGTCGCAATGCACCCTGACTCGGTTGAATGGACCGCCTTCTGGGTCCCAGAAGGCCTATACGAATGGCTGGTAATGCCATTCGGGCTGAAGAACGCGCCGGCTATTTTCCAGAGGAAGATGGATTAATGCTTCGCAGGTACAGAAGACTTTATAGCTATTTACATTGACGATATTTTAGTCTTCTCTGAAACAGAAGAGCAACATGCGGAGCACCTACGAACTATGCTGGCAATATGTGAGAATAATGGCCTAGTCCTCAGTCCAACAAAAATGAAGATCGCAGTTAAGGAAGTCGAGTTCCTAGGCGCAATCATCGGCAGCCAGAGGATAAAACTCCAACCACATATCATTAAGAAAATAGCAGCTGTCCAGGATCATGAACTAAAGACAACCAAAGGGCTCAGGTCATGGCTCGGCATTCTGAATTACGCCCGCAATTACATTCCAAACCTGGGTAAGTTGCTGGGACCCCCGTACTCCAAGACTAGCCCTACGGGAGAGAAGAGGTGGAATTCGAGAGACTGGGATTTGGTCAAGCAAATAAAAGGCCTGGTACAAACTCTACCAGATCTTGAAGTACCGCCTGAAGGAAGTTACCTAGTGTTGGAAGCTGACGGCTGTATGGACGGCTGGGGAGGCGTATGCAAGTGGAAGATGCAAAAGTTTGATCCTAGATCCACAGAAAGAGTATGTGCATACGCAAGCGGAAAATACAACCCACCCAAGTCAGCCATCGATGCAGAAATACACGCAGTAATGAACTCTCTTGAATCTCTAAAGATTTACTATTTGGACAGGGCGGAGCTGATCATTAGGACTGATTGTCAGGCGATAATCAGTTTCTTCAACAAATCCGCTAATAACAAGCCATCGAGGGTTAGATGGCTTGCATTTGCTGACTATATTACAGGGACGGGGGTAACCATTCAGTTCGAGCATATTGACGGGAGTAATAACCAACTAGCTGATTCCTTATCTCGCCTAGTGTGCTCCACTGTATTCTCAGGATGGCCGGGCGACAAGGAGCAGGAGCAACTCCACCTGATCTCCCTGGCCCTGCACGAGGTGCAATCACTCCCAAGGCCCAGAGCACTACAACAACTAATGGGCCTGCTGGACCTGTTCTGCAGTACAAGCAACTACTCCACTTGCTTGGTGACCCAGCAGCACCTACAGAATACAAGAGTCCATCAAGGGCGACCTACAACACTTGGAAGAGCAGGCCTCCCGAAAGGCCATCGCAGCACTAATACAACTACGAGAGCTGCACGCCCTGAAGGCAAATGAGTGCTATAGACTACGGGCCACAAGCAAATTTTGGGCCCAATGGTATCCCACAGTAAGGCAACATGATGAACAATTAGGCCGGGCCCTCAACCTAACTATTTCATCGGCCCATCGGTCTCGTCCTTTTAAGTTCTAGCCCATCGCCCACACCAGCAACAGAAGCGTGGTGGGTTAGGTAGATGGCGGGCAGGCAGGCAACTAAAGAAAGAAAAGCGTGTTTTTGCTTTTGTACTATATGCAGTAGTTGGTTTGTACTATATGAGTGCATTACGGGAATCAAGGGCAGGCATGTCTGTCCTTGGTCTGTAGCAAAAGTCTATAGCAGAAGCGATATCTTGCTTATCGCTTCTGCTTGTAGCA
This sequence comes from Trichopus zeylanicus subsp. travancoricus, assembly GCA_005019695.1. Classification (NCBI taxonomy): domain Eukaryota; kingdom Viridiplantae; phylum Streptophyta; class Magnoliopsida; order Dioscoreales; family Dioscoreaceae; genus Trichopus; species Trichopus zeylanicus. The sequence continues at coordinate 123,432 of RXID01014532.1, forward strand.
TCACGGCTCTATAAATAAGGGCTGAAGCACTAAATAAAACATCGAGAAAGTTTGATTGAAATCGCCCCTCTGTTGAAATCGCCCCCTCTGTTGTTCTACACTCTGAATTTGTTCAGTCATATTACCTGTAAGTGAGCTTGTTCTAGCAATTATTCTGCTTTAAAGCTCTAAATTTTATTACATATCCTGTTTTTATTGTTTCCGCACCCATATAAAGCACATATTAGCATATTAAAAGAGGGTCTAAAGCAATTGTAAGCACATCAGTTTGCTATTGAATTTTATGTCGTATATTTGGTGCACTAGCAATGGAAAGGGAAATATTCTTTCAAAAAGGCACACTTGCAACAAGTAATTTTGCAAACTTTTGATCTTGAGTTTCTCCAAATGTATAACAGCAGGAAAATGTTTATGTACTTGGTGCATCTTGTCTGAGTTTGCCATTTTAACCATTAGCTTTTCATTTTTATTTGGTTATTTTAGGCTCTTTAGTTTCTTGAACATGTCTTCTATTATCATGCAGAATCAAGTCTTTGATTATTGTATTTGCGTCAGCAGCAGGGGCTGCTTTTATATTTCAAAGTTTTTGAGAAGCTTTAGGTATACAAGGTAATTACATTATGCTACCCACCAAGCGAGCCCATCTGGAAAGTTGTATTGAATTCTTTGTGAGCAGGAAATACCTTCTTCTTGCGAAGTAAAAATAGTGTCCATGTCATTTATTTGAATTACATTTATTAATATTGCATTAGCAATTTTCCTCAACTGCTATGAATGCTCCTTTTTTCCTATTTTAATTTACCAATATGACGTTGCTCTTATACTTTGTCAAAAAGGATCTGAGATTTATCTCATCTAAGAAAGTGGACATGGTACTTTGAAATATGGGTTTGCTTACTCCAATTTAACTTTATTCAGGTAAATCATCACTTCACTACAAACTTACAGGGATGTATATATGGCCATGCGACCAATGTTGAGTTTCGGCCTTTGAATGAAGAGAAAGCTGTTAAAGAAGCTGCTGATCTTCTTGGAGAAGTCTTCGTATTCCTGGTTGTTTTTTCATCTAACCAGTCCAAATTATTACATGATATATTAGTTTTGACTACCATTTTATGTATGTTGGCTTCTTTTTTTTTTTTTCTCATTTCTTACAATTGATTTCTTCAAGCATCTCTTCCATTGCGTGGAACACGTTTATCTGTTGTCATTTGTGATAGTTGAGGCTGGGAAAGATGGCAATAGTCTTGAGTTAACCTTATTTATTCATTGGCTAGTATGCAAATGCCTATATGAATTGCACATATTTTTATTGTTTTTTGATATTAGCATTCCGGCATGTAGCTGTCTTGTGCATTTTTTATTTTTTATTTGAGCAAACTGGATTTTACCATTAATAAACCTTGTCATATGACAAGAAATAAAATCTACCAAAGTATCTTAAAAAATAGGAGTAAACTAAACTAGTCCCACAAAGACAATCCAGTTTGAGCTCTATTAGCTCGTACAAAACATCATATCAGTGCATACAAAAGCTTCTGCTTTGCAGAAAACATAACATGTGCATTAGTGTAGCTAACATACTGCTACACCATATAAGTCTGCAAGTAGCATAAAAAAGACAGCAGTTTAGGTGCTCATTAGTCTCCAGATTCCCTCCTCTTAGCTGTTGTACCCGTTGCATAAAGATAGTGTTTTAGCTTCATGATAGCAAATCAGTAAGCCCCAATATTTTGGACTTAAGCTTGTCATTTTTTGAAGAGAACCAGCTTTGTAAACAGAAATAGAAATTTCTGATGAAGCTTTGGACTGTTTTGCTTTGTGATCTAAGGCCCCATTTGGTTTGGAATCAGCTTTGAGACCATTTTTTTTCAAAATTATTTTTTTCTTATAAAATTAATATTATTTTTTTTACATTGTTATTAAATTAAATTATTATAAAAAATTAAATAGTTTTTCGAACTTTAAATTATTGAAGCATTAATTTTGAAAAAAAATATTAATTTACAAAAATGGTTTATTAGTTTTGATCCTGATCCGGATCCCGATCCTAAATCAAACGGTGCCTAAAGATTCTCTGATTCCATTCTTGCCAGATCAGCCATAAGAAGGTCACAAATATACAGTCACATAGATCCCTCTTCTCCAACTCAGCCATGTTTTTCCCCATAGTCATCAGTTCAAGGATCAAAGCAAGGGGGTCACAATGAGTTACAAATGGCAGAATTTTCTACCATACTAGTACATAGAATGAGCAGACATAGAATAAGTGATTTTTGATTTCTGGTTCATCATCACACAACACACAATGATGTTCATTTCCCTTCCAACCTCTTTTGAGCAGCATGGATTGACTAAAAGCCAAGAAGTTTCAGATTCCCAAGCCACTATTTTCTTTATTGGAACAAACTAAGCTCCAACTAGCCAAGTGGTATTTTCTCTCTTCCTCTGAGTCTCTCCCCAATAATTTTGCTTTCACTTGGGAATTTGATAATATGCCATCCAATGTAAGGGGTTTTAGACAGAACTGAATTAACTAGGGTTGTTTTACCTCCAATAGACAGGTTCTTCTCTTTTCAGGTCTCCAACTTCCCTTTAACCTGACTAATTATAAACTGTCACTCTGATTTATATAGTTCACAGTCTTTTATTGATAACCTCAAGTACTTTTCTACTCCACAACTCATGATATTAGCCAATGGTTCTTCTGTCTCCTGAAAGCAGCTTTCAAACATAACAATTGAGCTTTTATAAAAGTTTATTTTCATCCTTGATAGGCCTTCATATATTTATATATAGAATACTTTTTACATTTAGGAATTATTCTGGCTCTGCTTTTCTGAAAATTAGGGTATTATTTGCATAGTGCAAATTCAAGATCCCATAGAGCCTTTGATTAGCCCTGTCTTCTGTGCCAATTGTAATATTTGATGGAGACAATTCGAAACTAATATGAATAAGGGGAAAGAGGATCTTCTTGCTTGATCCCCTTCTTACTATATATGCTCTCGTGGACATTTCCATTTATTAGAACTGAAACTGTGATTGTTTCTAATATTTCCTTAACCTAGAAGATCTATATTCTTTTAAATCCTCTAGCTTCCAATTGATTCAAGAGAAAAGACCAATCAACATTGTTATAGACTTTTTGAAAGTCTAACTTAAATATTGCACCATTTTTTTTCCTTTCTTTTGCATTTAAAGATGATTTCTTGAACAATTACCACACTCTTAAGAATGTATCTGTTGGGCACAAATGCAGTTTGGGATGGATTTATCAGTTCCCCAATTCTTTTTTTCAATCTATCAACCAAAATTTTGTAAAAATTTTTAAAACACAATTTAATAAATAAATGAGTCGAAAATTTGTTAGACTGTTTGCTCTTGCTTTTTTGGAAATTAGGTTATTAATGCAAAGTTAATTTTTTCTAAATATGTTTTTTGGTGGTACAGATCATCAAATATCCTGAATAGATCTTTTTCATTGAATTTTAGAATTTTTTGTAAAACAATATAGGGAAGCTATCTAGGCCTGGTGTTTTGGATTTTGCCATCTCTCACACAGCATCTCTGATATCTTTCTTGGAAAATTTAGCTTCTAATTCTTCGAGATGGGCCTTGTTAGGGTACAATTTATCCCAATCTACTTTTATTTTTGAGTCTTTCACACTTTCAAATAGTTTTTTGTAAAATTGTATCACATGTTTAGCGAAGTCTTTAGTTCTGAAACATTTGTCATCCTCCGCCAATTCGATAATTAAGTTCGATCTCCTTTTGTTACTATAGTAGATATATGAAAAAAGACTGTATTTGAGTTTCTTTCTTTATCCATGTGATCATGATGTTTGTCTCCACATGATTTTTTTTTAAAATATATCATCCAATTCTATTTCAAAACAGATTAAAATGTTCAATTCATCCTCTGATAGTGTTGTCTCCTCTTGAGCTTTTTCTAGCATAGAAATATTCTCAAGGAGTTACTCTTTTTTTCTGTATTAACATTTATAAAATGAGCTTTGGTTCACTTTGTAATATCAGAATGTAGTTTTTTAAATTTTGACATCATATTTGGAATACCATCGGTCCTATTAGGATATAGTTTTCATTTTGCGTTTACCATTTCAACAAATCTCTCATCCTAGAATCACATATTTTCAAATATAAATTTTCTTCTTCTGTTTCTGCTGCTGTTGGTAGTCAAAATAATAGGTACGTGATTAGAGGTAGGCTAGGATAGACCTTGAGTTGAGGCTAAAAGATATTTGGATTCCTACTCTAGAGAGACTAGGAATCGATTAAGTTTAGCAAAGCCATTATTGACTTGTCTGTTAGATTGAGTAAAACTCCTACTAGATAAGGGTATATCAACTAAATCGTGGTAGGCAATCCGGTCATTAAAATTTTTTTTTATCTTTGTTACAGTCTTTGGTGTTTTTCCTATTAGAAGGAAATCTAGTAGCATTGAAATCTCCAAATACTAACCAAGACAACTTTCATTCAACTTTAATGACATTCAATTCTTTCCAACATTTTATCTTTTCTTTTTAGATTGTGAAGCATAAACTAAGGTATATGACCATTGTTACTGAGAATCAGAGAGTACTATGGAAATGGAGATGAGCCTATTGAGTGGTGCAATAATTGAAAGGTCTTACTATTCCACTCCATGAGAATACCTCTTAAAGCACCTTTGAAAGGTAAAGATAGCCAACTGATCTTTTTCCGCTCAAATATTTTAAGGTATTTTTGGATAGATTCTCTAATTTAGTTTCTTGTATGCCAACTATATTAACTTTGGTCTCACTAATCATTGCTTTAACAAATTTTTTTACTGTGAGTTCCCAGTCCTTGGATATTCCAGGATAGGGCATTCATTATTTTTTATTTTGGCTTTTCTCTTTTTTGTCCAAAGCCTCTATTCTGTTATTTTTCAGTTTTTGTAAAGCCACAAAGATAGCTTTGGTTTCAGGTTGTACATCAGAAACATCAAAACCACATAAGGAGCCTATATGAACAAATTTTTCTAATGACTAAGGAGAAATTCTATTTACAGAATTAGATGCAACTTCTTTATTGCGCAAAGGCCCATGCACAATACTAGTCTTTGGATGCATATGCATCTTCTGTTACTTTCTTGGTGTGCTTGATCTCTCTGGTGTTTCTCTGTAGGGGCGGGATTGTAGGTTCGTTGGATGATGCCCGTGTATTCGTAGTACAAGAATCCTCCATGATTGTAGGATGATTGGCAAGTAAGGTGGCAATCTGCAACCTATTCCATGTGCCACGCCCCATCCATCCTTTCAGGTCATGCCAAGCTGCCACTTCGATCATTTCATCATCTACAGAGTAATTGTTGAGCAGGAATGCCGCGCCTTCTAGCATATTTTTATTAGCCATTTCCTCTCACATTTCTTTGTCTATCCAGTACAAAGCCCCTCTCCATTCTCGTTTTTGCATTGTTACAACAGGTCTGGCAATCCCTGCCGGATAGAATCTGCTTTACTGGGGCTTAATCCAGCAATATCAGCTTTTTCACCTTGAAAATACCAGTCTCGTTCCTCCTACTTCCGTATTTGAGTATTGGTGACTTCTTCTGAATCCATATCCAATGCCTGCCTGTTGTTTCATCAATCGTATTTGCCCCATCTTCCAATACCTCTAGAACTTCCAATCTAGCTTCAGCCACTGTGGTGCCAATGCTTCCCTAGATGTGAGAGGGTATATCTCGGATGTCTCGGAACATTAGCAGAGCTCTAATTTCTTTTGAGGTCATTTGTTGTATCTAATGTCCGATCAACTCCAATGACCAGCTCGTAGGGTGCTAGGGCCTTAGACAAAATTGGTTTCTCCCAAAGTAGAAAGTCCTCCGTCTTTACTGTAATCCAAACCTTCAATTTCTTTTCGCTAGTTTTGGTTTTCAAGATAGAAAATTCTCCTTTCCAGTTCTCACCTTGTATCTTCTTCAATGTTACTACTATTTCAAAAGTATCTAAATTCGGAAAGCGAAGGAGAAATTCACCTTGCCTAATCATCCGTACTTTCCATTCCTAGGTCTTCGGCCAACGCCCAGCACAAGCTTCCTGAACATCCTGAGGTGAGGGATCCCCCTGATGAATCTTGACCACCACATATGTTGCCAGGGAGTCCATCGCAACCCTAATGTCTGAATCTTCCTATAGATTGAAGGATTTGGAGGAGGTACGAGATGATTCACCTTGTAAATGAGCTTATACAGATCTAGCTCCACATTGCAGTGTCAGGTGTCCCCATCCACCACAACGAACACAGATAATGGAATTTCGGCAGTCATCTGCGCGATGAACCCAATCTAGTCATCGAAAGCACTGAACTTGCAGGCTACGATCAGTCATTTTTTTCCCTGTTAGCTTGATCTGGGGTCTTCGATGGAGAGTTGGGGGAGATAACTTCTTGCCTGGAAGAAGGATCTCTTTGTACGGGGCTTTGAAGCGACAGGAGTTCAGAGCACTCACAGAATCCTTTATCTGGTTCTTGGTGGGCTGGGCCAATTGAAACTTTAGATCCATCATCCCTTGCACCCTTCTTCATTGGGATCTCGTCGTCAGTCCCCGGAGTCACAGAGGTTCAAGGCTCACCGTTAGAGTGCAGTGCCGACGAGATCATAGGAGCCGTGCCGGCGAGATCAAGATTACACTCAGATAGATCCGCGGCGGAGCAGCTCCGAGGCGGATCGCGATCGACCGGCATCCCGGTTCAGAAACAAGATGTCGCCGTCGTCGTCTTCTCAGCTCCACCCATGCGCTGGCATTTTCTTCAGACAGGCGGATGTCATGAGGTTCTGATTGCTGAGCTTCTGGTTCTTGATTCCGTTGCTTCTGTTCTCGTAGCTGTCTTGTGTATTAGACATTAGAGAAAGCTCATGGCAATTTTTTGCCAATGATTTTGATGGTGTTTCAGTTTCTTTTGTGATGAACACTAGTTTTTTCAGCATATAACGTATTTCTTTGCGTCTTTTAGGTTGCCGGTGCTGCCGTTATTTTTGAAGTGCAAAGAAGTGCAAGGTCAGAAGCTGGAAAAGAGGAATCACGCAAGCAAGAACTCCAGGTAACTTTAGAGGTTTACATTGTTCCTTTAAACCACAATCCAAAATTTTAGTCTTGTACCCTACGGAATCTCCACTTAACATATTTCTTCCCACACCGCATTCGATATTCAAGAGAATAACATATTTCATCCCACACCCCATTCGATATTCAAGAGAACAACTGTGCTCTTCGTCTTATATAAATTCTTCTTGCTTTCACTAGGCACTGAGAGACTGAGGGTGATTTGGCAAGACAAGTTGAAGAACTTACGTAGAGGCTTGATGAAATAGAGAACCTCGCGGAAGGACGTGGCTCGATGGGAGGTGGAGCGGAAGGATATTATCACACTGGAGAACCACTATCACTTTTTAGTTTGTCAAGGCTAACGAAACAACTCTCCTCTGTGGATGTAGTGATCCGAGCAACATAACTCGAGAAACATGGATAAGAGGGGGGCGCCTCTAGAGCAATATCATAGCCCGATAAAGGCTCATATGGACTATGAAAATGTAGTCTCTTATCATAAGCTTATTCTTTACACATTAGTAAGAGAGTCTCAATGAATTGATTAAATCTGATCTTGGTTCAAGCAGTTCTATTTAGACAGCTCTGACGACTTTTGATTTTGGTACATCATGACACATCAAATGCCAGCGACAGCCTCATTCTGAATATTCACTTGAATGACATTAGAGAGTAATTAAGCACTAATTAGGACATGAAGAAAAGCCAAATCCCATATAGAACAGAATCCTGATAGTCTCAGAATAATAGTACGAAAGTCATTTACAATAGAGGTGCTCTCTTTCTCAGAGATAATAGAAATAAAGGAAGAAACAGTAAAACCAACTTTTAACTTTCAAAAACCTTTCAAAGGAACTTCAACCCAAACTTTCAACTCCTTTTACCATTGTCATTTGCAACACTAATCTGAACATCAACCACATCAACTGAGCAACACATCAGCTCAAGCATGCCCATTTCACCTCGCCACTTCCCTTTTAGCTTTATCTTTTCCCATGAGCATAACTTTTTTTTTTTTATTATTTTTTGGGTGGATCTTTTCTCCATATGCTCCGCCCACCAACCAAAGAGCCGAACCCCACATGCAAGGGAATAAAGGGGTCTTTGGGCTCTCTTTAGGAAAGTGGATGTTTTGAATCATGCCTTTGATTCATGTCTAGGCTTCTTCATTTTTTAAACAAACAGAAAAAGAAAGTCGTGTTTGCTCAGTTATCAAGCCAAGATAGATTTGAACAAGGCAAGGAAACAAACATACCCGTGGTGACAAAGGTTCTCTTTTGCCCAAGGGAGACCTTCCTCTTTCTCTCGTGCAGTGGTTTTAGGGTTTTGGGATGGAATCTGATACTGCTAAAGATGTGGGAATGGGAGCCATGGGGAGAAGAGCATTGGGCACAGAGAGAATATTCCTAGGGTTAGAAGAGTTCATTAGCTAAGCTCCAAAACACATGTGGAAAAGAGCGCTCTCTCTCTCTCTCTAAGGCAAAGCTGCATCATTAGCTTATTCTTAAGCCCTAGTAATAGTATGCCAAAAAAGGTCAGCCCACAAAGTGACGCCTTCCTCATACTTCCAAATATTCACTCTTTTCCTCGACTTTGCTCTTTGATCCATATAATCCATTCATTCTCCCCAAAAATGGAAGGGGAAAAAAAAATTGCAACCTTTTCTATAACCCTTTGCAGACTTGGACAAATTTAGAGAACAACAAAATTGAAAAATTTTTGTAGAATTGCATGGTATGGTTTTAGAAATAACTCTATCTAGTATTGTTGGTTTCAATTAAGAAATCAGATTGAACCACATAAGTTGTATCTTCTTCTCTTCTCCCATCCATTTTCTTCAAATCTAGGGTTCCAGTCAAATATGTGAATTGGGGAGGCTTGCACTTGCTTTTATGCCATCAATTTTGTTTGCATTGCACAGGAAATTATCAAAAAAAGGAACAAAAAAAGGGAGAAAACAAGAAGTTCTATAAAAATTGCAAAAGAAAACAACTCCAAAAAAGAACAAAAGACAATGAAAGACAAATTTGCAGAACAAATCTAAGCCACCCCAAGACTAGACTTCAAAACTATACACAACAGTTCAAACAGAAAGAAACAAGACAGGCAAGCTCTGCATGAACTCACGTATTCAAAAAAGAAGGAAAGAAAGATGAGAAACGAGACAGACACTAATGTTGCCCTAGATCTTGGTCAAGGCGACAACGTGGGTCCTTTCGGGACAGTTATTCCTTGTTGTTTGTCTAATCCGGCGTCGCGATCCCCTGGGAAGCACGTGCATGCTGCGCTGCATGGAATCAAAAGGACACTGCCCTTATCGCTGTAAACGCTAATGCCTCTGCTTGCCTACAGAATATGATATTCAGTGAGTGATTAACGAGCCTGTTTCTTGTGAAATTGTGTAATTTGTCTCCTAACGCCAGTGCTTTGGGCCACTCGCAGCGTAGCTTTTCGATTTAATTGCGAGCTCCAAGGGATTGTGTGTGTTGTCTTTGGAAACGCCATTGCACACTCTCCTTGGCAATTCTTTTATTCGTTTTTTCATATTTGTGGCAGTATAGAATCTTGTGGTGCGTTTGAGCTTCCTCTGCTAGAACAGGACCAGGTTGAAATTTCATAAATATTTTTGTTCCAAGACACAGGCGTCTCTTAGAAGTTGAAGGGATTGACCAATCTGTCAACTTAGTGTCAACCATACAAAAGCTCATGCTAATAATGTATGCTTTTACACCTGGTCTTCACTTTTGAAACCGACCAAAGCATGATCCTCAAGCAAATCCTCACCATCTCAATCTGATGCCTTCATCAACTTCTCAAACACAATTTTTAGACAATGATATCCCACAAAGAATATGCCGGTTGGGTGCTATTTGCTCGTTCATCTTGTTCAGTTATTAATAGTGAGAAAATTAAAGGTGTGTTTGGTTGGGAGGATAAGAAAGTAAATTTAAATCTTGCCTGACATAATATTGACTAAATTTGAGATGGGCTTTAGTTCAGAGAAGAGTTAAATTTAATGCTCCTCAAGAAGTTACTGAGAGGAATTTTTAGTTTAACCAGAGTTTTGCGGATTAAAGTGACGTAGAACAGATTAATTTTAATCCGAGTTCTAACTCCTATTTATGGAGTAAACTCAAATTAGAAAAAAGCCAAGCAACCAAATTATGGGATAATCATTCCAAGTGAGAAAGGCGTTGGGCCACAGCTTTTGCTCTCACCTCATCATATGTGTCATCATGCACCTTTGCACCCCCCACCCTCCTCTCCCTCCCACCCCTACCCAAATACTAAATCCCTACAACTTTCACTTTTCACCACCTCTCATGGCAAGCAATTCTTATTCTATTCACATCCCCCCAAAACTTAGGACATAAAGAAAGAGAAAGACCCTTCTCCCTTGGCTATTAAACATCAGCCTAAATAGATTACCTTGCTCCTCAATACTTAGCCAAAGATAGCAAAAAGATCAGCAGCAGCAGTAAAGAGCAGCAATGGCAGCAGAGCCATTCGTCTCCAACACCAATCCTCCTGTTGCCAGGAAGAAGAGAAACCTCCCAGGAACTCCAGGCAATATACTTATCTTCTAGTGCATACTTAAATATACTTTCGAGTTGTTCTCATGAAGTAGGTTTCATGAACAATTGAGCAGATCCGGAGGCAGAAGTGGTAGCCCTGTCGCCGAAGACGCTTCTGGCGACGAACCGGTTCGTGTGCGAGATCTGCGGCAAGGGGTTCCAGAGAGACCAGAACCTGCAGCTGCACCGGCGAGGGCACAACCTGCCGTGGAAGCTGCGGCAGCGGAGCAGTAAAGAGCCGAGAAAGCGGGTCTACGTCTGCCCGGAGAAGAGCTGCGTCCACCACCACCCGTCCCGGGCACTCGGCGACCTCACCGGGATCAAGAAGCACTTCTGCCGGAAGCACGGCGAGAAGAAGTGGAAGTGCGAGAAATGCTCCAAGCGGTACGCTGTCCAGTCCGACTGGAAGGCTCATTCCAAGACCTGCGGCACCCGCGAATACCGCTGCGACTGCGGCATCCTCTTCTCCAGGTATGGCTTCTGGTTTCAGTAAAAGAATAACGGCATTTATTTTCAGTTGGCTGCGAATGATCCCGTTTGATTGCTTATTTGCTGCCTATATATGACAAAGACTTGATGTGTGAGTTTGATGTGATGATCGTTTCTGTTGCCCGACACGCAGGAGGGACAGCTTCATAACGCACCGGGCATTCTGCGACGCACTGGCGGAGGAGACGGCGCGCGTCTCTGCCGCGGCTGCAGCCTCTGGCATCAACGCCATGGCTTCTCTTGGCAATCTCAACAACCATTTCCCCGGGGGACTGACGTGGCCTGACATGGTGCAGCAGCAATGCTCTTCCATGTTCAAGACGGGGATGACAGGTGTTGAAGCCGGCGAGCAAACTCCACCGGGCCTTTCTCTTTGGATGGGCCAAGGCCCTCCAAGCTCGGAGACGCTGAGCAACAGTTCCACTCTCACTGAGGTGCACCCAATTATGCCTGTCAGCACAGAAACCCTCTTCGTCGATCCCTTCACTGCTCCGTGCTCCGGCGGGCAGCAACCTGACTTCCAACTGAACTGGATATACAGTGGCAACACCAACAAGCTATCAAACACGGTTCTCCCAGAGAGCCTGCCGTCACTGTTCAGCGCGCAGTTTCAGAGCCACAGCAAGCCGGAGAGCTACATGTCCGCTACCGCATTGCTGCAGAAGGCAGCGCAGATCGGCGTGACGACGAGCACGGTCCCTTCTTTTCTCGCAGGAGTAGAAGGAAACTTTGTGAACCTTGTCGATGGCTTCGCGCCGTCGGAGGTGGACGACATCCAGCCATCGAAACGACGAGGATTTGAGAAAGAGGACAAGGAAGGAGAGACCAGGGACTTCTTGGGAGTGGGGGTTCAGGGTCTGTACCAACCATCACTCCCTGGATGGACTTGAGCTCATTTTAGGGTTTGAAAAAAGAGAGAGAAAGAGAAAGTGAAATAGCAAGCTTTGTTGGGGATGAATATGTGCAATGAATGCTTGAAAGGGGTTGTTCACAGATTTAAAGGGCTCTTGTGAGAAAGATCCATGCATATACTCTTGTCTTTTAAGTGGTGGGGTGATCAGGAGGAGGCAAAGTGAGATTCCTACTTTTTTGTGTATTATTGCACTTGTTTCATGCTCATGTCGAGCATGGTTGTGTTGTAGTTGCTGTTGCCTTTTCAAGCTGGAGCAGCTGGAGCACTTTCTCAGTTTGTTGTTCTAATTAAACATGGGACTAGTAGGAGTGTAAACGAGTCGAGCTCGAACGAGCTGATCCTAAAGCGAGCTCCGTTTAGAAAAAGCAGGCTCGACCGCTCGAGCTCGGCCTGAAGAACTCGAGCTCGCTCTGGTCAGCTCGAATGAGGCCCGAGCTAGCGAGCTAGGCTCAAGCTCCGGGTGGAGGGGCGACAGACGAGCACGGGGGTGAGGGCCGGAGGTTGAAATAAAAGGGCGGAGGCGGAGATAGACGAGCTCGGGGCGGAGGTCGGAGCTGAATCGCCGGTCGTACCGAGTGGTGAAGGTCGGGGTGGACGAGCTAGGGGCAGAGGCCGGGGCTGAGTCGCCAGTCGCTTGGAGGAGCGGAGTTGTGGAACAGAAGAAATCTTGGACTCGCGGAGCGATTTGCTTTTGGTTTAATTCGCCCCGAGATCGGGTTTGAGCAGATGGTTTGTGAATCGAACAATAAATAAATTCTAATAATATATAATATATATTTAATATTTTTATGGAGCTCTCAAGTTTGAGCCAATGGGTTCCAGCTCGAGCTCGGCTGGTAACGAGAAGAGCTCGAGCTGCTTGCTAATTTTGAGTTAAATTGAAAATCTTACCTAGGACTGGGGCATTTTATTTTTCTTTCATATTTTAAACTATTTTTACCAAAAAAATTATTTGATATTTTTAAAATATATTTCTGTATATAATTTTTTTTTGTCTCTGCAAACAGAGGTTTAAAACTTCGGCCCAAACCATCGTGTCCAATCTAAAGACATTTACAGCTGTTAAAGGGCCGCCCAAAAAGGCAAAGCCCAGCCACTATCTCGGCCCAGGTCATCCATCTGAACACCGATCTGGAGGCACACCGCACGTTTTCCTCCGACGCATAGGATTCTCTCCCACGCCAACGTCAACCACCCCGCTTACCACGTACGCGACCAGCACAAAATCCCATCCATACCCTCCAGACACCGCCACAGCTTCCGCGTTGTCCAGGGACATTTCCGTTATTTTATGTTCGTCCGAAAAGCCCCTTACAAAGCTTTCACCGCCTTTGTTTCCATTTAAAATCCCCTCCCTCCTCCGTCTTCCCTCTTGATCAAAATCCCCGCGAATCCCATCGACAAATCCCAAGCCCTAATCCGAAATTTTCGGACGGTCGATCGGAGAGAAGAAGAAGAGAATATGATGCACATGTTAGGGTTCCGAGGGGGTTCCGTGTCGAAGGAGCGAAATCCCGCTCTGAGTTCGAGGTCCCCTCCGAACCCTAACCCTAGCCCAAGAGGGGGGATCCATGGCTCTTCTTCAACTTCTGTGGAGGTGAATGGAGGCCCGGGGGCCGCGAGGCCGCTGCGACTGGTCTATTGTGATGAGAAGGGGAAGTTCCGGGTGGATCCGGAGGCTGTTGCGGCGCTTCAGCTCGTGAAAGGCCCCCTTGGTGTTGTTTCTGTCTGCGGCCGCGCCCGCCAGGGCAAGAGCTTCATCCTAAACCAGGTTTTTATTGATCTCCCTTCTCCAATGTTTAGTATTGTATTTGTTTCGCTAAGTAGAATTGGATGAATGTTCGTGCTTTTCTCTAGTTGCTTCTAATTCCACTGACATCTTTCTGCTTTTAGTTACATTTTCTATTATTTCAAACCCTTGTCTTCCTTTTAGTGTTACAAATTTGAGTTTTTTTACCATGCAAACTTTCTAGACAAATTTGCTGGATTTCTATTCTTCATTCGATGGATCTACAGTGAACTTCTATTTCATGTCCATGATGGGTGAAGTTATTGATTATCTGTCATTCCTCAGCAGTGGAATTGCCCTTTCATATTACAAACAAATTGTCCTTGAAATACACTGCATTTCAGTTTACCCCTGCTGCAACATCGTGTTAAAAATTTGTTAGTGGTCCACATATAAGAGGATAGAAAAGAGAACTAGAGAAACCAGAGGGAAATTTCTCTCAAGTTTTGGGAGATTCCTGCAGCTTCAGCATGGAAGAAATGTTGGATATGCTGAACAACTGATGAAAATCTTATCTTTAGGGATAACAATAAAGTTGTACAGTATGGGGTCCTGATTTGCTGGACCACCATTAATTCATACTGACTGCAATTCCACTACTGTTTACCATAGAAATGGTTATTCACTTCAACTCAAGAAATGGGGAAGTTCGATGCTTTTTTTTCTGTCTACTCGATGATGTAAGGATAAGGATGAAGGTAAAAGGAAAAGTATATTCAAAGTGAATGAGACGAGCATATGCATCCGGTGGTATTAAAAACATTTCACTTAAACATATGGCTTTTTTATCAGGTATTAAAGGTAATGTTTACCAAAATAAGCAAGAAAGATAGACTATTGTCTCTATGTTTAATTCTACAAAACATCAAAGTTTTTCTGCACTATCATTTTTCTTTCAAGGTTTGATTTGGTCTAACAACAATCTGATTTATGCTTTTGGTCCAGCTTCTTGGGAGAAGTAGTGGATTTCAAGTGGATTCTACTCATAGACCATGTACAAAAGGGCTTTGGATGTGGAGTGCACCATTAAAGCGAACGGCTCTAGATGGAACTGAATACAATCTTTTACTGTTGGACACTGAAGGAATCGATGCTTATGATCAAACGGTTAGATCCATCAAGTCGAGTAGTTTGAAGTCAATAGTTTGATTTTCTGCCATGAATCTCTATGTATTAATGGATATGCAGTTAAAATGTTGTCCTAACTTTCTATTTGTTCCAATTATTTTTCTTTCATCTATTTATGTGTGCATGCATCTGTTATGTTGTGTTGTGCTCTGCTGTGTTGCTATTTTTACACTGTCAGGTAAGTCCTCCCTGTTCAAAAATTTCTAGAGGAAGAAACATGACGAGGATTTTTATTTGTTCACTCATTCTCTTTGGACAATCTCTCTGGGTTTTTTTCACTTTTAGAGCCTGTTTGGATGTTTTGGAAAAAATCGATAGGAGTTCTTTTTCATAGATTTGGAGTTGCATGCAATCCCTCCCACTTCCTACAAAAAATTTTATGATTAGTAGGGGAGATTATTAATGATAGGGAGTTGCATTCATGCAAGTTCCATTACATAGGAAAAATAAAAGGAGGTTGGACCTCTTTTTAATTTTCCTATGAAATCATATATAATCTCATGATTCCATAGGAATTTGGGGTTGTCAAAAAACATTGCCAAACAACTTCATAAGAATTGAGGGTATCCAAATGGGCCTTAGAATTTTTTATCTTGGTTCCCATCTAATTCTTACTTGACATCTATTAGTAGTTGACAATGTTCTGCCTAAGTTACCGTCTTGTTGGTATATTATTGGAGGTGAACCACCATGATTATTCTGCTATTGTTCCTGTATTATTCACTAGCAATGAACCTTTAATTTACAATGTTCTGAGTGTTCTGCTAAGCTATATGGTTCATTGCCTTTATGCAGAATAGTATTTTTTTTTTTTTGCATAATTAGTTAATGGTGGCCGATCAACATGTTCTATTCCATTTTATCTGTCCACAATACTACTCCATAACTGGATTGAACATGTTATATCCTTTTTTTCTTTTCAGGGTACTTACAGCATCCAGATTTTCTCTTTGGCTGTTCTTTTATCAAGCATGTTTATTTATAACCAGGTGGGGATGATTTTATTGCCACTGTTTACCTTATCTGTATTTTCAGAGCAGTTATACATTTGATGAATAAGGTGGCCATTAGTTGTCTGACTATTTCTTTTTAACTCTTGAAAGATATCAATGAACCAAAAAATTTTATGGTAGCTTATGTACATGTTGATTCTCTATTTCATTCAAATTCAGATGGGTGGCATAGATGAAGCAGCACTTGATCGTCTATCCTTAGTAACTGAAATGACTAAGCACATTCGTGTTAGATCTTCTGGTGGAAGGTCAACTGCATCAGAACTTGGGCAATTTTCTCCAGTGTTTGTTTGGCTTTTGAGGGTGATTATAACCTATCATTTTGATTGGACTATATACCTTCGCTAATTTGTGTTGGATTGTATATTATGTACATGTCTGTTTATACAACTTGTGCTGCCACAGGACTTCTATCTTGATTTGGCTGAGAATAATCAGAAGATTTCTCCACGGGATTATCTTGAGCTGGCTCTGAGGCCTATGTTAGGGGGAGGAAAAGATGCATCTGTAAAGAATGAGGTATTATGTAATCGTCTGATTTGGCATAGAGAATTATTCCATTATGTATATTTCTAGCTGCTTTTTAAGCTTTGCAATTCCCCCAGAAGTCCTAGTTGGGGTTCTGATTATTCAACACTTACTCTTGGTAGATTAGGGAGTCGATTCGTTCCCTTTTCCCTGATAGGGAATGTTTCACCCTTGTGCGGCCAGTGAACAATGAAAGTGATCTCCAACAACTTGATCAAATACCTGTGAGGCTTTATATCACACATCTTTTTCTGGATTACCTTGCATGTAATTGTTGACTTGTCATATTTATCTACAATGTCCTGTTTGCTTGCAGTTAGAAAGGCTGCGAATGGAGTTCCGAGTAGGTCTGGATGCATTGACAAGGTTTGTTTTTGAAAGGTCCAGGCCCAAACAGATAGGAACAACAATCATGACAGGACCTGTTCTTGCTGGCATTACACAATCATTCCTGGATGCAATCAATAGTGGTGCAGTTCCCACAATATCCTCTTCCTGGCAGGTTAGCTTGTTGTAATGTTTCAATATTCCCATCATGTTCCTGTGTCAGTTTCTGCTGTTTACCTGTATGTTGGATATACTTTTACTGTCTTTTTGCTTGGTCCCCATTAATTTTGCCTTCCTCAACTATATTTTTTTTGACATTTATGGGGACCATTTTTCTTTTTTTCCTTTATCAATCCTGGATATGAAGAATGTCACAAGTCCTTCAAGGGATGGGGGAGATCCTTGAGTTACTTAATCCTTCGAAAATAACTTTAAATGCTTTTAATGGTTGCGATGATGCTTGAAGTTCAGCTTTTTTAGTCAGAGATGTTTTGGTGGTATTAGTTGACCACCAGTTGTTTCCTCTTCATTTTGCTTATGAATTGAAAGTCCTGTACTGGCAACAATTTTCATCTGTTCATTTCATAGATCTTATGTACTGGGAAATTGTAGGTTGTTCAGGTAGTACATTTGATAAAAAAGCAGAACAACATAATTTGGGCCTTATCCTTTTCTGCATGTTGTTCTTGGTGGCATATCATTTATAGAGTGTTGAAGAAGCAGAATGTCGCAGGGCATATGATTCTGCAGTGGAGGTTTACATGTCCTCTTTTGACCGCTCAAAACCAGCAGAGGAGGTAGGCAGTGCTGCGTGATGATATCAATGCTATTAGTTTTTGTTGTCACTAATCCATCCTCTGAATCTTGCATGTTCAGGCAGCTTTAAGAGAAGCACATGAAGATGCAGTTCAAAAATCACTTGCTGTTTATAATACTTCTGCTGTGGGGGCTGGCTCCATGCGTTCGTCTTATGAAAAGCTCCTGCACAATTCTTTTAGGAAGGCTTTTGAGGTAAATGCCTATCTCCTTTGTTGGCGCTAGGCATTGTAGTTTGTTGGATGAAGGCTTGTTTTTTCTCTGATTTTGTCTTCTTTTTCTCTTCTGGTTGATTAGTCCAACATGTAGTTTTAAGCTTGTTTGCATGATGGTGATTCTTTGTGCTTAACACAATGTGCATAAGAGATGCCCCTTCATTGTCCATGTTGTTGCTCAGCTCCTCAGTTGATATAATAAATAACTTCATTAACTTGGAAGTATATTGATTTCATTAGTTGAAATGGAATGAAATGTGTCAACTGGCTTACTTGAATGTTGGATATCTTCATATTTGTCAGGCTAACACAGAGAGATAGTTGAACAAGAAAACTCAATGGATGAAAATGCACATGCACTGATATTTCTTTTTACCTGACATTCTCCATGTGTACACACTGAATAACTAGAACAAAACCGTAAAAAATTCAATTTTTCTGTTTTTTGTTTTTTATTCTATTTGTCTAGTAGGAATCACCGAGTGCCAACTACTGTCCTATCACCAGTGATGTTTTACTGTTGCATTGCTACTTGTTACAAAACAGTTTTGTTTAGTCGCTAAATAGATGCTGACATCTGTGCACTAATGCTTTGCTTGGGTTAAAGACATTGAGCATGCTAATTCTATGAATTCTGCTGCAGGATTATAAGAAAACTGTTTTTCTGGAGGCAGATTTGCAGTGTTCAAATGCCATTCAGAGCATGGAAAAGAAATTGCGGGCTGCTTGTTATGTTCCTGATGCAAAACATGATTCTGTCATTCGAGTATGGTTTTCTTGCTAGTTTAACACATTCAGTTTTCATATTCGGTAGGATATAAATATTTAGTGTCACATGAATGCAAAGACTACATTCATCTTTCTCAGTTAATTGTGAAGATTGTTCTTGTGCTTCTTTGTACCCCTGAGGATTGTTTCACTTTGTAACTCTAGAATTTATGGTTAAGATTTTTTTTGGGGGGTGTTGTTGAATGAGTACTCCTGCTCCAATGAAGATGAGTAATTGTCTTTCCTAGCTGGGAACATCACATGGGTGTGTTGGATGTGACAAATTCATTTCAGACAAGTGGACATGGGTGTCAATGATTTTTATTCATATTTAAACAACCTATATACATATAAAAATGGATACCTTGGGAAAAGTAGCTTGAATCAAATGAATGTTGCCCATAGCAAATTTATTTGATCAAATATATTGACAGTGGATATTAGGTCATAAATGTCCATATGTTGCCAAAAACATTAGACACTTGTTGGTATCAAAAGCATGTGAACTTTGTCTAATATTTTCTTGTCATAATTTCCCCTCATCAGCTTGGTTACATTTTGTGTTTGGTGCACAATGTTTCTTCTGGAATAATTACAGATTGTTCTGGATACTTTTTAGTGCATCATGCTATAGCTTGCTGCATAACCTGTATCATTGCATACCTTCAATTGTAGACAAACATCTTACCAAAAATGCTGATAGTTGCAACAAAATTCTACAGGAACTGGGTAGCTTGATTTCTGAGTACGAGTCATCTTCTCATGGTCCAGGAAAATGGAAAAAGTTGGCTATTTTTCTGCAACAATAGTATGTTTATTCCCATGTGTATGTTTTGCTTGAATATATATGGCTGCAGACCTTTTTTCTTTGGCAGTAATTTGATACTGTCATTTGATCCTATCCCAGTCACAAGGCCGTTTACTCATTCAAATTCAAATATTGGATGTTTGTGACCCAAACCAAGCAAAACTGAATTAATTATTTATATGGTTAGGATTTGAATCTTTTGTTTTGCATCACTAGGATTCTAGCAAAGTTTTAAGTAATCAGAGTTAACATCAGACCTGTTTTTGGCTCTAGTTGATTCTAGCTACTAGTTGGGTTGGTTAAATTAAGAGGATATACATAGCATCTACTGTCACTCTAGAGGCCTCCTTGGAAATGGCATATTAACTTTAGGATTGCCAGTGTTTTTGTCGGCACCTTATCTTGTAAAATCTATTGTGAGTTGGGACTCTTGTCCTGAATCTTTTGATTATAGTTAGGCTCTTTTATGGCTCTACTGTACAGAACCTTATGACCTTGTTCTCGAGGGTTCCATTTTTTACTGTTGTATATAGCTGTCCTTTTTTTTCATTGTACCACTATGCCTATTATTAGTTATTTTTCAGTTTGGAGGGGCCAATGGCAGATCTTTTCATGAAACAACACGCTCAGATGGAATTGGAGAAGCGCAGTTTGGTGGCAAAATGCAACTCAACTGATGAGAAATTGATATTGCTTGAAAAGCAACTTGAGACAAGTAAGAGACACAGAGAAGAAAACTTGAAGCACTATGAGGATGCAATCAATGGAAAGCAAAAACTCTCCAAAGAATATACTGATCGTATTGCTTCTTTGAAAAGCAACTATAGTGTGTTGGAGGAGCGGTACCACAGGATGTCGAAGGCTTTGGAAAATAAAAAAGCCGAGTTATCAGACTGGAAACAGAAGTGTGAACAGAGCTGTTCAGAGCATAAGGTTGAAGAACAGAAGCTGAGTGCTCAAGTTGTGGCCCTGAAGACCATAGTAGATGCTGCTGAGGGTAAACTGTCCGCTGCTCGAGAGCAGGTTAAGTCTGCCACTGAAGAGGCATTAGAGTGGAAACGCAAATATGATGTTACTGTTAGAGAAACTAAAACTGCTTTAGAGAGAGCAGCATTAGCACAAGAGCGCACTAATCAAAGGTCACAAGAAAGGGAGGATGCTCTAAGGGCTGAATTGACATCTCAGTTGGAGGAAAGCGTGAGTTCTTTTGTGTTTATCTTGTGGACATAGCTCTCTGTGCATATCTACCATTGTCATGTTTCACATGCTTATTTGATTACTAAATGTTATCATCAGGAAAAGGAGATCAAGAATTTGTCTGTCAAAATCGTAACTTCAGAGACTCGTGTGAGTAGCTTGATGACAGAACTGAAGGTAAAAGTCACCTAACAATTGTTCCATGCTATCAGGATACTCGTTTCTCTGATAATATGATAAACCACCCTTCTCTTTTGTTTCTTGTGGGCTATTCGCAGGCTGCTGAGTTGAAACATGGAAATCATGATTCAGAAGTTGCAATATTGAAGGATGAAATTGATACTTTGAATGAAACGTTAAGCTCTCTTACAGCTAAGGCTCAATCAATTGAAGAAGAGAAAACAATACTGGAACAAGAGAGGGACTACCTGCAGGAGAAGCTTGTGGCTGAATGCAAGAAATTTGATGAAACAGACAGAAGGTTGAGAGATGCTGAGAGGGACATGAAGAAAGTAACGGAGTCCGCTGATGCTGCTCATTCCGAAGCAGCTGCATCTCATAGAGAGAAGAGTGCTGCTCAGCAGCTGGCAATGGAGAGATTGGCAATTATTGAACGAACCGAAAGGCATGTTGATAACTTGGAGAGAGAGAGACATACTCTGAAGGAGGAAATTGAGAGATTACAGAAGGCTGAAATGGATGCCAGGTCCAGAGTTTCGGAACTGGAGGAAAGGGTTGCTGATAGACAGAATGAAATTGCAGATATGTTGAATCAAAACAATGAGCAAAGATCAGGCACAGTCCAAGTACTTGAGGGCCTTCTGGAAACAGAGCGTGCAGCCCGAAATGAAGCCAACAGAAGAGCGGAGGCCTTGTCTTTACAGCTACAGGCTACTCAAAGCAAATTGGACGCACTCCAACAACAGCTGACATCTGCCCGTTTTAATGAAGCTGCGCTGGACAGTAAGCTTAAAATGGGCCATGGGAAACGATCAAGAGCAGACGAGTTCCCACGCACTGAATCTGTCCATGACATGGATGCGGATGTGGTGGTGAAAAGTAAAAAGAGATCCAAGAGTAACACCAGCCCTTTGAAGCAGAATCTGATGGAGGATGGGGTTTCTTCCTTTAGAGGAGAAGATGATAGCCCTAGTCAGGGAGATGGACAACCAGGGTCTGCAGAGTCCTATCTGAAGTTCACAGTTGCAAAACTGAAACAGGAGCTAACAAAGCATGGTTTCGGCCCACAGCTCCTTCAGCTGAGGAATCCAAATAAGAAGGATATCCTTGCTCTTTATGAAGAGCTTGTTCTTGGAAAATAGTTTAGCGTGTGGCCATCTTTTCTCCAACATCTCGTCAGTTTGTGAAAATGTAATATGTACACCAGGGATAGTTTTTGGTTTGAGTGTTGTTGTGTGTTTGACTCCTTGTTCTTTTGTCAAAGGGAAACCAACCTTCCACACTAGGTGAGGTTATGTGGCTCTGTAATTATAAGTTTGCTTTTGCTCTTCTATTTTTTCTTCAAAATGGGAAAAAGATTGTACTCTACGTCTGGTGTTTCTATCAACAGATTTCTGGTAATTTGTTTTTGGTAACTTGACATCACCACCTCCAATAGCAATCACCAATTTGCTCTTACGGATCTCTGCAGCAAGCAGCCTCGCCACAGGCGACCTCATCCATTGCTGTTGCGGATGCAGCATAGCCAGCGCCCACACTCTATCCAACTCAATCACATCATCCAGAGTCTCTGGACTTCGTTGGAAGATGATGGCCCGTAATCCCGCCATGGGCCCGTAATCACGCCATGGGCCCGTAATCACCACCAGCAAGAAGCCTTGCACATTTGTCTTCTATCAAAAAGAAAAGCCGCATAGCAGGGGAAAGCAGAATGGCATTCCTTGCTTGAGTCGCTGGATTTTGAGCAAGGCTTCGTAAATATGCCTTGCTCTGACACTATTACATCTCTCGCAAATGTTGTATATATAAGCTTGCTTTTGATTAAAATCCATCAAAAACACACAAAAAAGAACTTAAGAGGAAAAAACAGTGAACTTTTGAAACCTGTCTCGAGAACTCTAATGTTTGCGTGGAAAACAAGCTGTTTGTGCTGCAGCAAGCACCTTCAACACCCTCACGACCTCGGCCAACACTCCAGCTGGTTTGTCGGCTTCAACGCCGACCATCGAGGCTAACACTTCCATTTTCTTCTTCACCCCTTCGTCATAGAAGAAGACATCATGCTCATGTTCTGGTTCCCCTGGATCACTTGTCCCAGCATCAGATTTGGTATCAGAGACCTCTTCTTCTTCTTCTTCTTCTATTTCAGAGAACTCACAGCTCTCAACAAGAGCCATCGCCTACGAGCAACAATGAGCGGGAAGATGAAACTACATAAAAAGATGCGTTACATGCGAAAGAATGCGGCATAAAAGCAAATGAAGTAGGAAGCGTTACAGCTTGCAAATGAGCTAACTATGGAAACTGTTTTTTTTTTTCTTTTCAGAAAACAACAACTGAATAGGCATCCATTTCTTCGCTGTAATTAATGAACGCGTGCTTGAGCCTGGTCTCCATCTTCGTTAAAATCGCAAGATCCTACCAAAACTAGTGGTCCAATCCAAATGTTGCCCTGTATCTCCAAGTACAGAGCGCACAGATATCATTTCAAGAAAATCTAACTAATCGAGAAAAAAAAAAGGAAATATGAGTTCAAAGGTACCTTGGTCTTCTTCTCTTTGATTCTGAAATTGGATTGTGCTGGTGACCTCTCCTATTAAAGGCTGAAATGGGACCCGATTTGCAGCAAACAAGGACCCTCGTTTAAGGCCTGCCTCATCGCCTTTTTCCCGTGCAGTAATGGTCGCCATTAACAATGCCTGCATGCGCGCGCTTGCGTTGATAACATGAAGCAGAGACGAAACGCAAACTTGCGGTCTGGCCATGCATTATAGTTTGAGGTGATTGCAGTTTGGGATGGGGACGCGCACGCATGCGTGCACGGTTGACAAGGGACGTTGACGTGCAGCGCACGAGCGACCTTGTTTTTGGGGGAAATGACATCCCCCAAGCACGAGCTACAATTAAATGAAGACATCAGATCAAGTATTATTTCTGGCAATTTCTTTTGATGCCCTCGAAACCGTTTTGACTTTTATCTGGCTTTGTGGTTTTGAGAGCGAGGTAGCGTGGCCACATAAGATGGTAAATGTGAAACAGTAAAAATTGGTGGTAAAGATCACGATAGCATGGTAGCCGTACGCACTCGTTACGTGTTCAGATGCATCGTCTACCTTGGCTTTCAATACAAGACTTTCGGTTTAAAATTTTTGAAATGTCAAAGCGTGCTCCCGAAGGTTTGACTTCCGAGATTGAATTTGATATAATTTGCAATTTTACAGAATATCAAACTTGTTCAGAGAACAAACGATGACTAAGTATAGAAGTAACAGTATGATCCTCAAGTCAATCTTTGTACACCTTAAAATCCATGACTCAGCTCGATGCATCCTTTTGATCACTACAAATTAATCTCTTTTTCATATCATCTTCACTTACAAAGCATGCAAAGCAAAACCTAGCTAGTAATCTCCTTATTCTTCTAATCTTCATATTATTCTTCACGTATAAATCTCTTAATCTATACAAAACCCTAGTTACCCATGCATGGAGAAGGCCCCATCTGCATGCATCGCAAACTCCTGCAGCAGCTGAGGCGAGCTCCCTCTATTGTGCACTCCATTGCTAAAAGCCATGAGAGATGAGTTGTAATACTCGACCGTGCTTCCATCTTTGATCATTATAGAGTTCTCATTCTCGCCGAGATCTTTCGGCTTCGCCGGGTCCGTGTTCCCTGAGCCACATTGCCGCGGCTGCGTCTGGTAGAAGATCTTGGAGACCACTAGCTCGCCGTCCTTCTCCGCCTCGTCGGAGCCGAAGTGGTACTGGTGCATCACCCAGTTGGTCTTCTCCGGCTTCCGGTGCTTGCCGTAGTTGGTGTAGAGGACGAGTATCTTCTTGTAGCCTTTGAGCCTCCCGCCGGCGAAGACCGGCCGGGTTTTGCCCGTCTTGTGCCAACGGGTCTCGCCACCTTGCTCGTCGGTGTGCACCTTGCGCCGCTTCCGGGTCCCCGTTGTGTAGGCCTTCGACGGCCGATGGAAGAAGTGCCGGATGAGGCCGTCCCGGCTTACACCTGTAGGAAGAAGAAAATTTGATATGGAGGAGGTGTTTTTTGCAAATATATCTGAATATTCACCTCAATTCCTGTTAACCTAAGGTAGTTTAATTTTTATTTTCAAACATATTGGTTCGATACATGGAAATGTGAAGCAACAAAGTTTTTTATTTATAATTATGCAATATCATACGATCAGAAGTAATTATTATTTGTCAAGATAAAAATAGTTATCCCTAATTTTTGAGGTCCAAATTTAATCCAATTTTCACGGAAGTTTGGAGATCAAAACCAAGATTAAGGGTTTAATCGTGGGTTTACTCTCCAAGCAGCCCATTGCATGTTGTAATAATTATAATTATATACAACCCTAAAATTCGAGTAATTCCATTGCTGTTGACATTCGTTTTTAAAAACATTTTATTTTAATGTTAATTTAGGGTCAAAATTAATTGAAATAATTATCCAATAACAAGATAGATAAATTAAGCGGCGTTTTATCTTCTCCTTATGTTTGATTCTACAATTTTCCATGCAGCCCGTGTTGCATGTCTTGTTGGCTTTTGTCTGGATTTAAATATAAAAAAATAATAAATGTAAACCTCTAATGGTCATAGAATATTCCTAAGAACCTTAATGCACTTTTCTACTAATTTTTCTCTTCGACAACCTTCTCGTTCTTATTTTTGCCTTTGTTTGTTGTGCCAAGGATTAAGAAAACTACCTCAGAAAGCAATTAAAAGATTTATTTTGGCCAATTCAGGGGGATTTATTTGCAAAATCCCCATTAGTTAATTCCATTACTGCATATATTCTATTTTTCAATGCAAAAGATCATGCTCATTATTAATAAATCGAACAAATAAAAACATCCTAACACGAAACATCTCTCGTGGATCAGGTGCGTATAATACGCTAAGACTCCGCCAATCAACACCATTTTTCTTCTAAATTAAAAGAAATTTTTTTTTTTGAAAATCAGATAAAAATGGCAATTAAAAACTATACCAAAATCTTGTTCTCACCCAATTTTATCTGATCTATCATTTGTATTTTAGTAATATACGAAACACAATATCGAAAACCACGTGGATTCCCCCAGATTGAACTCAATGTGGTAGCTTCTACGTATCTGCAAAGCATGACGGGCTCAAACTTGCACGTATGTGCTGGCCAATTGCAGTTAGACTACGAGATTCAAAACCTAAAAGTCTAATCCAAAACGCAAATGAGACTGAGATTCAGAGATAATTCAACACCTGGTAGCTTCTCGGGATGGGTGTAACAAATGCCATTCTCCCCTTCAATCGTAGGAATGAACTCGTCTACGAGAGGATGAAGCTTCCGGGCCTCAGGCCTTGCCTTCCCTTCTAGATGCTCTAGCAGCTCCTGGTCCGTCGGGTCGAACTTAACTCCGGCGGGCAACCCAGGCAAATCCTGAATCGCCGCAGTCTGACCCATATTGTTCTCGTTAGTATATGTATTAATATACTGGTAGAAGTCCATGCCAAATCAGAAACAAGAAGGTAGGGTCTAGCACCTTCTCAGGGCACTGGATCCGGTGGCCGCACGAAGGGCAAGTCCTTATCGAACTTCTCTCCGACCGCTTGCTAATCAGATCAGTCGTGGAAGAAGTCGTGGTCCTCTGCTCGATGGGGCGGTTTTCCTTCTCGCACCATGCCATCTCTTTTGATTCTTTCTCATGCCCTAAACAAGTAAATATTCTCCAAGAAGGGAAACCCTAAAGAAACCGAGAAGAGATCAAAGGAAGGGGATAGAAGACAGGAAACAAAGAGGCCAAAGAAAAGAGAAGGGAGGAAAGGAAAAGGAAAAAAGAAGAAAGAAGCTTGTCTCTAAACTAACATGGATCTCAAGACCCTCTCACTTCTCCTTGCTTGAGCTTTGGGAAGGAATAGAATTATCCTTCACTTTTCTCCGCCTCTCCTCAGGCTGAGTATATAGAAGAACAAAGAAGAGAGAGAGAAAGAGCCATGACTTGTTGCAAAAGAGATTAATGGGTTGCTTAAACCCCAAGTTTGGGCATGCCATGTGTATTCCTAATATCTTTTTATTTTTGATTGCAAGCATAAAAAAGAAGGGTTTTTATCTCAAAACTTAGGTAATATTAAGTACAAATAAACAAGGAAATACATAGAAGAAGAAGAAGAAGAAGAGGAGGGTGGATTGGTTGAGTGGAGAGGGGGCAACAAGCTGATTCGCGAGAGACGTTTCACCTTCAAGATGGTCGTGAGAGAGAGAGTCTTTTAGCTACGAGGTCCCCATTGAGTGTCTTGGAAGCCATACATAACCAAAAATTATGCAAACCCAAAAATAAAAATTCCTTAAAAAAACAATGTAAAAATTTCTGACTTCCGACCACCTCAATCTTGAATTAATACATCATTAGCCCCCCAAATCTTAATAATTATATATAAAACCTGTTTAAGCATAATTATTTGTATATAATTGCTTATTAGGAGGACATGATACGATTAAAGATGTAATTGACAAAATGGTCCAATTTTAACAAACTTCTATTTCACAGTTGAATTGGATCGGGTTTTGTATTTAGACACCAAGACAAAAGACCAAAATCGAAACCGAGATCCTAAATCTTTCTATAAATAGAAGGGAGTTTGATAATTACAAATACTTGCTTGATAAAAAAAATGATTAAACCATATATGTTGTCTGTACATGGAGTATTATGGCTTCGGAACCAAAGCCATGATATGCTTTGCTTGGGGGCCGCGGCACCATAACTTAATGATCCGGATCCGCTATGTCTTGAGTTGAGCGAGAGTTGGTTCGACGACAAGAAGCCCATGACACGTGTCTGTAAAGAATGGATCATGTTGTTTGGTTACCGCATGTGATCTAATAAATGGTTAAGATGGGCCAGGATCGAAAGATTGTAGCGTAATTACATATCAGTCCATGACATCTTTTGTTATTACTTTTCGGTGCCTGATTTTTTATACATTAAGTAATGCTTGTTGGACATTTCTCCCTTCCTCTTTCAGATAAATTCATGGAATTAAATTAACCGAAATCCCCAATTTTACTGGTCGCTAACTAAACGAGATAATTATATTTACCAGTCGAGAATTAAACCCGATAATCTATTTAGTGGTCGCGAGCTAAACTGGCCCAATGGAATCGGGCCTGCGCCGGCTGGACGCCAGAGGGGTTGGGCTGTGTTCCGCTGCTTCAAGATGGGCAGATTTTGAAGCCTGCAGAACGGTTTGCTGGCAGATGATTAAGGCCCAAATCCAAGTTTTGAATCAATTCCGAAATATAAATCCGTATCTGTCATAAGTTTGCATTAAAAACGCGACCAAATTGAGTTAATAGCGTGTCCTGCTGCTCTTCAATTTTCACATCCGCACAATCCATTTTCCGTGTTTTGATGCCAACTTAAATTATTTATGAAGACAATGTTAGTTCTATTAAATTCACAACATTTCCAACAGGTTCGTGATTAAAATGGCAATTATCATTAACTAATACAACCATTTCCCAACAGGTTCGCGATTAAATTTGCAATCTACCAATGACTAGACATTCTGACTGTTGCAGTAAAACCTGTCGTCGATGCTGAAGTCAATTTGGATATCAGCAAGGCATGTTCAAACTGGAAATCTTCAGGCACCGTAAACAGCGAGGCAATTTCTGTACCTGAAACACAACCGCCGTCATAACTTGTGCTGTCGGCTGAGAAACAGAAGCAGCATGTGAGACAAAATCTCTGTCAAATTTTGCACGACAGTACTGAACGCAGCAATTTAACCTGGTTGGCGCGAATTCAGAACAAGATTACATTAAAAAAAAAAAAGAAAAATAATAATAAAAAAGAGAGATCCGTTAACTACAATCCAGGACAAATTTTCGTCTTCTAATTCATCTACGTACAGTCGATCATACTCCGACCGCGCTGTCCCGATCGTAGACGTCGTCGTAGTAATACGGCGACATCTTCCCGTCCTGCTTCGGCTTCTGCTTGCTCAGAGGGCTCACTTCGAGTAGCATTGTCACGACCCGCCGCATCGACGGCCTGTTTATCGGGAGGGAACTAGAACAGAGAAGACCGATGTCGAGCACCTTGAGTATCTCATCATTGAAGCACGAATCAAGCTTCGGGTCGATCACATTCTCCGGTCCCTTGTGCTCCGACGTGCTGCACACCCATTTCACCAGGTCCTTCTCCCCGAATTCAGGATCCACAGGGAGCTTCCCCGTCACCAATTCAAGAATGACTACTCCAAAGCTGTATATGTCGCTCTTCTCATTCACGCGGAGTGTGTATGCATACTCTGTAACGCATTGAAATCACA
This sequence comes from Trichopus zeylanicus subsp. travancoricus, assembly GCA_005019695.1. Classification (NCBI taxonomy): domain Eukaryota; kingdom Viridiplantae; phylum Streptophyta; class Magnoliopsida; order Dioscoreales; family Dioscoreaceae; genus Trichopus; species Trichopus zeylanicus. The sequence continues at coordinate 152,594 of RXID01014532.1, forward strand.
TATAAGAATCGATCGAAATAGACGATTGATTAACAAGAATGTGCAATCTGCAAGAACCGAAAATTTCTCAGTAGGGGAGACAACAACCTGGAGCAATGTAGCCACAAGATCCAGCAATGACAGACATGGATTTGGTTGCCTTCCCCGCTGCTTCCACCGCCTTTGCGACTCCGAAATCTGCTACCTTAGCTCCAAAATCATCATCTAACAGTATGTTGTTCGACTTCACGTCCCGATGGACAATCGCCGGAACGCAGTCGTGGTGCAAATACGATAGTCCCTCTGCCGCGTCGAGCATGATCTTGTACCTCATCGGCCAGTCGAGCAACCCGGCCTTTGTGCTGTGCAGCAAGTCCCCCAAGCTCCCATTAGGCATGTACTCGTATACAAGAAGCTTGCAATCCTCGTAAGTGCAGCAGCACCAGAGTTTCACAATGTTCTTGTGTCTGATCTTCCCCAACGTCGCCACCTCCGCGTCAAAGCCGTTGTCAACATTTCCGCTCCCTTTTGATGCTCCCCATAGCTTCTTAACGGCAACCGCCTGCCCATTGCTGAGCACAGCCTTGTAGACCTTGCCGGACGCGCCGGCGCCGATAACATTGTCTTCGTCCAAGCAGTTAAAGATCTCGTACTCGCTGAAACCGAGCTTGTGGAACGACGTCAATGTCCACTTCGTCATGTCAACCGACGACTTCGTGTTCTGGAAGTTGCGGTATTTGCAATAGAACCAAACGCCGCCGGCTCCGAGGATGACGGCGGCAAGCAAGAACATGGAGCGGAACAACCAAACAAGGCCGTGATGTTTCAGGCTTCTTCTTTGCTCGCCGGGGCAAAGCTCCGGGGAGTCCCGGCACAGCCCGGGATTGCCCAAGAAGCTGTCTTTCTGTGCCTCGCTTAAGAACAGAGGAGGAAGAGGGCCGGAGAGCTGGTTGTTTGAGAGGTTGAAGCGGTTTAGTTTAAGATTTTGGAGCTGGACGGGGACTTCTCCGGCGAGCGAATTGCCGGAAAGGTCGAGGTAGTTGAGCACCGGGAGGTCGCCAAGCTCAGGCGGTATCGAGCCAGTGAAGCCATTATCGGCAAGATTCAACTCGCTGAGCTTCTTCCAGGATCGAACGCCTCTTGGGAGTTCGCCAGAGAGCGAGTTATTGTGGAGGTCCAGCTTCCCGAGCTCCGCCAACTTCACCAGGGCCGCCGGGAGCTCTCCGGTGAGCCGATTATTAGCGGCAGAGAACTCGTATAGTATCGGCAATGCACCCAACTCCGCCGGAATGCTGCCGCCGAACTTGTTGCTGGAGATCACCAGTTTCGAGAGGTTGGTGGCGCCGGAGATCGCGGATGATATCGGGCCAGACAAAGAGTTGCCGGCTAGCTCGAGAAGCCAAAGGCGGGGCAGGCCCCAGAAAGGCCCGGGTACCTCGCCGGCGAGCCGGTTGTTCGCGAGACGAACACGGGTCAGTGTCCGGCAATGCCCCAAGCTCTCCGGCAATGCCCCAGAAAGCGAATTGTCGAGCATGAGCAGCTCCTCCAGCACGCCGCCGTCACAAATGCCGCTCGGAACCTCGCCAGAGAGATAATTATCCGACAAGTCGATGAAAACAAGCGGCGAATGCTTCCCGAAATCCACCGGGAGCGGCCCGGAGAGCCGGTTTGAGAAGAGCCGGAGGTCTGTCAAGCTTTTCGAGAAGGCGACACTCCCTGGTATGGCTCCGGCGAGCTGGTTCTGATATAGATGAACACTGTCGACAGCCGGAGCTTGGAACAAATCCTCCGGTATCGTCCCAGAGAGCTGGTTCATCGAAATATCGATCCTCTTCAATGAGGCAAGCTTCCCAAACCCTGCGGGTATCAGCCCGGAGAGCATATTGCTATAGAGCTCAATCTGAACCACATCTGAAAGTCCGGCGAGCGACGAAGGAATCGAGCCAGTGAGATTATTAGTAGAAAGATCAAGATTGCGGAGCCGCGAGAGCCGGCCAAGCGACGATGGGATTGTACCTATTAGGCCACAACCTGCAAGCCAGAGCGTCTCAAGCGACGAAAGCTCGCCAAAAGAGGGAGGAATGGGGCTGGGAGAGAAGGGATTATAGGAAAGATTAAGCTGCCGGAGAGTGGTAACATTGGAGAGGAAGGCGGGGATGGGGCCGGTGAGGAGGTTGACGACGAGAGAAAGGTCCCGGAGGCGGGGGAATGCGGCGAAGGACCGCGGAACAGAGCCGGAGAAGTTGTTGCCGGAGAGGTCTAAGTAGGTGAGGGAAGGGAGGAGGGCGAGAGAAGAAGGGAGGGGGCCAACGAGGAGGTTTTGGGAGAGGTCGAGAAAGGAGAGGGAGGGGCAGGGAAGAAGGGAGGCGGAGGGGAGGGAGGAGGAGAGGAAGTTGAAGGAGAGGGAAAGAGAAGAGAGAGAAGGGAGGCGGCAGAGGGAGGAAGGGAAGGGGCCGGAGAGGGAGAGAGAGGAGAGGGAGACGGAGACAACAGAGGAAAAAGAGGAGCAGGCGATGCCGGTCCAGTTGCAGAAGGAGGGGTTTTTGAGGGGGTCCCAGCCGGAGAGGAAGCCGGAGGGGTCGGAGAGGGAGAGCTTGGTTTGAAGGAGGAGGTGGAGCTCTTGGGAAGAGAAGGAGGTGGAGAGGGAAGGAGAAGGAAGGAGGAGGAGGAGGAGGAGGAAGAAGAGCATGATGGTGGCGGTGGGTGAGAGAGGAGGAGCGAGGATGGAAGTAGTGGGTGGTTTTTTAACCTGGGAACTGGATGAAGTGGGGGGTGAATGGAGGGAAAAGGTTGTGTGAGCGGTGGAGCCTCTTGTCATGGAGTCGGGATGAGAGGGGCTGAAATGGAAAGTGTTAGAAGGTTTTGATTTGAGGGGTTTTTGGTAAAATGAACTTTATTTCTAGGGATTTTTTGTTTCTCTGTACCGAAGATGCGAGGACAATCTAAACCAAAAAAAATATTTGGAAATTTAAATTCATAACTCCCAATTAACTTGAGTGAATCAATGGCGAATTTTACTTCATCAATGAACGCATCAATATGCAAATTTCAGAAATATTTGTGAAGCAGAGCAGTAAAATGCACAAGTTTTGCGTGAACCCGGTCAGACACAAGACAGTATCAGAGATGTGTACGAGCTAATGCAATAAATTTTCACATTTACTGGCTGCATTTCAGCTCGCTCTGTCCAACGGTAACAGAGATATCACTGTTCGACAAAACAATTTTCGAGCATAAATTTATAATAATAATTGAGAAACAAGAACATGATTAGCTCATGCTCAGTGCACTGTTGCATTTTCATCGCCTTCCGAGCCGGAACCAAGACCGAAACCGTGAGTTCAATTCTTGTGTTTCCGTAACCAACGTAAGAAGACATTTTCCCTCTTTACACCCATATTCTGAAAATATTACGATCAGATTTTTATTTTTTTTTTTCTGAAAATACTGTGGGCGTACAATGGTAATTTTTGTTTTAACAACTATTGAGAAGTTATCAGTCCAAGGAATATCTGCTTAATACTGACAGAACTTCATGGAAGCAAATGGCAAGAGATTCTATAGACATGAGAGTGCAATTTCAGAGATTTTCGGGGTGTACAAGCAAAAATCCAAAATTAATTTATAATCAATATTAAAGATAATCGCAAATAAAATTTTTTTTTTGAAAAAAAAAAAGGTATGGAGTATTATTAAATCCAGTCATTACTCTGGTCACCGGTACTCGGATCCGTATATCGCTTTCAAATTGCACGGATGGGACATAATTTAAAGCTCGGAAGCGACATTTTATTCATTCTTTTCGAAAAAACAAAAAAAAAAAGAATTTCTTCGCACGGTTAGTAGAAAAACAACCAGTCTAGACGAGTTATATTATAAAACTATTTAAAATTTCAAATCTTAGAAATAATTACAATACATTTATTAATTAACTGGTTCCTTAGAGTCAATTTAAATAGAGAAGACAGCGAAATTAAGCGAATTAGTATTAGTGTGACTAATAATCATTTAAAATATTTAGAATTTTCAGTAAATAATTATATAAAATTTATGAAAAAATTACTTATTTTACTGCCATTGGCAAAAAATATTGATTTTATACTATAAATTTATAAAAAATACTTCAATTAAAATATTTTATATTAATTTAATTTTATCAATTAATTTAATATAAAGAGGTGAAATTGTTTATTTGATTGTGTTTTAGACAATTGGTTTGTAATTATTGGCAATTACTATGATAAAATTAAATTTTTAATTTTTAATTTTCTAATATTGAACAATTGGACTTTCACCAAAATTGGAATAATACAAGTTATTTTTCATATTATTCTAATAATTATTCGAACAAAAATTAATTGAGAATAATTTATTTTTTATATTAAAATTTAATTTTTAATTGAATTAAAAGTAAAATTTCTTAATTGATGTGATTTTTTATAAATTTACACAAATTATTCTTTCGAGTAGTAATATGGTAGGTTGCTTTTTGGAAATTCTCAATAATACAAACGATTATAATTAGAACTAATAGGTATATTATTTTTCAACAATGTTGTCGGATAAAGTTTGATACATATAAATAAAAATGTATTAGGAAAGTAAAAAAGGAAAATTTAGTAAGAAAAATAATTAAACTAGTTAAAAGATATTTGAATGCTAGTTAGATTAATGACACAATCAACTTGTGTTAATCATGTTGCTAATATCAATTGAAACGAAGCGTTAGGGTTTCAGCTCCATCAATCATCTAATGAGATTCTCGGAGAACATATCATGTTAGATAATTAATGCTAACGGTTCGAAGTTTATTTCAAAAATCGGCATTAGTCATTTGGACGAAAGGGCCATTTTTACTACACTCGGAATAATTCTCAATTTTAATTTCAATTTTTTCGCTCTTTTTGAAGAAAATTTTGCAATACAAATTTCATATTTTTAGCTAACAAAAAAAAAAGGTCATTTAGACTCTATCGAACCCAAATGCGGTCAAACATTTTCAATGACGAGCTGAAACCAAAAATTGGATCAATATATATCATAAATGTGGTCAAATGAGGGCTATTAATTTGTTGAATGTGGTCGACCACTTTAAAAAGAGGTTGAACAAAGCATTCCAAGTTCGAGGCCGTACCAGATAAAATCTGAAGACACGTTGCATGCATGCATGCATGCATGTGTTTACTTGATTTATGCATTTACATATCAGGCTATTTTATTAGTTAAAAATTATTAATTTTGAAATTTTTTCTGTCAACATTGCAAAGCAGTTGAGCAAGAATCCACTCGGATGAACTTTCTTGTAGGTATTCAAACTTTAGACCGCGTTCATGGTAAAGCTCCATTTCGTTTAGGATTAGAATTAAAATTATTTTGTTCTAATAAATTTAATATTTAAATATTTAAAAAATAATTAGACTAATTTATTTTTATTTTAAAATATTAAATTATCATACTATTTTTATTTTTATTTATTTAAATTATGATAAATAAATATAGTTAATGACATAATTGTCAAAAGGTAATTTACTAGTCAGATTAATATTTAAATATAAAAAATTTGATTAAATTATTTTTTATATTTTAGTTTTAATTTTAAGCTAATTTTGATTTTATTTCAAATTAAACAGTGTCTAATTCACCTCCAACTTAATCGATTTTTGTCAAATTTATAAGACAAGTGAAAATGAGATGGACTACCAAGGAATTGTCTCGGAGCGTGTTAGAAGTATTTTTTTAAAAAAAATAAAATAAAATAATGTAAAATATATTTTCAAAAATTCAATAACCTGATTTATCGAGGGAAAAACCGGAGACAGAGAGAATGCAAAATTGATTGCGCAGAAAAGCTGTCATTTTCCAAATATATCCTGACCGTCCAAATAGTTCGGTGACATCCAAGTTGTCGGCGCGTCAATCGTGCATGTATATAAATTTCTTTCTGAAAAAAGAGAGTAATAAATCAGACGGCTGGGACTGTCCAATCAAGAGTCAACTGCTATCTATCGCAATAGCTCCAGGCAACCTGCCATGTAGGCGAGGCGTAGGTGGGGCACACGTAGAATAACATTCAGTGGGACCCTAACCCTCCGCTGTCTGGCTGGCATCCCACGGAACTATTTTTGGCCTTTTCTCAAACAATGCATCTTAAACAACCGACGGAAATTATATATATATATATATATAATTGATGTGTAAATATGGATTATATATTTATAAATATATTTTTTTAAAAAAAATTATTTATAAATAAATCTAAATTTTATTATTTATACTTTGAAGGTTTTAAAACTTTATAAACTCTCTATAAAATTTTTTGATCCAAATAACGAAAATAAATTTACACATATTTTTTCAGTTTTTATCGCAAAAATAAACTATAATTAGTTTGAGGATAGTTAAATTATAATTTATTTTAATGTAAGTTTACTTTTATTATTTGGATCGAAAAATAATATAAGAATATATGAACATTTATCTTATTTTTGGATGATAACTTGATAGCATATTATTATCAACTTGTTATTTTAGGGACTAATTTATAATTAAAAAAATTAGATATTTTCTGAAAATTAGTTATAAGAACTTATTTATAAGATTTTAAAACCTTTAAGATTCTTTTTATAGCACTGTATTCAAAAAATAATAAAATTTGGACATATTTATAAATAAAATTTTTTGGTGGGTCTATTTGTAGATATATAAATATTAAATTTATAATTTAAAATATAAAATTTTAAATCCTTCGAGGTCCATGTTGTAAAATTTTATTTTAAAAAATAAATTTTAGACTTATTTGTAAATAAAAATTTTTGAGTGATCTATTTGTAAATGTACAAATATTAAAGTTATAATCTAAAATTTAGTAGAGATCTATTTGTAAAAAAAAAATTTCATATAGTTTTAAAACTTTCAAGATCCTTTTTTGTAAAAATTTTGTGTTGAAAATATAGAATTTAGACTTATTTGTAAATAAAATTTTTTGAGGGGCCTATTTGTAAAAGTATAAATATTAAACTTGTAATTTAAAATTTTATTATTGGTTTGTTTAAAAAAATAAACTCTCTATAAATTAAAAAACCTTCAAGGCCTAAAATTTAAAAATGATAAAATTTGGATTTATTTATAAATAAAATTTGTGAGAGATATTGTTATAAATATACAAATATTAAAATTTTAATTTTAAATTTTATGGACGGTTTATTTGTAAAAAAAATAAAATGGGGAAAGAAGGAGGTTGATATGTTAATAAAAAGATTTTCTAAACAAATAAAATAAAAAATTTTGAGAGTTTAAATAAAAATTTACAAAGGGCGAAAGAGATCATTTTTGCCAAAATTTAAATTAAGTTAGAATTAGGGGATTATACATAAATATTAAATCTTGGGTGGTTTCTAGTAAATAGTATAAATCTTGAGGAATTATACTTAAAAATTTCAAAATTAAAACGATAAAAAAAAATTTATGAAATTATCGTAATTATAAATAACTCTACAAAAATCATGTCTTTGGAAAAAACTCCACCCCCTCTAATACAATAACAATATTTTCGTCATTTCAATTTATTTCAAATGGTATCAAATGAAATATTTTCTAAATATTTTTAAATTTAATGGTAAAATAAATATGTGATGATGTTTTTACAATATATATAATTTTTAAGTTTAAGTTTAAAAAATTAATTTATTACAATTTTAAGGAGTTATATATAACTGATAAAAGGATTCATATAAAATATATATAATAAAAAAAATTATATCGAGTGTGAAAATTTGTACCACACCAACATGGCCTTCCAAAGACGGTTTATTATTACTATTTTTCTTTTTTTTATTTGAAAAATTGTCATGTGAACTAACCATGTCGTCAATAGGTTTTGGTCTAGACATTCGGCTGCAACTAGGGCCGTACATTATTTGGTTAAAATCGAATTAACCGACCAACCGAAACTGAATAACCAATTCGGTTCGGGTTATTCGGTTTTCGGTTCGGTTTTGGTTTTAAAAAAAAATTGAAAATTCAGTTCAGTTTCGGTTTCTGATTTTCGAAAATCATAAAAACCGAACCGAACCGAATTATATATATACCTATATACTGCGGTTAGGTTTCGGTTTTGGGCTAATCGTCTCAAACAACTGGGCCGAACCCTAGATGGCGTATATATGCCTGCGTTTTCTCAGAGCGGTTCACCGCTCTCACAGTCTCGCTCTCGCCTCTCGCTTTAGCCCTAACCCTAATCCCTCTCGCTGTCGGCGCTCTCGCTCTCGCCGCTCTCGCTCTCGCCGTTGCGGACCTGCGGTGCTGCGCCTTCATCCCTGCAGCTGCGGTGCTGCGCCGTGTCGGTGACATCGCTTTCGTCCATCCCCGGACCCCCCCTCCTCCTCTGAGGCTCTGAGTCCCGACGCCTCTCTCTGGTCGACCCTCTGAGCTTCAATCTCTCATTTTCCTACAACGGATTAAGCTGTAAGGTGAGCGTATTTAGGAAATTATAAAATTTATGGTTGATTTTTTGTGAAATTAAATTAGAGTTTTTTGATTTCATACGATTTTATTGTTAGATCAGTAAATCCTCAGTTCCGAACTCCCGATTTTTCTTCTCCTTCATCCCCGGTGGCATCGCTTTCGTCCACCCCCGGACCCCCCTCCTCCTCTGAGTCTCTGACTCCCGACGCCTCAATATCTCTCTGTGACTGACCTTCGAGGCTCTGAGCTTCAATATCTCATTTTCTACAATGGCATCATTGGGATCAAATTGCAAGGTCAAGGTTGAATTTTGTGAAATTAAATTATGATTTTTTGATTTCATACGATTTAATGTGTAATTCTGTATTTTTCTATTGACAGATGTTGAACGAGGATGACAGTCAGCAGCTTTCAAACACAAATCGAGTTATTCCAAGTCCAATGCCAATTTTTGCTTCTCAGGAAAGTTCTATGCCTATGGCTATCGAAGCTTCAAACGAGGGCAATGCATCTACGTGCAGTACAAAGCCTCAAATGCCAAGAAAAAGAATGGCAGCACGATCAGCTGTATGGGAGCATTACACAGAGTTCACATACTCGAGCAAGTCAACCAAATCCAGATGCAACTACTGTGGTAATGAATTCTTTTGTGATTCAAAAAAAAGTGGTACTTCTTCTCTTAGACATCACATGAATCAATGCAAACAATATCCATATAATATTGATACACATCAAACACAACTTGCTATGCAACCTATTCAGAAAGAAGTAGCAAATGAGTCTGTGCTAACTAGCTGGAAGTTTGATCAAGAAAAAATTAGAAAAGCACTGGCACACATGATTATTGTAGATGAACTACCTTTTAGTTTTGTGCAACATGAAGGCTTTCAATACTTTATATCTCAAGCTTGTCCTAGATTTTGAATGCCTTCACGTTGGACTATGACTAGAGACTGTTTTCAACTCTACCATAATGAAAAGATAAAGTTGAAACACTATTTCAGAGAGTCCAAACAGAGAGTTTGTTTGACCACTGATACTTGGACCTCAATTCAAAACATAAACTATATGTGTATCACAGCACATTATATTGATATTGATTGGAAGTTGAAGAAAAAGCTTTTGAATTTTTGCAAAATTACAAGTCATAAGGGTAAAGTTATAGGAAAAACAATTGAAAAATGCCTCTTGATAATGTTTTGACTGTTACTGTTGATAATGCCTCTTCAAATGATACTGTTATTTCTTATTTGAAGAAAAAATTTTTGAATTGGGGCACTTGTTTGGCACAAGGAAAATATATTCATATGCGTTGCATAGCACATATCATTAATCTTGTGGTGAAAGATAGTTTGAAAGAGATGGCAGATTCCATTGCTCGGATTAGATTTGCTATTAAATATGTGAGATATTCTCCAGCAAGATGGCAGAGGTTCAAAGAATGTGTGGAAATTGAAAAAATTGAAAGGAGAAAACGTCTTTGTTTGGATGTATCCACAAGGTGAAATTCCACCTATATGATGCTTGAAGCAGCTCAAACTTTTGAGCGGGCTTTTAAAAAATTTGAAGAGAAAGATCGCAATTTCTGTCATGAGCTTAATGATGAAAATGGAATTCCTTTGTCTTTTGACTGGCAGAATGTTAGGCGACTTATTATATTCTTAGAGCATTTCTATGAGTTGACTCTTAGAGTTTCTGGCTTTATGTATGTTACAAGTAATTTATTTTTTGATGAAATTTGTCAAGTTAACCTTCTTTTGAATCTGTGAAAAGTCAGCGGTGATATAAAAGTCCAAGATATGGCTGCTGTGATGAAAGACAAATATGACAAGTATTGGGGTGAGCCAGAGAAGATTAATATGCTTCTCTTTGTTCCTGTTGTCTTTGATCCAAGACGCAAGTTAGAGTATGTTGAGTTTGGAGTTGAAAAAATGTATGAAGGTGAAAGAGGTGTTATGATGAAGAGAAAGTTGCATGAAGTTGTATATGATTTGTTCAAAGAGTACAGAATGCGACTACAGTCGGGAGGAATGCCATCTGGTGAAGGATCAAGTATGCAAAAGCAATCATGTAAATACATTTTAAGCAGTCTATTTGCTGAGCATAGAAAAAATTTCATGGGTGATGAAATGAAGTCTGAGCTAGACAAGTATTTATCATAGGATCTTGAAAAAAATGAGCCAAACTTTGATGTTCTGGACTTCTGGAAAGTGAATGGCTGCAGTTTTTCTATTCTGTCACATATGGCTCGTAATATGTTAGCTATACCTATCTCTACAGTGGCGTCTGAATCAGCTTTTAGCACATGAGGGCGCATACTTGATCTTTTTTGTAGCTCTTTGACTCCTACACTAATACAAGCTCTCGTTTGCACTCAAGATTGGATTAAAAATTCAAAAACAGAAATCAATGTTGAGGAAAGTTTGGAAGAACTTGAAAAGATTGAAGAGGGTAAGATTTGCATTGCTAATATTTTTATTATTGCATTGTATATTTCTTTATTATGATCAAATAATCATTGAATGATTTTTTTATTTTAGAGTTGATAAAGATAAAATTGGATGTCGCAACCATTGAATTTTGAGAAGTCATCTTAAGGTTTGAATATGTTTACTTATTTTTTATGCATTTCTGTTCATGTTTCTAACTTTTTATGGTCATCTCTTGCAGATTCATTCTTATATATCCTTATCATTCATGTGCATCACAGCATCAGTGCATGTGTGAAGTTATGATCTTACAGTCCTTAGTTTCTTACCCAGTTACCTACTTACCTGATATTTTCTTAATTGCTTTTACTGTGATGATATTTTACTATGTTTTTTAGGTTCAACAGTATGATCCAACTATCCAGGGACAAGTATCTATCCAACTATTATTTTGTAGGAGCAGCCGAGCAGGTTGATGCCTGAGGGGAGACATCTTCGTTTTTGATGATGCATCAAAGCCATCTGAGCCTCTTGAATTTTTGCTTTTATTTGAGGTTTTTTTGTCTTTGGTGTTTTGATGCGGAGGTGTTCCAATGGTCCCCTACTCTGGCTTCGTCCTCTTCACTTTGTAGGCTTGTAGCAATGGCATGGTTGTTTGGATGGCCAGTGAAGGCAACCACTACCTACCATTCGCTCACGGGGACAGTCAGAGAGGGATGCTGGGTATGACGGTATAAGGCGAATATGACGGTATGACCCTCTTGGAATTGTTTTATGATTTTTTTCATGATATTTGTTGAATTTTTCATAAGCTGTTTGAGGCGATGAAGATGTTGAATCATTGGTTCATTGCCATATGCTATGCTCGCATGTGGGCAAGTGACTGATTGGATGATTGTCTCCTTCTTTGGCTTCACGCTAGTAATGTTATGCTGCTTGGAAATTGAAACTTCTGGTTCTGGCTTCTGTTATGTTACTTCTGTACATGGGACTATAGGAGATTTCTCAAGCTTTTCTTAATAGACCATTTGGCATGATATAATCCTTCAAAGTTAAAATGCTAACTGATTACTGAATTGATCATATTTATTCTGAACCACATAATTACAGTTATTTATTCTGAACCACATAATTACAGTTAATCATATTTATTCTGAACCACATAACTGTTGAAGTGTTTTGCAGCAGTGCAACTTGCCAGCTTTTGCTACTATACAATATACATTGTCTTGTTGCTCGCCTGCTCCTGCAAGTATAAAGTTGAAGTGTTGAACTGTTGAAGACTTGGAACTTGGAAGTCTTGAAGTGTCTTGCTACATGAAGTTGAACTGCTGAACTGTTGAAGTGTTTTGCAGCTTGCCCTCTTCTGCTTGACTTCTACTATACATTGTCCTGCTACTCCTGCTGCTCCTGCTGTTGTGCTGCTCCTGCAACTTGAAGACTTGATTTACTTGAAGTCTTGAAGTGTCTTGTTACATGAATTTGAGCTGTTGAAGTGTTTTGCAGTTTGCCCGCTTCTGCTAGACTGCTACTATACATGCTGCTCCTGCTGTGTTGCTCCAGCTGTGCTGCTCCTGCAACTTGAAGACTTGATTTACTTGAAGTCTTGAACTGTCTTGCTACATGAAGTTGAGCTGTTGAAGTATTTTGCAGCTTGTCCGCTTCTGCTAGAATGCTAGTCTGCTACTATACATTATCCTGCTACTGCTACTCCTAGCCTCCTGCTGCTCCTGCTGTGTTGCTCCTGCTGTGCTGCTCCTGTGTTGCTCCTGCAACTTGAAGACTTGATTCACTTGAAGTCTTGAAGTGTTTTGTTACATGAAGTTGAGCTGTTGAAGTGTTTTGCAGCTTGCCCGCTTTTGCTAGTCTGCTACTATACATTGTCCTGTTGCTGCTGCTCCTAGCCTCCTGCTGCTCCTGCAACTTGAAGACTTGATTTACTTGAAGTCTTGAACTGTCTTGCTACATGAAGTTGAGCTGTTGAAGTATTTTGCAGCTTGCCCGCTTCTGCTAGACTGCTAGTCTGCTACTATACATTGTCCTGCTGCTGCTGCTCCTAGCCTCCTGCTGTACTGCTCCTGCAACTTGAAGACTTGATTCACTTGAAGTTTTGAACTGTCTTGCTCCTACTTGTGCGGTTGTGCCATTGTGGCATGTGAGATACTGAGATTAACTGATTATTTATTGGGTTGCAATTTGCAAACTTGCAATTGGACTGGGTATCAGCCTATCAAGCCAGATTTAGATTTAGTATAATGTATATCTTGTACTGATTTTTTTTTTCCCTTATGCAAATGACCAGATCCGTTCATCCAGTCTCGTAAAAATTCGGTTTGCAATTCGGTTATAACCGGACTGAACCGAAATATTTCGGTTCGGTTTCGGTTCGGTTTTTATACTATTCGGTTCAGTTTGGTTTTGGTTTTTGAAAATTTCGGAAATTTCGGTTCGATTGGTTCGGTTCGGTTCGGTTCGATTTTAACCGAATGCACAACCCTACTACTACTCACTAGTTATTTCCAAAGCTTATTGACAATCGAAACCGGCAGAAACATCGCAGAAACAAAATCGAAACCGAAAACAAATAAAAGAAAAAACAAGAATTTCGTTGTTAACTGAAACCGACAGGAACCAAAACTGAAATGGAAAGGAAAGAAGAAATAATTCATGTATAACCGAAACCGCCAAAAAAAAAATACAAAACCGAAATGAAAAAGAAATTGGGGGATGAAAATAGTGGCTTGGAGTGCATCCGAGCTGATGGACAAATTCTGGGGCCTTCATCGTAGGGCTTCAGGTTTGGCGCCTTAATGCGGGCTTCGGGGACTAAGGAAAGCGAAGGGAGAAGACCGGGCGCAACAATGGAAGACAAATTCGTGACGCGGCCGTCACCGTCTGAGCCACGAAGATTTGTCTCTAGATTTGAATTCGGGTCGGCTTGGTTTAAATGGATGGCGACGTCCCTAAGGCGCCATGTGATGCATGCACCATCCGATTCCAACACGCACAGCTGCGATTCACGCGCTTCGGATAAATATGTTCTGCAAAACAAGAAAAGTTTTTCGCGTTTACCCCCGAAAAAATTTAGTTGAAGGTTCACCTCATAGTTTATATATATAATATATATTATATATATATATATAAAATCCATATTTAGAGATCTCCTTATTGTAATCACTGGAATACATCAGTATGATTCTTCTTAATTAACTTAATAAAATATCAAGTACTTTGAGAAAGATATATAAGGATGTGTTTGATTTAAGATTAGAATCATCTTATTTGATCGACTTATTATTTAAATAACCAAAAAAATAATTTAACTATTTTTATTTTAAAAAAATAAATTATTATATTGTTTTTATTTTATTTATTCAAAACTCAATAAATAATATATCTAAAAATATAAAGGTCCAAAAATAATTAAATTAAATTTTTATATATTTTTTAATTTGATCAAATTATTTTTTTATATTCTAATCCATGATTTAGAGATCTTCTCCTTCATGGTCACTAAAATGTATCGTAAGATTCTTCTCGATTAACTTAGGAAAATGTCAAGTACTTCATAAAAAGATATATAATGGTGTGTTTTATTTAGGGTCAGTATCATACTATTTTGATCGGCCTATTTTTTTAACACAAAAAAAAAAATTTTAACCATTTTTATTTTATTTTAAAAAACCAAATTATCATGTTATTTTTATTTTTATTTAAAAAATTCAATAAATAATATATTTAAAAATATAAAGACCCAAAATTAATTAAATTATTTACTAATCAGACTAATATTTAAATATTAAAATTTTGATCAAATTATTTTTTTTTATATTTTAATTTTGATTTTAAACTCAATCTTCCTTTTTGATCCCGAACCAAACATATCGAGATCTCAATGTATATATGCGGAAAGCTTCTGTTTCAAGGTGGCGGGGAAAGAAACTTTAGTAAAGAAAGGCAAAAAAGAATTCTTTTGGTAGCAAATGCAGCCATCCTCGCCGCCTTCAGTCCCTCTCAGATGCTGCAATGGCATCCGATACTCGCAGCATCCTACTGCGAAGGCATCGCTATTTGCTTCAAATGCAATGTACATCACAAGCGATCAAGCACGCAGAGATCGAGTAAAGTGATCATCTGGATTATGATCAGGAAAAGCTCAGTGCTCTCGTAACACTAAATCACAGGGGCGAACCGGAAAAGGCATTTTAATTTTTACCTTTTTTAATATTTTAAATAATTGTATATAAAATTTATTTATTTAATTATTGTAATATATATATATATATTATTTTCACATTTTAAATTTGTTTCAATAATTTTAAATATAAAGTCAAACTATAATAAAACAAAATTATAAAAATTGATTAAAATAAGTTAAAATCGTGGTTAAGATCGTGGTTGAAAATGCGAATCGTAGGGTTTTGGGCGTTTGCCCAACTCGAGTGGGAGCTTCGGATTGGTGAGGAGGGCACGCGATAAACCGAAAGACGAAATTGGTCTATGGGGCTGAACCCAGACATCATTTCATTTGATGCGAAGTCCAGTCATGTCATACGCATCACGAGCACAAAGCTCTGTGGTCTCTGAGTGGTGGAAAAAAGTCGGAAAAAGGACGAGGGCACTAACGACAGCGAGGAGATAGCCAAGAATCGCCGAGTCTCCTCGTCATGAAATGGGCCCATGGGCCCACTCCAGGCCAAAAGGCCAACCAGTTTAAGGGATGACACGGGGGAATCTCCTGCCGGACCCATCGCATCACATATATTATATTATTCTAATTATTCTTACCCCTCTTGTCCCGTCTAACTAATAATAAATAATATAAGTCGTCGCAAACAATACTGAAATTTCATCTCAATTTTAAAATTTTGATAATTACATATATAACTCCTTAAAATTTTATCAAATTATATATTTTTTTTTAAAATTTAAAAAATTACATATCACTCCTTGGAATTTTTCAAATTGAATATTTCTCCTCTAAATTTAAATTTTATTTTTTTATATTATTATATATATTATAAAAATTTTATTATGTGGATATATATGATTAGAATCAGAAATATTTTGAAAATATATACCGTTTAACGTCATTTGGACTGACTTTTAAAAAAATAAAAATACTCATGACTTGTTTAAAGAAGACTTTCGTAATTATGTCATTATTGTAAAAAAATCTCTATTATTTGGTTGAACAGTTTATCTTATATCAAATTTCAACTTAAAATATAAAATTAGTATTTTGCTTTTGATTGGTTTAAACCAATTTCAATTTAATTTTGAATTAAATTTATACTTGAGATATAAAATGATAAATTTGTCATAGCTTAGTTTAAACTCATTTCAAACTAATCTAGAACTAAGCTCAATTTAGACCATATTTGAACCCGATATAATTCAAATTTGAAGCTATTTTTTATTCATATTCTCCGTTACATTAATCTATACTTAATCAAAAGTATTTTTGTATTTTTACTTCAACCTAAACGATGTCAAATGATATATATTTTCTAAATATTATTGATTTTAATGATAAATTTACATCCAAAAAGGTTTTTTCAATATATCAAATAATCAAAGGAAAAATTATAATTTTTTATTTTCGAGGAGAAATATGTCATTTGGAAAAAAATTTAAAAAGTTATATGTAATTTTTCAAAATTTAAGGAGCAATATGTAATTTTGTAAGATTTCGAGGAGTTATATGTAATTTTTTTAAGTTTGAAAAAGAAAATATAATTTAGTAAGAATTTAAGGAGCTATATGCAATTGACCTAATAAAAAAATGATTTGATCCCAATAAAAATGGATTAATTTTTTACTAAAATAATCATAAGATCGAAATATATCAATTTTAATATAGGTGTCAATATCGATCTTAAATCAAAATTTAAAATTTTACTTTAAATATCCTCCGAGGGTGAATTAAAAATCATTTACTCAAAGCTAAGATGTTATTATGACTGTCCCCTACTTTCAAAAGAGACCGTCAAAATTTCGGCAGAAGGATAGAGCAAAACTACGTATTTCAAATAATATTCATGAAAACATTTAAAGTACACATGCATGTGACTGAGAAAAAGGGTAATTAAACGGCTAAGCAGACACTAATTAAGCAAACAAGCGGCTGCTTAAACCTTGTAAAGAACCAATTAGTAAGTGTCTAGACAATCCAATTCTGCGAAACATCAAGGTAGCTGCTTTTGAGTTTTGACTGCGCTGCTTCCAACCGAAAATCAATATTTTGAAAACCAGACCACCCAGCACTGGTAGGCATGGATTAGGCTGAAATCGCCGACCAAGCAGATTTGTAGCATTTTTCGTGGGCTTAAGCCCGACAAATAAGGACCAGACCCAGCTCAAAACATTTGTTATAGCCCATGCCCGAGCCCAGCATCGGCTTTGATAGCTGATAAGACCAAAACTACCACGTCATTGCATCAAAATATGGGATAAACTGAGAAAGTGCATTTTGATATGAAAAAAAAATATTAATTTCTAGCTACAAACAAAGTTTATGATGGAAGAGGGCTTCAACTCGATTACAATTACTCTTTTTTCCAAGAAAATACGAGAGAAAACCCACAATCACAAATTTGTGCAATTAGGAATAAACCTTGTATCTATTTAAGATGGTATTTTCAAAGTTCTCTGACAATGACAAGTGTCCCACCCTCCAGCCTCCCAAAACTCCAGAAGAGATGTTAAACGGATCTAAAGAAAGATTAAAGAACCTGAAAGAAGTAACCGAAAGGGGGAAAGCTCCTCGTTCCTTCAGTTCCTTTCCAAATTCTGCAGCACAAGGCATCCTGGAAGCAGTAGCTTGTAATCAACAAATGCAATTGATATACTTCATTTCGTGTGAATGTCTCTAATAGAATAAATAAAGCTTCCCTGAACTCCAGTTACAGAAAGTTTTATCTCCTGCCAAACTTCAGTTTCAAGTTCCTTTTCCTTGCAAGTAACCCCAAGCAGCCCCTTGTACTTAACTTTCTCCCTGTTTCCCTTCAATTCCACTCAAAAGCATCCTGCTCTGTTCTCAGCTATAACTACATTAGCCAACCCTGAGGCTTCACATGATTAAGGATTTCAAAATCTACAGAAAGGGGTCAAGAGCCAAAATGGCGAGCACAACCAGGATGGAAGATGAGGAAGCACAGGAGCAGGAGCAGGAGAACCAGCCTCTCTTGAATCATAGGGAAACCAAACCATTAGAGCAAACCCAGGAGACGCTGGTGCAGAAAGCCATCAGTCAGACATTCCAGAGCACCGCGCACTTGGCGAACCTTCTCCCCACCGGCACTGTGCTTGCCTTCCAACTCCTGTCGCCAATCTTCACCAATCGAGGACAGTGTGATGCTATGAACCAGGCCATGACTGCAGCCCTCGTATGTCTTTGCGGACTGTCATGCTTTGTTCTCAGCTTCACCGATAGCTTCAGGAATGGGGCTGGGAAAGTGAGATATGGGTTAGCAACATTCAGAGGTCTGTGGGTTATTGATGGCACTGCACCACTCCCTCCGGATACAGCAGCAAATTACAGGATAAAGTTCATAGACTTCCTACATGCATTCATGTCGGTGTTGGTTTTCTCTGCAGTTGCTTTGTTTGATCAAAATGTGGTGTCGTGCTTCTATCCCACACCATCGGAGGAGGCACAGCAGGTGCTTACCGGGTTGCCGGTTGGGATTGGCATTATTTGTAGCATGCTGTTTGTTACATTCCCCACCACACGCCATGGGATTGGATTCCCACTTTCTCCCCATTGATGGCTTAGTTCCCTGTCTTTGAAAATTAAGTACAGGCGTACACCTGAAAATCTTTGTGAAATACATGGTTTGGTATTTATATGAAACTCTGAATGTATCATTCATTTATTGGTCAGCTAAACAAGATAAATAAAAGAAAATTATTTCAGCTAAACCTAACACTTGATAGGGTACAAGAAATAAGAGTGATACAAGCAAAAGGACAGATGCATGGGGGTATAGGCAGATATGTGCACATATAATGTATGTCTTGCAATGATGATATAATGAAAGTATAATCTAATTATTTCCAAAGTGCTTCTTCAGAAAACATCTGGCACCAATTCAATTTTTCTTGAAATTGGCAAGGTGAAGAAGGTCACAGGAGCCGGTTATTTGTATTTGCTAAACGTCAGACAAGACAAAGCATTTCCATCTGTGAAGGAAATGGCGCACATGAAACTATAGTTGACAAAAGAAGTGATGCATTGCCACAATTTCTATGGCAGTAGCAATAGGAGATGAAGCCAGGCACGTCTTAATCCAACAGCTACAAGAACTCCTCATCTTTTCTCATGCAATATACAATTTTATATCTCAAGACACTACATTACTCAACTGTGAACTAGAAGTTGCAAAATAACTCTTTAAAAATTATAAGGGTTTGATTCGAGCAAGGCATAATGTGCTACACAACTAATTCAGCAAAGAGAAACATGCAGTTCTCTACAAAGTGCCATACATATACATTCAAAAAGAAATTTTGATGCAAAAGAATAGAAACTCAGAGTAAAGTATGTGCTACCTTGAAGTGGCTTTTGAACTGGTTTCTAGAACTCCAACATTTGACATGTCCCAACACCAAACACCACTAAAACTTTAGATTAAACATAAAAGCTCACAGAAGTAATTGAGCAAATATACAGTTAAAGAGTAGGCCACACCTGCACTGAGCCAATTGTGTTTTCTGGATAGACAGGTGAGTTCCATGAAAAATCCATTTTTCGCTATAACCACAAACATTACACCCTTCATGCCTGATATGCTGCAGATTCAGATTCGAGGCATTCATCCATTACCCCATCCCACATCAGATCAGCCGATTCTCACATTTTGTCCTGATTCCACAACAAATCCACAAAAATATATTATACATAATTTTCATTATTATTTCTATGGATGTCTTGTTAATTGGTTGTTCATCTTTTTCTTTATGAGAAGCCAAGAACAACTCAAGACTTGATGACTCAAAACCATACTACTCCTTCAATTATATTGAAATGTGTAATATGATAAAAACTCAATAACATATTATATAAAAATATATAATATCAATGTATATAAATTTAATGTACAATAATCAACATACCTCGAGTCTAAGATTGACATATATTTTGTGACCTAAAGAATGACCCATCTTCTGTTTTTTTCGAAATTTTTTATTTTCTCGACTTTTTATCTAAAAAATAAAAATATCGTATGAATTGTCTTAATATGTTAATACGTACGATACTTATAAAGTAAAAAAATGAGAGATAATAAACATATGAATATCAGAGCTATGCTGATATTGCACTAGAAGGGGTCATTGATTCGGTTCAACCCTAAACAACGGATAAAACATGACAAATTACTCTGATTGGTTATTGAATGGTGTGAAATATATTTTTTTTCACATCCACTTTCTAACCTTACCATCTCTTACTTATATTGTGGATTTTCTGCAATCATTCTAAGTTACAAAATAATTCAGAAAAGAAGAGTCACTTAATTCAACATGAACTTAACCATCTACACATATGTTACTAATTAGCCAATACATGCCACCTATCAATATTGCCAAGCTATAGAATCCATGCATTTGATACTAAAAATATCACACAAATTTAATTATCATCAATTAACTTGAAGCTAAAAAAATTCTATTATTTAAATTGCAAAATCAAATAATAGATGGTAGAGTCATATATTGGGGGGAGGGGGGAGGTGTTGGCACTGCTGCGAGTGGGGAGTCGGGCTGCCGAGGGTCAGGGGGGCGTTGCGACAAGCGGGGGCTAGGTGGCGTTGCGGCTAGATGGGCGAGGGCTGAGATGGCTAGGTGGGCGATCGGGCGGCTAGGCGGGTGGGGGTTGGGATGGCCGTATGGGTGAGCGTGGGCTGGGATCGGCAGGCGAGCAGGTGTGGGTTAGGACGGCTCGGCAGGTGGGTGGTGGGGTTCACCGCGGGGGACGCGGGGCGGGGCGGGGGGGGGGGGGGCGCCAATTATTGTCATTTATTTCCTTTTGACTGTAAACGTCAAAAGTTTTTGTCATTTCATATCGAAACGCTAAGAACTACTACGGCCTGTTTGGTTTGGAGTCAGGGATCGGATCAGCATTTTTTAGAATGTTTTTTTATTTTGTGAAATTAATATTTATTATTTTATATTATTATTAAATTAAATTATTATAAAAAATTAAATAGTTTTTTGAGTTTTAAATTATTAAAGTCTTAATTTTGATAAAAAAATATTAGTTTACAAAAGTGGTTCACTAGTCTTGACCTTGACCTTGACCATGACCCCGTTCCAAACAGACCCCTAGTGTTTTTTAGATCGCTAAACAAACATCACAAAAAATTGGCATTTTTTATGACCGTCGGAAAGAAACCGCTAGCAAATAGTAAGATTTTTTGTAATGAATTTCATAAATTTTAGATTTATAAGTTTTGTATTTATTTAATTAGAATTTTATAATATAGTTATCACAAAATTTATGTCGTGAGATTATTTCATTTAAACTTTTTTACTTTTTATTTTAATGATATTTAAATATTCAATTTTTTATTTTATATAATATTAATGAATAAAAATTATATTAAAGGAGTATGATAGCTTTAAGTGTTTTAATATGACTAAATTACCTATGAAAGTATGTTTGTAAACAAATATAAACCATCAGACTATAAGGCCATGAAAATAAACCCCTAAAATTATAAGATACCTCAAGAATTGTTTTGGCAATTGTACCAATATTTTCTATTTGAAAGATCATTGGTTCGAATATTACTTAAAGTAATACTTTAATGGTAAATTTTAGTTGTTCAAAAAAAAACTATAGAATATTTGGAGTAACGTAATATGCGAACACATATTTTACAATTTAACACGAGATTTCATGTGGTGGATTATCAAATGTAGAATTATGAAGTCTAGTCAATTTTAAGAATTAGTAAATCTCAAATTTCTTAGGATTTGAAAGTTATATATAACAAATATTAAATTTTATCATTATATAAATTTTAAAATCTCAAAATTTTTAAATTTTACAAAGCAAACAAATTCTTTATAAAAATCACTAATAAAAACAGAGTAACGAGAGATAAGAGAGGGATTCGATTACTAAACAATAGGAGAGCTAAATTCCTAACAATATCGAGTGAAATATCAATCATTATTTCGATAGTCACAAATGAATAAAGAAGTTAGTCACTGATGAATAAAGAAGTTATGTAAAAAAAAAAAAAAAAGATTATTAGGATTATTGAATAAAACCATATTCGATAAATAGGTTTAAAAAATATTAGGTCCATTCAAAAGATCAATTAGATGCTTTAGATTTTTGGTACAGTTTGATTTAAGATAATTTAAGAGACAAATAAATACTTTAAAGAATCATTTGGTTCAAAATTAATATATTTTTATCAAAATTAATCCTACATAAATTTAAAGTTCAAAAAATAAAATAATTTTTTATAATAATTTTATTTAATAATGATGTAAAATAAGTAATATTAATTTTATAAGAAAAAATAATTTCAAAAAATTATGATTATGATCCTAAATAGTGCCTTATAAATTAATATTTTATTTTCAAAATTGACCACATGATAATTTAATATGAAAAATAATGATTTTTTATATAATAAATTAATTTAATAATAATTAAAATAATGAATTTTTTAAAAGTTCAAATTTTAATCGGGTTATTTTTACTCATCTAAAATCAAATACGGCATTGGTGTCTAGAAATGCAAAAGATTAATCCGAGTAATGCAGAAAATTGTTAGAAAACAATACAAAATCCATGCTCCCCACGGTGAAAAAATTATAAACGTGTGGCTGGTCAGGTTGGTCATTTCAGAGGTCAACTTCTCGGTGAGAACAGCTCCCTCCGTCAGACACGTTTCACCGCGAATTGTTCAGGGATGTCAACGGTCTCGGGCACAATTTATTTGTTTATTTTATTTTTTTTTTGTAAATTTTGAATGGATCCAATTCGAAAGACCAAGGACGGCCTGAATGTTTAGGGTAAGGAATGGGCTCTGGCCGGCTACGTAAATTCGGGCTCGGTCCCTGGTGGCTAGGCCCGACCCGGATCTGCCCGTTCACAGCCTTAAAATTTAGGGATAATTACAGGTGACCCCCTAATTAGTCTTAATTACGGTTAACCCCCCGTAATTTCCGTAATTACCCCATCCTCTCAAATTCGCCCGTATTTACCCACATCCTTATTGTTATTTAATCAAACTTTTATCAAAAAATTTCGATTTTACCCCGTTATTTTTACACATACACCCCTAAAAACTTATTTTTTATAGTTAAACCCCCGGATTTCAGAATTTTACAAATAACACCCCGAAAGAATTCATATTTACAAAAACATCCTCCAAATTCGAATTTTTGCAAATAAACCCCCGGAAATTATTTCGATATACAGAAAAGTCCCCGAAATTCGGATTTTTGCAAATAACACCCCGTCGCGCGGCCGGGAGCGGAGGAGGAGGCCGGCAGGCCGGCCGCGGGAATGGTGGCGGCGGCCGGCAGCGGGAGCGGAGGCGGAGGCCGGGACGCCGGCGCGCCGAAACGCGGGCGCGGACGGCCACGGCCGAGGCCGTTCCGCGCCCGCGTGCCGGGGACGGAGGCCGAAGCCGGCGCGCCCGCACGCGGGCGCGGGCGAGGACGGCCACGGCCGAGGCCGTTCCGCCCCCGCGTGCCGGGGACGGAGGCCAAGGCCGGCGCGCCCGCACGCGGAGGCCGAGGCCGAGGCCGTTACGCCCCCGCGTGCCGGGGACGGAGGCAGAGGCCGGCGCGCCCGCGTGACGGGGACGGACAGCCTTGGCCTTGGCCGTCCTCGCCCGCGTGCCGGCGGGCCGGCCTCGGCCTCCGTCCCCGGCACGCGGGGGCGGAACGGCCTCGGCGTCCGCCTCCGCTCCGCCGCCGGCTCGCCGGCGCCCCGGCCTCCGCCTGCTTCCCCGGGCGCGGGCGCGGATTTTTGCAAATAACACCCCGAAATTATTCAAATTTACAGACAAGTTCCCGAAATTTTGATTTTTGCAAATAACTCTCCGAAATTATTCCGAATTACAAAAAAGGCCAAAACTTTCTTATATAACCCTCTTCTTCTTGTAGCCCTAAACGCATCTGCGTCGCCGCCGCCGCTGTGCTCTGCCACTGCCGCCGTCAGTCCCTGCGCAGCTGCTGCCGTCGCTGCCCTGCCGGCTTGCCGTCGCTGTCCGCTCGTTGCCTTGCGAAATACAGTGAAAGTTTAAAATTTTCAAATTTCAAATTACAAGTTTATTATTTTGTACATTTAAAAATAGACTACCTTCAATATTTTTCTTTATAAATACGTCCAAATTTTATTTATTTTATAAATAAATTTTACAAATAAGTCATCGAAGGTTTCAAAGCTTAAAATTTAAAATTACAAGTTTCATATTGTACATTTACAAATAGACCCCTTCAATATTTTTTTTATAAATAAGTCTATATTTTTAATCATATTTTAAATAAAATTTTATAAAAAAGACATTTGTGTTTTTTATATTTATAATTATAAATTTAATATTTATAAATTAAAGAATAGACCCTCAAATTTTTTAAAAAAAAATAACTGTAAAATTTTTTTTAAACTAATTTTTACTTTTTTTACATTTAAGAATAAACCACCTTTAATATTTTTTTTATAAATACGTCCAAATTTTATTTATTTTATAAATAAATTTTACAAATAAGTCATCGAAGGTTTCAAAGTTTAAAATTTAAAATTATAAGTTTCATATTGTAGATTTACAAATAGACCCCTTCAATATTTTTTTTTATAAATAAGTCTATATTTTTAATCATATTTTAAATAAAATTTTTACAAAAAAGACATTAGTGTTTTTTATATTTATAATTATAAATTTAATATTTACAAATTAAAAAATAGACCATTAAATTTTTTTTAAAAAATAACTCTAAATTTTTTTTTAAACTAATTTTTACAAATACACCCCTCGCCGGAGGCCCGACGGCGCGCCGGACGGCCCGCCGGCACGCGGCCGCGGACGGCCTCCGCACGCGGGAGCGGAGACGGACGCCGAGGCCGGCGCGCCGGCACGCGGGAGCGGACGGCCAAGGCCTAGGCCGTCCGTCCCCGGCACGCGGGCGCGCCGGCCTCGGCCTCCGTCCCCGGCACGCGGGGGCGGAACGGCCTCGGCCTCGGCCTCCGCGTGCGGGCGCGCCGGCCTTGGCCTCCGTCCCCGGCACGCGGGGGCGGAACGGCCTCGGCCGTGGCCGTCCTCGCCGGCGCCCGCGTGCGGGCGCACCGGCCTCGGCCTCCGTCCCCGGCACGCGGGGGCGGAACGGCCTCGGCCGTGGCCGTCCGCTCCCGCGTTACGGCGCGCCGGCGCCCCGGCTTCCTCCTCCGCTCCAGCCGCCGGCCTCCGCCTCCGCTCCCTCCGCCGGCCTCCGCCTCCGCTCCCGCCCGCCCGGCCTCCGGCTCCGCTCCCGCCGCCGGCCGCCGCCTCCGCTTCTGCGGCCTGCCGGCCGGCCTCCTCCTCCGCTCCCGCCCGCGCAACGGGGTGTTGTTTGCAAAAATTCGAATTTGGAGGACTTTGTTGTAAATATGAGTTCTTTCTTGGTTTTATTTGCAAAATTCCGAAATCCGGGGGGTGAAATATAAAAAATAAATTTTTAGAGGTGTATGTGTAAAAATAACGGGGTAAAATCGGAATTTTTTGGTAAAATTTTGATTAAACAACAATCAGGGCTGTGGGTAAATATGGGCGAATCGGAGGGGTGGGGTAATTACGGAAATTACGGGGGTTAACCGTAATTAAGGCTAATTACGGGGGCCACCCGTAATTATCCCTAAAATTTATTCGCTCCTTAAATGTGGGCCCCACCAAGCCATGCAAGCACATCCGGGTCCTAGTACATGCACGTCATCATCAACAGAAAAATAAAACAAAAACCACATCGGATCCAAAATGCTGCTCTCCGCCCGATCAAAAGTATGAATCACACCCGGCCTCGTGACCCGAAAAGTTACTGCACGCAGCCCAACAGGAAAAAAGAAAATCTAAAATATAAAATAATTTTAAAAAAGAATAAGCTACAAAAAGATCAACCACATCGGTACCTGCTCTGATTTCGGAGCCAATCTCTCTCTCGCTTTGTTTCCTCGAAAACACAAACAAACAAAATTAAGCCCAAAATATTCTTGCTCCCATTACATCACGGAAACCTTCTTTTTATTTTCGTTGTTGGTTTGTTTTTCCACAATGGATCTCATGTTGCTTCCTTTAATCAAACCCAACAACAACAACGCCAACGCTGAATCAAACTCGAACCTCCGCCCTTTCTTTTCTTCTTCCCCTATCAATTATCCCCTTCATTATTTTCTTAATTATCATCGAGCCCCTCTTTGCTTTTATCCTCCACTTCTGTTCTTGTTGTTCTACCATTCGTTCCTAATTCCATGCGATGGACTGAATATTTCTTCAACCCTAGATTTGTGTCTTTTGGTGGCCTCCGTCTCGGTGTCACCGCCTTTGATCCCGATCTAGGGTTTGGCGATGGAGATCGCCGTGGGGGCTGATGGAAAGAAGCCGCCGGAGGGGCTGGCTGAGAAGCCAGTGAAGCGGCAGATGAAGAGTCCCTACCAATTGGAGGTTCTCGAGAGCACATATGCTGGTTTGTATTTTTTTCTTCTTATTTTATGTTATTTTGAGGGGATTTTTTTTGATCCGATTTGCGGATTTTGATTTGGTTGGGAATCGGTTTTGCGATGACAGTGGAGACGTACCCGTCTGAGGCGCTGAGGGTGGAGTTGTCGGCTAAGACGGGGCTGTCTGATCGGCAGCTGCAGATGTGGTTCTGTCACCGGAGGCTCAAGGATCGGAAGTGCCCGCCGGCGAAGCGGTCGAGGAAGGAGGAGGTCACGCCGCCTCATGCACCGTCGGCGCCCATGCAGGTGGTGGGGGGTGATATGGTGGTAGGCTCCGCGTCGGGGTCGGGGTCAAGCCCGAGTCTTAGCCCCTTCGCAGAACCGAGGAAGGTTTGTGGTTCACGGGCGATAGCGAGGATTGTGCCGGATATGTCACAGCAGGCAATGGGGAAGAGGTACTATGAATCGTCGCCTATGCTGACGCCCATGGTGCGGCCTCCTGCCCCACAGCTATCGATGGCGGAGATGAGAGTGGTTGCGTCTGTGGAGGCACAGCTGGGGCATGCATTGAGGGAGGATGGGCCTATTCTTGGGGTGGAGTTCGATCCGCTGCCTCCTGGAGCATTTGGGGCGCCCTTAGGTACATATTTTTTTTTTGTTTAGAGTTTCCAAGTCTTGCGTAGAGGCAGAGGTATGAGTAGTGTTGCTTTTGAACTGCAAATTCTTGTATAATTGTAGAGAATGAGAAGTTTGGAAGTTAGTATAAATTGTTATTGCGATTGATTATGTGGTATCTAAGCTTGTTGTAAAACATGGGAAAGTTGATAAATTTAAGCTTGTTTGCTTTGTGGTGGAAGTTTTTGATATCCAGTCACCATCAAAAACTTCTTGTGCTGGTGAAAATTGTACAGCAAAGGAATATATCTTGCAGAGCATACCTACTAAAGGATTTGGTTAGGTTGTTTTAGACATAGTGATAATGTCAGGTTGTTTTAAGCGGTCAATTTACCTAGATCATATTTTCCATCTATCCAAGGAAATTAAGTTGTTTGGAGAAATCCTAGATATGCTTCCAAAAACTTGGGATCATGTATTATGCCCTCAGAAATAATTTTGTTGGATATTTAGCTTAATGCTGATGCTAAACAAACCAGTCTTCTCTTGTTTGGTCCATTTTACTTTCTTTAAATTGTTAATGAAAATTTCTCTTTTTCTCTAATTTATACTGTGGTTTCCCTAGAATCTGATACACCAGCAGCTTTGGCACATGGACATACAGCAACTCATCAATTTTTGGATAGACTTGAAAATCCAGGTAATTTTGCAATACTATCAGATGCTTCATATTCTTCTTGAACTTTTACCCTTTTGTTTCTTAACTTGGAAAAAGGCAACAACAATGTCTTTTCTTATTCTGTTTCTGTATTTGTATTTGCCACATCCACAGAAGCGTGGATCCCATTAATTTTTGTTATCTATCATATAGAGTTTTCACGCCCAATCGCATTTCTGATCATGGACCACATTATTTCTGACCTCAGAAATGCTGATGCTCCCGTTACTATCTTACTTGCCTTTAGTATTAAAAGAATGTGGTCATAATCTCCTAGCTTGGTTGGCATGTGTAAAATTAATGCTGAATCTGATGTGATTGTTTATTTTTCATATGACTTAGGTTGTTTCAGCATTTTTATGCTGAGAAGAATTCTGTTCAAAGACTAGTTTTGAAGTGTCAGAGTATCTAAGCCTTAAGTTTGTAGTGCAGTGTTTTTTTTTCCTGTTTTTCTCTTTTGTAGACTTGCCGCTCATCCAGAATTTGTTATGGTGGATTGTTTTCATTTTCCAGGGCTGATATGTGATTGCTAGATAACTTCTGAATGTCTTTCACCAAATAATTTATTTGTTTTATTGTATTATGTTAGCTCCAAAGGTGAATCCTTCTGATCATTATTTATTTACTGTTGAACAGCAATAACTGGCCAACTAAAGCAGATCCCTCGATCATATGATGGAAAAATGTTTGATAGGCATGATATGAAGCCAATAAAGGTTGTTCTATTTCCTTGTTTCATTTATGATGTTTCAATTGTCAATTGAACATTGTTTTCAGGGATGCTTGGCACATAGATTGCAGTTCTTTCATCTGCTGGAGTATTTTGATTTCTTACTTGTTTGATATTTTCATCTCTAGGCATCCAATTTCTTGCATAGTGCGGAACATTCTTTCATGCCAAGCTCATCAAGTGGTAAAAGAAAGTCAGCAGCTGGTGGTGTTAATTTAGGTCATTCTCAGGTGGGATCACGGGCTCTCCATGAGTATCAATTTCTTCCGGAGCAGCCAAGTGTTTGTGGAGAGACATATGAAAGGATTCCTCCGTCTCATTATTGTGACTCTTCAGTGGAAGTACCAAATAGCAGAGTGTCATCTTTATCAACAGGAGGGCAGTTTTTGCATGGTGACCAATTGACTCCAACCTACACCTTTCAGGGTCAGATGTCTATTTCCAATCTTTTGGCTCAACATGGGAGGCAACAGATGTTTTCACCGGGTTCAACAGAGTATGACACTACACAACATGACAGCTCATATGCGAATCCAGCACCGGATACACAATATGGTATGCACCCAGTTATGGGAATAGATACATATGTATCATCTGATAGGAGGATTTTCCGTGATGAAGATCCTTCTCGATCAGAGAGAAAACGCAAGGTATGCAGAATTTCAGAAATAAGCCATGCTAGTGGACTTTCATCTGGAAACCTTTTTTTTTGTTACTGATAGCTTTTAGCAGTTGCAGAGTGAAGAAGCAAGAATAGCAAAGGAAGTTGAAGCCCATGAGAAACGGATCAGGAAAGAGCTTGAGAAACAGGATGTTCTGAGGAGAAAGGTGCTTCTTCGTACATTAAAAAAATTTGTCTTTTAGGTAATTCATCAGTTACAGGCTAATGTAGAACATTTTGCATATATAGAAAGAGGAGCAAATGCGTAGGGAGATGGAAAAGCATGATCGTGAAAGAAGAAAGGAAGAAGAGAGGCTTATTCGTGAAAAGCAGAGAGAAGAAGAGAGATTCCAAAGAGAACAAAGGCGTGAACATGAGCGTAGGGAAAAGTTTCTATTGAGAGAGTCCCTTAGAGTGAGTCTCCATATGATCTAATTTCAGAACCAAAAGAAAACTGTTAGTATATTTGAGCATCATTGCTCTTTCTGGACCATGTTTCTAAACCCATATCTCAGATTCCCAATCACACCACTGTTGGGGGATTGCACCCAGTACCTTTCCTTTGTAGGATGGTGGTGATCTCACTGTGATAGACAGCATTGGCTTAACCTCATTGGCTTTGTCTCAGGCTGAGAAAATGAGACAAAAAGAGGAAACGAGGAGAGAGAAAGAGGCAGCAAGACTTAAAGCTGCAAATAAGAGGGCTACTGCTCGCAGAATTGCTAGAGAATACATGGAGCTTGTTGAGGATGAACGGCTAGAGCTCATGGAGTTGGCTGCATCAAGTAAAGGATTACCCTCCATAATTGCTCTCGACAGTGACACTTTACAAAACCTTGATATGTTCAGAGGTATGTTTCTTTGTCATTTTCTAATCTAGATCAGTTATGGGGGCATAAGGCAGCCTGTAGATTCTTACCCCCCGTTTGTTTTGGGATCAGGATCAGGATCAGCTCGTTTCAGAATTATTTTTTTTCTTGTAAAATTAATATTTATTATTTTATATTATTATTAAATTAAATTATTATAAAAAAGTAAATAGTTTTTTGAGTTTTAAATTATTGAAGCCTTAATTTTGATAAAAAGATATTAGTTTACAAAAGTGGTTCACTAGTTTTGACCTTGACCTTGACCCCCAACCAAATGAGGCCTTAGTTTATAGCTCTATCATGGCGATCCGAAGTTCTTTTTTTTCTCTCTCTATAAGAGTGGTCCACTCATTAAGCATAGAGAAAAATCCAGAAACAAACAGCAACAACAATGGATTTGTTTCTCGCCATTGCTAGCCCCAATTTCACTGTGGTACCCTCACTGCACTTCAGTATGAGCGTGCGGGTAAAGATACTAGCTGCTAAGAAAAAACAAAAATTGGGATATCTTCTTGAGATAGCTGAACTACAATTGTCTACGTAGTGTTAAAAGAGTAAGCATGGATAATTGGATGCAACAAAGTCATTTCTTTAGTAGATGAATGTGAAACATTTGAAGTTGGTGAAAATGATCAATAGTATTTATAGCATTCTGTAACTCTTCAATTGATGGAGATGCTTGTCTTGTGTGGATAGTTTTTGCCCCTATGTGTTGTATAGCTTTTGGAAATTTCTATATTCATGTTCTTTGATTTGTCGCAGATATGTTAAGTACATTTCCACCTTCGTCAGTATGTCTTAAAAAGCCCTTTTCCATACAGCCTTGGAGCAACTCAGAAGAGAACATTGGGAACCTTCTTATGGTACTCCTTGACCTTCCTTTAATGCTTTTGAATGTCTGCATCTAACACAGATTTCTACTTATAGCCAAAATTTGTTCTGGCTATCATAGTTTTACATGCTCATTAACAGGAAAGACACTTTTTCCTACTTAATTTCTGTTAGTGGTATGCGCTTATGCTTGGTAAATACCATGATGTGTAAAGGTAGATCTTATGTGTGTTCTAGTTGTTTTTCGTTTGCATGATATTATTGATGAAGTTTAATTGCAGATTAATTCGTCTCAACACCGTTATCTCATTGAATGTATGAGATAAAAAACTCTTTGGATTTGATTTCAGGTGTGGAAGTTTCTGATAACTTTCGCTGATATCCTTGAGCTATGGCCTTTTACGCTTGATGAGTTTGTTCAGGCTCTACATGATTATGTGAGTTCACTTTTTTTGACATCATTAACATTTTTATTCATCTTTTATTAATTTTCTATAGGTGCATGGTTGCTTAAAAATAAACAACTGGTTTCTAGTACTGCAGTTCATGGAGTATTGAAAGGCTATTTAATCATCAAGAGCTTTAGCTGTTCTGCTGTGATCTAGTAAAATATAAATGTAATTGCTAATTCTCTCTCTCTCTCTCTCTCTCACACACACACACACACACACACACTTCTACAACAAAAAAAAGCACAGAGCAAAAATTTTTAGGACAGGCTTGAAAGTGATTCAATCTAAGGTGTTGTGCCCAGTTCGACTGACTTGAGCTTCAGAAAAAGATCTTAGGCTCTGTGGAGCCTAGTTTGTTACGTACTCTCACTAAAGAAACAGAACGTTGTTCATGAATACCTGGTAACTATTGGTTGGGTGTAACTTGACCATGCTATTGAAGGAATGCATTTTGGGTGCACTACTGATCCCAATATTCTATTGAATGTTTGCAGCTTAACCATCCTAACTAAACAAAAGAACTAGCAATCACTAATACCTGGCAATGGTTAGTTCAGTGTTACTTTTTTATTTGGTACAGCAATGCTTGTCATTTTTTGAGAGTAACAAGTTCAACAAGGTTCAAACACATGACCTTTCACATACAAAAGATGGGTACAACCATTTAGCCAATGCATGAGGTGTTGGTTCAGTGTTAATTGACCATGCTAATAATGCTACCTGTTTTTCGATATATTGACATTTGCGAGCTATTATTGTATGTTTGCAGGCTTCCTTCAGATTACGTAATTAATCTTTGTTGCACAGGATTCTAGGTTGTTGGGTGAAATACATGTTGCTCTTCTGAAAACAATCATTAAAGATATTGAGGATGTTGCAAGAACTCCAGCTACTTCATTGGGGGCCAATCAAAATAGTGCTGCTAATCCTGCAGGTGGTCACCCACATATTGTTGAAGGGGTAATTTGCTTTGCCATATGCATATCATGGATTTGTCTTGGTCATTTTTTTCATCTTGTTCTCCTTCTAGGTTTAACTTTGTCCTTCTTCCAGGCATATGCATGGGGTTTTGATATACGCCGCTGGCAGTGTCACTTGAATTTCATGACCTGGCCTGAGATACTTCGACAATTTGCATTGTCTGCTGGATTTGGGCCTAAATTGAAGAAAAGGGATGTTGAACATACATATTTCCATGATGACAACGAGGTATGTACGTATCACTGCATGTTGTTAATGTTAAGTTGTATCTTGTTATGGTATATTATTTTGATTAATGGTAGGTTTTCTTTTTGGTAGGAGACTTCATAATTCTGTATATTCCATTTTCCCCTCATTTTGTTAATTAATTCTTTGCATTCTAGTTAGGTCCTGCTATTAATCTTGGAACTTCTTATATATTTGGAGTGACAACTTGGTGCCATTCCTATAGTAGCCTCTTGTTTAAGGCTTAAATTGACATAATGCTGACTTCTAGATAGGTTTTCTTTTGCCTTTTTTGTGTTGAAGATAATGGAGGACTGGATAATTGAGAGTAAACTATACCATCTTATGGACAGGTTTTTTCTTTCACAATTGATCTATTACATGAATGGATGTAACTTAGCTACTATAGCCAATGCCACAATGATATATATACCAAATTGTTTACATGGTTGAAGATTAACATGCACATTTTAGTTGAATGACTTTTTTTCCTTAGAGTAGGTTTTATTTCTCTATGAGGGTCCTGTTTGGTTGCCCAATATGCCTTTCCCAAGTGATATTGGTCTGAGACTTAAGTTGCTTTCAAATGAGAGCAGGGCAATGATGGTGAGGATGTAATAACTACTTTACGGAGTGGTGCAGCAGCTGAAAATGCTGTTGCGTGGATGCAAGAGAAGGGATTTACTCGCCGAAGGTCGCGCCACCGCTTAACTCCTGGAACAGTAAAGTTCGCTGCATTTCATGTTCTTTCCCTTGAGGGAAGCAAAGGGCTAACCATATTAGAAGTTGCAGATAAGATTCAGGTAACTCGTACATAATGTTGTGTGCTCTTTTCTGGTTATTCTTTTCTTAGCATTATGTTTTTTATCGCCAGAAATCTGGATTGAGAGATCTCACAACAAGCAAGACACCAGAAGCATCTATTGCAGCTGCACTTTCAAGGGATACAAAACTTTTTGAAAGAACAGCTCCTTCAACATATTGTGTTCGGACCCCTTACAGAAAAGATCCTGCTGATGCTGAGGCAATACTGTCAGCTGCGAAGGAAAAAATACAGGTTTTTCAAAATGGACTTACTGGACTTTCTGACTCTGAAGAGGCTGACAAAGATGCAGAAGATGCAGATGATGCTGAGAGGGAAGAAGATTCTGAATGTGAGAGAGATGATGATCCTGAGGTAGATGATAATGGTACTAAATCAGAGATGAACAAAAAGTTGTCATCTTCAAATGAAATAAAAAGTGCTAAGGTGAATCTATCTTTTGATAATGGTAAGGGTGAGGCAGTAGCTGATCAAGTTGATACTCAAAGTGGATCACTGAATATTGAGAAAGGATTTTCTCTACAACCTTTGCAAGATTCTAAAGATATAAACATATCAGTTACTCCAAACAATCAGTTAATTGGTAACAGTTCCAATTGTCATGATGGAAGTAATCCTAATGAAGATGAAATAGAAGTCGATGATAGCAACTGTGAGCCATGGGTTCAGGGACTAACAGAAGATGAATACTGTGATCTTAGTGTTGAGGAGCGCCTTAGTGCCCTTGTTGCCCTAATTGATGTGGCAATTGAAGGAAACTCCATGCATGCAATTCTTGAGGTATAATGCTTCCCTTAAATGTTATCTATTCTGATCTTTTCTGCTTGTTAATTGTTATCTTAAGCGAAGGTCTTGCAGGAGCGTTTGGAAGCAGCAAATGCTCTTAAAAAGCAAATGTGGGCAGAGGCACAGCTTGATAAAAGGCGTATTCGAGAAGAATT
Organism: Trichopus zeylanicus subsp. travancoricus; assembly: GCA_005019695.1. Lineage (NCBI taxonomy): Eukaryota > Viridiplantae > Streptophyta > Magnoliopsida > Dioscoreales > Dioscoreaceae > Trichopus > Trichopus zeylanicus. The sequence goes on from RXID01014532.1 coordinate 186,972, forward strand.
TGCAAGCAAGTACCAATATTCTTCTGTTATGGGGGCATCCCAAGTGAATGTTACAACAGATGGGAGTTCTCCTAATGGTGTTGATAACAAGGGGACTGATGGAAACTTAGATTCTATCAACAATGATCAATTTCTTGATCCGCAAAACCTTGCTAACATCAATAATATGTCTGCTGAGAGCAACCCTCCAGAACAAGAATTTTCAACAAATCTGGATACTGTTCCAACTCAGCAGTATGGGTATGCTACAGATAAGTCACGTTCACAATTGAAATCATACATTGGTCATAAGGCAGAGGAGATGTACGTATACAGGTCTTTACCTCTAGGTGAAGACCGTAGGCGAAATCGGTACTGGATTTTTTCAACTTCTGTTTCTCGAAATGATCCTGGTTCAGGAAGGATCTTTTTTGAATCTAGAGATGGCTTTTGGAGGCTTATTGATTCTGAAGAGGTAGGCAATTCATGAGCCAATTCATTTTTCCCGTTGCTTTTCCTTTGATATTCATTATGTAGATTATCTCTTTTGTCTTTTCCTTTGATATTCGTTAGGTAGATTATCTTCTTTGTCTTTTCCTTTGATATTCGTTATGTAGATTGTCTCCCTCGTGTTTAACCACTGGAATTATGTTCTACAGTTTACAGAAATACACTTGCTGTTTAATTATCAGCGCATAAATTTCATTATAAGGAGTTTAAGGACCTAATTTTTGAAACTTTTGAAACACCTGCTACAGTACGCCCTTTGTGAAAATCAGTTTTGTTTGATACTGCCAATTCTAAATTTTTTTGTTCTTAAATGATTTCTATGATGTTTTAAGGCTAAGTTATTTACCCATGCAAAACACAGTGGTAGTTTTGAGCCTTGGAGTCTGATTTTGGAGGGGATCTATTCATTATTGATTGTAACAATCCTCCTTTACCTTTTCTTTTCTTTTACTTTGGATTAACCACCCCCTTGTGAATGACTGGTTTATTGTTCTAAAATTCTGCACATGCAGCACCAAAGATTTTCATTTGAACTCTTAATTTTATATCCCTGCAGGCATTTGATGCTCTTTTAGCAATGTTAGATACACGTGGTCTTAGGGAAGCACATCTGCATTCAATGCTGCAAAGAATTGAGACAACCTTTAAAGAAACTATTAGGAGGAAAAATTGCTCAAATTCTGTGGAACCAGTCTGTGGTGTTGGCAAGAGTGAAATGACTTCTAGCTCTGATGGTAGCTCGGAATTTGACAGCCCAAGCAGTACCCTTTGTGGTCTTAATTCAGACCCACTGGAACACTCATCTTCTTTTAGAATTGAGCTTGGTAGAAATGAGGATGAGAAAAACAGTGCTCTGAAGAGGTACCAAGGCTTCCTCAGATGGATGTGGAAAGAAAACCATAATCCTTTCATACTATGTGCTATGAAGTATGGAAAGAAAAGATGTCCTGAGCTGCTGCAAACTTGTCAATTATGTTACCAATCTTACTTTGCTGGGGAGAGACATTGCTCATCTTGCCACAAGACATTAAAGATCTTGCATAATATTGATATAAACTTTTCTGAGCATTTGGCTCAATGTGAAGAGAAGCAGAAACGGGATCCAAATTGTAAAATTTGTGTTCCAGATTCTACACCCATCAGGATCCGGCTTATAAAGGCACACCTAGCGCTAATTGAGGTAAGAAAAAAGATTTTCTAGGGTCTTCTTTCGTTGTAGTTTAACATAAATTTTTTTCCCAATGCAGTGCACCAATGAGCTGTATTGCATAAGTACATGAAGATTCTCTTAATGTTTTGCAGGCATCAATTCCTGCAGAGGCTCTTCAACCTTTTTGGGTGGAGGGCTATCGAAAATCTTGGGGTACAATGCTGTATTCAGCGTCATCTGCTGAAGAACTTCTCCAGGTTTTTTATTATCTGCCTCTTAGTTGTCTTATAATTGTTTTATTTTTTAAGCATTTGAAAGCTGCTGTTTGTGTGTCCATGCTTATTCTATTAAGTGGTTTTCCCAATCAGCCTATAGTTTGTCTTATAATTGCTTGGGCTCTTAAACATTGTACTTGAAGACTCGGGTTTTTTTCAATAAATTTGTTAAGCTGGTTCTAGTATTTGAGCAATTTAGGGAGACTTTTTTCCCTTGTTGGCACATTTTTCCCGTGGCCAATGGAGATTTTGCATTTTGCCAGCAAACCTGTGGGACAATAGATTGTTGAAACAATATAAAGTAGGGCTCATAAATACCCGTACAAGTACAAGATGAGTATGGTTGCACATTAAAATACCATCTTTACTTGGGGAAATCCAGGTTCATCATGACCTAAAACCAATTCAAATTTCAAACTGGAAAAAAGGAGAACCGACTTAATATAAATCGGCCATTAGTAAAGCCCAAATAAATGTATAGGATTTTTTTCTCTATAGCAAGAATGAAACACTAGGGCAATGTATGATGAAATTCTCTCAAAACTAAGAGTTATGTTTTTCTCTCTCTCTAATTTCATCATCAAGTAAGTCTTATTTCTATATTCTTGAAACACTAATTATTCTATATGGTATCAACATCTTTTGGAGTATAGTCACAAAACAGTAGAATTGCAAACTCTAGACACCATGATAGAGCCTACAGAAGACAACAAAGACATTTGTGACCCTAGGAGGCAACCTTGGGCTCCAAATGATTTCAGAAAAGCTAACAAGATCGTAAAATTACTTCCAATGGGTTAAAGTTGTCCAAATTTTCATTAGAGCAAAAGAAATATTGTAGATGACTCACCTGAGAAACCAACATAAGATTGACTTAAGTAGGATAGATTATGACCTTACTTTAGAACATCATGCACCCAATTTTCAGTACAAACATGATAGAATGTGACACAATAAAACTAGTTTGGGAAGAAATCGGGTTATTATACTTTGATAAAGACAATGTGTTTAGGATCTTTGAAATTACAAAAGGGATAATAAAGGCTAAACAAACTGGCAAATCTTTAGAGAAATCCTTCGTCAAGATGAAGAGTTTTTGAAGTGAACTGAATGGATATCAACCATTTACATCCATTATTGAAAAGCAAAACTAGTACATGGAGAAATTCAGAGTAGCATTATTTCTAACAACATTAGATCGAGAGCATTGAATTAATAAAAAATTAGTTCATGTCAAATGAGAAGGTACCTTCAATCAGCAATATATATGCAAAGATTATAGACAATAAAGATACATGTAGGTCTCAACTCTAATATAGAAGTAGTAGTTGTAATCACTGATAGAAATCAAAACTTTGGAAGAAGTAAACCTAGCACACGTGGAGGATGCCTAGGAAAAGGAAGACTAAAAGGTAGAACAAACCTCCAATGCATTTATTGTGGAAGAATCAATCACATAATGGACAGATGCTTGGTTCTCCATGACAGGCCTCTAGTAGCACATGCTACACAAGCTGCAAGACTTTTTCAAAAATATCATGAGATCTCAAGTAATCTTAAACTAGTGTTTATTCCAAAGATAATGAAATTATAGTTAAGAAAAGAAAAATATGAACAATTAATGTAAGTTAGGAAAGTATTATCAGACTTGGCTAATACAAGGAGCAAATCAACACAACCTTTATTATGAATTATTGACTCAGCAATCATAGATCACATGTTTGGTAATTCGAAATTTTTTTCATCTTTATCTATAATGCCAGGAAGCAAACACACTCTTTGCTAACGGAGAATATGCATCGGTGAAAGACAGATGAAACATTCAAATTGAGACATTAGACTTTTCTTTGGCCCTTCTTGTGAATCACTTTTTCTGTGAGCTCCTTTTAGTAAGCTAATTAACAAAAAACTTGAATTGTAATATAATATTTTATACTTATTGTGTTTTTCAGGATTTACACGAAAGAAAGATAATTGGTAAAGAGATTGAACGAGACCTATATTTTCTGAATTCTAGTGGAAGCCAAGCTAGAGCCAAAAGGAAAACTTGCTTTTGTGGCATTATAGATTAGGTCGTTTTTTTTGCAAATTTAAAATTATATTTTCTAATTGTTAGTTTCAGTCTAAATCCACTTGTGAAATTTGTGAATTTGCAAAATATCATAGGAATACCTTTTATTCACATATTAATAAAAAAAGTTTATGCTCATCTCTAAATGGCTTCAAATATTTTGTGAATTTTATTAATTATTTTTCTAAAATAACATGAATCTATATAATGAAAGATAAATATGATGTAAGCTATATATTTCAGCTATTTCATAAAGAAGTAGAAAACCAGTTTAATACTTCAATTAAAGTTTTAAAAGTTGACAATGATAGAGAGTATATTTACAATGAACTTCAAAAGTATCTTCAAAATAATGGAATATTGTTTCATATTTCTTGTCAAATTATATCATAACAAAATAGTATGATTGAAATGAAAAATAGATATTTCTTGAAAGTAGCTACTTAGGCTTCAATAAAACTTACGTTCCAGATTTTGAGAGGATGTTGTACAAGTAATATACTTCTGATTAATATAACACCATTTGACCTACTCCAAGATATGAGCTCATTTCAAACTCTTTAACTTGAAGGTAAAGTACTTTGCATACAACCCATACAATCCAAGGTATTTGGGTGTGTGATTTGTTTAGGATTTTAACATTAATAAAGATAAACCTTAATTAAAGGCCATAAAATGTGTGTTTGTTGGTTATTGCAAAGTTTATAAAGATTATAAATGTTATAACTCCTAAAAAACATATTTCCTACTTCAATAGTACTAGCAAAAATCTAATACATCTCAAAAATGAATTTGTGCATCATGGAGTATTTCTCTCTAAGCGTGTGTTACCTATTCTTATGGGTGATCAGCTTTCTATAATGTTCAAAGGTGACAATAATAGGAGATATGACATTGTTTACATCGGGAGGCAAAAGGAAGTCAATTCACCAATTATTGCTTAAGAAGGTTTAGAATTGGCATTAACTCATGAACACCCAATAGAAAACTCAGGTACACATGATATTCAAACATAATATTACGTGCCTACTTCACTAAGAAAAGAAAAAAAGAGTATGTGTAAAATATATTATAAATCATTTTATTTCATTTGAAAAATTATCCCAATTTTAGATATTTTGTCTTAATCATTTTTGTCATCCATACTAAAGATAGTGATAGAAATTCTGAACGAACACAAATGAAGACAAGTCGCAGAATCTAAGATGGAAGCATTACATCATAATGTGATATGAGAGCTGGTACCTCTACCAAAATGGAAGAAACCAAAAAGATTCAAGTGAATATATACAGTGAAACACAACCTAGATGATAATGTAAAGAGATACAAGAGAAGACTTGTAGTAAAAGGCTTTACTCAAATTTATGAAGTGAATTATTTTGACATTTTCTTATCAATGACCAAGTTAAATTTAGTAAGAATAATATTCTTTAGCAATGAATATGGGTTGGAGTCTTACTCAAATGGATATGAAAAATATATTTCCACATGATAACTTCAAAGAGAGAGTTTATATAATACAACGACTAGTTTTTACTCATGAAGGGACACAAAAATTGGTGTATAAACTAAAGAGATCATTATATGGATAAGCAATTACCTTGAGTTTAGTTTGATAGATTCAATATAGTTCTAACAAATCATGAGTTTTAAAAAAATCAATCAATTTATTTATTCAATCGTCTTCAAAGGAAAAAGAGATAATAAGATGATACTTTTGGTGTACGTGGATGATATAATTATAACATGTGATGACAGAGGATTAAAGAGCTAAAAAAGCTTCTAAAAACTTAGTTTGAGATAAAAGACTTGGAGAAGCTTCACAAGTAACACATTCATCAAAAAAACTAGTTCTCTTACAAAGACAGTACACTCTGGATTTCCTAACATAGACAAGTTTACTAGGTGGAAAGGGTATCAACATACTAATAAATCAAAATATAAAATTATATTTAGACATGAGAGATGAGAATAATAATCTAAAACAATATAGAAGGCACGAGGCTTAGAAATACCCATACTGGTTTAAGATATACAAATATGGTTGCACTCCACCTTTACTTGGGGAAACCTTGGTTCATCACAGCCCAAAACCAAATTGAATTTCAAACCAAAAAAGAGGAGAATCGACTTAATGTAAACCAGCTATTAGTAAAGCCTAAGTAAAAGTAGTACTTGTATAGGATTTTTTCCTCTATATAAAGGATGAAAGATAAAATGTAAGATGATAAAATGTAAGATGAAATTCTCTTAGAAATAAGAGTTATGCTTCCGTCTCTCTAATTTCATCGTCAAAAAAGTCCTAGTTCCATATCCTTGAAACCCTAACTATTTCTACATAGATAACAAAGTTCTTTTCATTTTGTAAGTAATCCTCTAGCCAATAGACTGATTAATTTGTGCAAATTTGGAGATCATTAGCATTTCAGTTTGAAAAAAAGAGATTTACTTATATTTTGGGATGAAAAAACAAGTTGTTTCTACTTTAACCAAATATTAGTTCTCAATGTCACTTTGAGAGAAGCAACTAGCATTAGTTGGTTTCTCTGACTTGGTTCATACACCAATCTTTATTCTACTTTTTTAAGAAAGGCCAGTATTCATTCTATTTGAAGCTTATTATAATTTTAATGTAATTCTTTTATTTAGTACTTACAAGCATCCTATGCACTATGTGGTTTCCTCAATTCAGTTAGCAAAGCATTCTTTTTGGACCTATTAGTGTCAAAAGTTTGTTAACTTAAACCATTGCAGTTAGTATTTACAATTAGCACTCTTCTCTAAACTTGTACCAACCTGCTGACTTTCTAGCTTATGCTTGTCTCTTGCAACCCATTCACATGTGATTCATTGACTTAAAACATTTCTGCATGTTCTCTTTCATTTGGAAATGTTCTCGTCTTTTAATAGGTATCAGACGTTTGGTTAGCAATAAGTTTTCAGTTTTTGTTTCACTTTTACTAATATTCTGTAGTCAATGTGGTATTCAGCAGTTGCATTATTGGTGCACCAGTGTATTGTATCCATCAGTTAATGATTCCTACTTGCCCCTTTCTTTGCAGATACAAACTTCGTTAGAGTCTGCAATAAAACGGGATCACCTATCTTCGACATATGAAACGACAGGGGAGCTGCTAAGTTCTTCTACTCAAGGATTTGTTTGTGGCAATTCCATTATTCCTTCAGGATTAGTTCCTGTACTTCCATGGGTACCAAATACCACAGCTGCTGTAGCACTGAGGCTTCTTGAGCTTGATGCATCTACCTCTTATTTGCTGCAACAGAAATTGGATTTCCATAAAGACAAAGAAGCTGCAGAGTTCATTGTAAGTTGGTTTCTTTTGTTCTTCTAGTATTGAATCCATCAGAAGTTGCCTTTGGTACTGTTATTCACCAGTAAAAGATGCTTGTTATTGTTATTCTTATCAATTCTCTGCATCAGTTAATTATCAACCTGCTGTAGTTCCACTGGTGCTAGAATTTGCTTAGCCTGGAAATTGTTTTGGATATTCATATGATTTTCCAATTGCCAGTGTCTAGAGGTTTTGGTAGATGTGATTGCTATGTGACTTTTACATTTTAAGCTGACATTGCCCTCTTTGTCTGCAGAAGTTAGCATCAAGATACACTGTTGTCAAGAATTTCCAAGAGGCAGATCAAATGGAAACCCCAGACGTAGTTGATTTCCAGAGGGAAGGCAGGTGGCTTGATCCTGGATTTGGACGAAGGGGCCGTGGCAGGGGAGGTCGTGGTAGTAGGTGTGGAGGGCGAGGGCGAGGGCGAGGTCGTGGCCGAGGACAAAGACGAAGCCTTGCTCCTATCAGAGTGGAATTCAAGGAGGGGTTTAGCGTTGGTGGTTATGCAAGGACCACACGGAAATACACAAGAAGGGGTAGAACACGCGGTCGTGGGCGGGGCCGGGGACGACACAGTATTAGACCTCGACAGAGATCAGAGATCAGGATTCCTGTTGTAAGGAGTTCTCAATTGAACCATTTCAATGTTGTAGGAAGTAGCGCTAAACATGTGAATGTGGAAAAGGCTTCAACAGGCTTGGGCAGAGATGAATGGGGTCTTGGAGAAAGGAGAGCCTATGTTGAAGCTGATGACAACAGTGTGGGATCCGATTCTGAAGATAACGTCCAAGCCTCAGAGAACGAGTATGATGATCAGCCAATGGTCTTCTCTGGAAATTATAGTCCAAGCAAGCCCATGGGGTTAATGGATGACGAGACTGAAGAGGAAGGTGGAGACGGGGAAGGGGGCGATGGTGACGAAGTTGGAGATGATGTTGACGAGGACGAAGATGCAATCCAGGATGGGCAGGAAGAAATGGAAGTTGAAGAAGATGAGGATGAAGAGGAGATTGGGGATGAAGTTGGGGTTGGTGGAAACGGCGATGAAGATGATGCCCCCTCATCCTATTCATCAGATTACGGTGGCTAACAGTGACCTTTTGCAGAAGCTCTGAGATGTCCGACTTTTGTTTTGGTTCCTCATTTAGATATTTTGGCAATTATATCATATCAGCTTTTGTATTCTTCTAATGTCGGTGCTGTTGGTGACTGGAAAGGAGAATGCCTAAGAGCTGTTATTTAATTTGCTAATGAAAAAAGGTAGATAATAAATTATGATCTGTTTGTTTTTGTAACTTGAAGCACAATGTAAAATTAATAACCATCGGCACTGTCTGCCATCTACTTATTTGGCTAATGGATGATAAATCTCAGAATTCTCTTCCTGCAAATTCTGGACGACACGTTTCCTATTGTCACATCCGTTGTGAGTGGTAGGTGTCATTACAACGAGATTATATAATGGATCTCATGATCTCAGAGGTAATAGTGTCTCTAGCGTGTGTGTGCACGAGCAGCACACATACGAGCAAACAACTAGTTGTGGTGGTCAGTGTTATTACGAAGAGTATCATGCGAGGCGACGGACTGTCTCCAACATATGTGTGCGCGGGTAGCACACATAGCAGCAAGTGACGCAGTCACGACATGTTCGGATGGAGACTCGAACAGTCCAAACAGTTGCAGAGCGAGCAGCGGGATAGGTTGGTTAAAGTGAGCTGCAGGAGCATGTGAACAGCCTGAACACTTGGTGTCGTAGGCTGAAGAGACGTGGCTGCAGACTGGAGAACCAGAGCTGCAACTGTCAAGGGACACGTGACAAGTAAAGAGGCAATTGAGGGCTCGTGGGACAGGTGGCAGTAGCTCAGAGAGTCAACAAACTGCCAGGAGAACATTGTGGAGCATGTTCTCCATGGCCTTCAGCAGTTGAACTGCAGGGAGAACATTGTGGAACATATTCTCCATGATCTCCAGCAGTTGCTCACAGCCAAATATGTGTACTATAAATAGATTAGGGGGTCTATTGAGCTGGACACACACAGGTAGAAAGAATTGTAGTGTCACTCCGCATTAAAAGTTGTATTTTCTTTTATGTGAGTAATAAAAGATTGACAAGGTTGCTGTACTTTCTTCTCCTCTATACTCTTGTGGGCTTGTGCGAGTTTGGCGGGCTGAGGTGGGCAAACCTTGGCACCATCACGGGTGAAATTTTAGGGTAGAAGTTTGGCCGGTATGACAAGTGGTATCAGAGTCCGGTTTGGTAAGAAACCGGTTCAGCAGAAGCCAAGATTAACAAAAGCCATGGTGACGCAAGTGGAGCTTCGGGATCGGTTGATTCGCATCGAGGAGATGCTGGGAAATCCTCCAACCGAAGATGCGGGCAGCTTATAGGCGTAGTTGATTTGGCAAGAGAGGCAAAATGCTGCTCTCAAGGAGGTCCTTGCAAGTGAGGTGAAAAATGCGGAGGAAAGGTATGCTGCGATCATGGACTCCATGATATCAAGTCTAAAGTCCTTGGAACAGGACTTGATGGTGGTAAAGAGAGCGGTGGCAAACTCCATTTTTGCAGGCGGAGCTCCTTCAAAGGTAATAGTTCCAGAACCCCATTCCTTTAATGGTTGCAGGAATGCAAAGGAGTTGGAGAACTTCTTGTGGGATATGAAGCAGTACTTCAAGGCTGTTCACATTCCGGAACGGGAGAAAATCACCATCACCAGCATGTACTTGAGTGGAGATGCCAAATTATGGTGGCGTACCAGAGCATCGGAGAATGCTCAAGCTGGGAGAGCTCAGCTGGAGGATTGGGAGATCCTCAAGAAGGAACTAAAGGAGCAGTTCCTTCCGTGCAACACAGGGTGGGTTGCACGAGAATCCCTGAAGAAGCTGCGGCATTTGGGGACCATAAGGGAGTATGTGCGGGAATTCAGCTCCCTCATGCTCAACATCACCAACATGTCCGAGGAGGACAAGTTGAACAACTTTCTTTCTGGCTTGCAGTCGTGGGCTCAAGCTGAACTCGGACGGTAAGGAGTGAGGGATCTTTCTTCGGCCATTGCTTTTGCGGAAGGCTTGGTGGATTTCAAGTTGGCGACAATCACCAAGAAGGCCACAGATGGAAGGAAGATAGGACGTGCAGAAAAGGATGGCAAGAAGCCCAAGGGCAAGGGCAAGAAGGTTGCGAAACCGAGCCAGTCCAAGCTGCAGCCCACCAACAGAGAGCAGGGCTGTTTTATATGCAATGATCCTCATCGGGCAAGGGAATGTCCAAGGAGGGAAAAACTATCTGCTCTAACTCTCAGGGAATCTGAGGAAGAAGAACGTGGTGTGGCGGCAACACCACGCATGAATCCATTGCAGCTACTCAACTCAATGATGGCAGAAGGGCTGCCGCCTTACAAAGGGTTGATGTATGCATCGGTGCTGTTAAATGGGAGGCCTGTTTTGGCTATGCTGGACACAGGGGCGACTAGCAACTTCTTCTCCCATAAATTGGTAAGTGAATTTGGTTTGCAGGTGCAACCAAGTTCATGAAAAGTGAAGGCAGTAAACTCTGGGCCAACTCCGATTCATGGAATGGCAAGCGCAACCCTCAAAGTTGGAGCTTGGGAGGGAGAGATCAGTGTGACAGTCTCCGCGCTTGATGAGTTTGAGTTATCTTGGGGATAGACTTCTTCGTTCAAGCTAAGGCTAGCTTGGTGCCTCACCTATTAGGTATGCTGATTTTTGCGGAGGAATCACCATGCTTTATACAGGCAGCGTATGGAGGGAAAACTGCAGCAGCGGGTATGCAGTCTCCCCAACAGCTGAAAGCGGGTCTCGAGTGGGGCGAGACCACCTATGTTGTAGCACTGATCGAGATACAACCGGATCAGGTCGGGGAGGTACCTGATGATGCTGCAACTACCCTGGTGGATTACGCGGACGTGATGCCACCAAAACTACCCAGCGAACTTTCCCCTCGGAGGGCAGTTGATCACAAGATTGAGCGGGAGCCAGGAGCTAAAACTCCTGCTTAGGCCCCTTATCAATTGGCTAATACAGAGCCTTTGGAGCTGAGGAAACAGCTCAATGGACTGTTGGATGTAGGATTGATCCAACTGTCAAAGGCCCCATATGGCGCTCCATTGTTGTTTCAGTGGAAATAAGGTGGTTCATTTCAGGGGTGCATGGACTATCAAGCGCCAAACAACGTGTTCTCTCGGCTTAAAGAATACAATCTCTTCATAGAGGAAGAGAAATGCGAGTTCTATCGGGAGTGACAGAACCAAATGGTGGATGCATTGAGCCGAAGGGAGGTGCAATGCTATTTAGCTGCGGTGTGAACAGTGTAGTCAACCCTGTTGAAGAGGGTTAAAGAGCAAGCCGACGCGGACTCGGAATACGTCCAACTCATGGGAGAGGTACGCGAAGGGGTAATTAAGCGTTATTGACTTGAAGATAGCTTATTGTATGCTCAAGGCAACAAGTTATATATCCCGAAGGTGGGAGGGATGAGGCGTGAGCTGCTGCAAGAGACTCACGATCCTCAATGGGCAGGACATCCTGGAGAGCAAAGGATGATGACACTCTTGTCCAGGTCATACTATTGGCCAAAAATTGGGGAAGACGTCAAGATGTACGTCAAAACTTGTCTTGTGTGCCAGCTTGACAAGACGGAGAGGAAGAAGTAGGCAGGGCTGCTGCAACCCCTGCCTATTCCGGAGAAGCCGTGGCAGTCCATTTCCATGGACTTTGTTTTGGGCTTTCCCAAAGTGGATGGGATGAGCTCAGTGCTAGTTGTCGTCGACCGACTCTCGAAGTATGCGGTGTTCATACCAACACCACACGCATGTCCAGCAGAGGTAGCAGCTGAGCTGTTCTACAAGCATGTGGTGAAGCACTTCGGGGTCCCAAAAGACATCGTGAGTGATCGAAATGCTCGATTCACGGGCAGATTTTGGACGACACTTTTCAACTCGATGGGTTCATAGTTGAAGTTCTCTATGGCTAATCACCCACAAACGGATGGCCAAACGGAGCGCATCAATACCTTGGTGGAGGAATACTTACGGCATTATGTGACGGCCAGCCAGCAGAATTGGTTGGAGCTGTTGGACACAGCCCAATTTTGTTATAACATCCACAGGTCGTCGGCTACAGGAATGAGTCCTGCAGAGCTTGTCATGGGACAACAGTCTCTCACTCCTCTCAAGTTGGCTCAATTGACGGACCAAGGAAAGTGCCCTGCTGCATATCGCTTTGCCAAGGAGAAGGAGGAGCTGATAGAACAAGCCTAGGACAGCTTGCGCAAGGCAGCAAAACACATGAAGAGGCATGCAGATGAATGAAGGTGTTCATTAGAGTTCCAGGTTAGGGGCATGGTGTTGCTGAGCAGCAAGACTGTACATCGTGGGTTGGTACCAAGGTATGACGGCCTCTTTGAGGTGATGAAGAAAGTCGGACAGGTTGCTTACTGGTTGAAGCTACCCGATAGGCTGAAGGTACACCCAACATTCCATGTAAGCTTTCTCAAACCTTTCAACAGGGACTTGCTTGGAGATAGACAGCAACCAAGGAGAGCTCCACCAGTAGTTTGAAAGTAGTTTGACAAGGAGGTTGAGAAGATCCTTGTACACCGGACTATGGGGCAAAGCAAGAACAATCGACGGACTGATTTTCTTGTGAAGTGGAAAGACGGCAGCGAGGCCGATGCCACATGAGAGCGGGACTCTACACTATGGCAGTTTGAGAAACAAATCAAGGAGTATATGGATTCTACTTCGACGAGGACGTCAGACTCTCCTGGTGGGGGTGGTTTGTCACACCCGTTGTGAGTGGTAGGTGCCACCACAATGAGATCATGTAACGGATCTCATGATCTCAGAGGCAATGGAGTGCCTTTAGCGTGTGTGTGCATGGACATCACACATACGAGCAAACAACCAGCTGTGGTGGTTGGTGCCACTACGAGAAGTATCATGCGAGGGAGCGCATGATCATGCGAGGCGACGGACTACCTCCAACATATGTGTGTGCGGGCAGCACACATAGCAGCAAGTGACGCAGTCACGACATGTTCGGATGGAGACTCGAACAGCCCAAACAGTCCTGCAGAGCGAGAAGCGGGACGGTTGGCTAAAGTGAGCTGCAGGAGCATGTGAACAGCCTGAACACTTGGTGTTGCAGGCTAAAGAGACGTGGCTGCAGGCTGGAGAACCAGAGCTGCAACTGTCAAGGGACACGTGGCCAGCAAAGAGGCAATTAAGGGCTCGTGGGACAAGTGGCAACAGCTCAGAGAGTCAACTAACTACCAGGAGAACATTGTGGAGCATGTTCTTCATGGCCTCCAGCAGTTGAACTGCAGGGAGAACATTGTGGAACATGTTCTCCATGATCTCCAGCAGTTGCTCACAGCCAAATATGTATACTATAAATAGATTAGGGGGTCTATTGAGCTGGACACACACAAGTAGAGAGACTTGTAGTGTCACTCCGCATTAAGAGTTGTATTTCCTTTTATGTAAGTAATAAAAGGTTGACAAGATTATTGTACTTCTCTTCTCTTCTATACTTTTGTGGGCTTGTGTGAGTTTGGCGGGCTGAGGTGGGCGAACCTTGGCATTATCACGGGCGAAATTTCAGGGTAGAAGTTTGGCCAGTGTGACACCTAGTATGGGCCTCGGAATCTCAGCATCATTAAAAGTCAGTGCTTCCCTTTTGCGCTGGTTGAATGTCTCTTATTTCTGGGTGTTTTGAATTCCAGGCCTTTCTGAATCGAGTTCCCAGTGGAATGGTTGGACGTAATCTAAAATAAAGTTTTGTTTTTGTTTACTTTTAACTATGTTTAGTCTGGAAATGAAATAAATTATATTTTATTTCTGAATTTTTTAATCCAAATTAGTTCTAAAGATTTACATTATCTTAAATTAAAATTAAATTTATACTTTCACATACTATAAGAAATATATTTTACCTGTTAAAAATTATACTTAAGCAAATTTCTAGAAATGGATAAAAATTGTGAAAAACTGATTTCTCTTTACCGCTATCTTGCTAGGAACCACGCCCGAGAGTTGATTAGATCCAATAGACAAAATGACACAAGGATAAGGTCTTGAAACAGAAAAGCTAGCACAACAACCCATTTTTCTCAATTTTTTAATTTCAAATTGTGATTCTTTCTCATTTTTCTTTGCTCAGATTGTACGATACATCACCACTTGAAGGTATCAAAGGGGTCCAAGAGAGCGATTCTCAACCAATACAAGTCATCAATCTCCTACAGGAAGGAATAACATAAAACAAATTTCCTCAAACATCAACAGTCCGTCCATAATTTCCTTGCATAACCGTGGAAAAGAAAATTGTAGAGGCATATGCATTCTTTCTACACAATTGGTATATGCAGACTCATATACAAATCCTCGCCATACAAACTCCCATTTATTCACAAACAAGGCTTCAAGCTCACGAAGACAAGATTCTTTTGATCCCTGCCTTCTGTTCCACAGTCAGCCTTGTCGGAAACTTGATATTGAACTTAATTCTGAGGTTTCCCTTCTTTGAGAGATCCTTTGGTATCGACATGCCTTCCCGGGGAACCACCTCCTCATAGTTTGGATGGATCACGTTGTTTATGGGAATGGTTAGGCTCCGGCCATCAAGTGTAGTAAGGTGGACAGTATAGCCTGTCAGGGCTTCAGCCAATGAAATCTTCTGCGTGACAACAAGGTCATTTCCTTCTCTTGTGTAGATGCCGTGTGGCTTCTCATCAATGATGAAGACAATGTCTGCAGGGATAACATTGGGTGCTTCATTCCCCTTCTCTGGGAAGGTGATCTTAGTCCCCTTCTTCCACCCTGGCTTTATTTCAATCGTCAGTATCTCTTCCACTGGCATTGTTTTCCTAAAGAATGACCAACTGGAGTTAAGAGCCCAGAACAAAAACAGGGAGAAAATCTACACTAATTGCTCTAAGTGATGGAGATGAACGACGTGCTCAACAGTGTATCAAGAACAACATACTATCTTGAAGGAATAGAATGCAAATCATGGAGGAATATATCCAAAACAAATGGAACAGATTCACAGAAGAAAAGGAGATTGGTGCAAAGTGCATTCACATTTGATCAATAATGGTAGGCCTCATGTTGATGGTTTCTGATCAGAACTAGAGCTAAATTTCAGTCCAATACTTAGCAGGACAAACTTGCAACCAAAAGGATATAGATCTAGATCTCCATCTGAAAAATAGAAATAATTTCCCCAACAGCGGTCCTGAACCAAAAAGGTAATGCTCAGAAATTTTGTTTATCTATGAAGATAGCAGACAAAGAACAGATAAAACTGCTAATCCAATCCACACTTCAGAAATCTCCAAGCAGAAACATGGAGTCTTTTTTGCACATTAAAGTTCCTAGATTTTTAGGTAGTATAGTTTGGCAAGTTTGGGACTGATTGAGTTCTCAAATTGTAAATTGATTAGTAAAATCAAATCAAATAATCTGTTCAAGATAACAATCTAAACCAAGTAGCGTGTTGAATCCAAGCAGAAAGTACTATGGTAGAATATGACCAACTCACGAGCCCCAAAAATGCATTAATAGTTGTAAGCATCTTAATGCAGTCGAAGTCTTCATTCAAAAGTTCAGCAAGCAGGATATAAAAAGCACTACTCATAGATGTAAATATCAGAAACAAAAAAATATGCATTGATTAGAATGAGATAACTCGCTTACCCGCTCATATCAGCAATCTCTCTGGATATCTTCATCTTCTTAGTGGTGCCCTTGTACAACTCCTCCAGGCTACAGGGCAGCAAATTCTCAATCGGCGCTGCCTTCGTTGGGCCACCACTACCGCTGGTACGGCGGATCCCTTCCCCGCCAAATGCTGAGCTAAACAAGTCGTCCCCAAACATGCTTCCACCAAACCTCGTACTGCCCCCCCTCATCCCTCTGCCGCCACCCATTCCGCCGAATGGGCTGGAGAACCCAAAGAACTCCGTAAAGATGTCGTCTGCATTCCTCGGATTGAACCGAAACACAGTGGGGCCCTCCCCGCCGCCGGGGAAGTTGAACGAGGCCCCGCCGGCGCCAGGCGGGGGAACCTGGCCCTTGAGGCCTTCTTCTCCGTACTGGTCATAGATGGCGCGCTTCTCGGGATCACTCAAGACCTGCATCAATCAAGCAAGAAAAGATTTAAAAAATCAGTATTTTGATTCGTTTTGCCAAAAAAGAAAGAATTTGATTCACACTAATAATTCAGATTAAATCATCAAGTGAGAACTCCATCCACATGCTAGAACAGAGCTGAGTTTTAGAGAAAAAGAATAGAAATAGAGTAGGATGATCGATAATCCATCAAACATAAACAACCAAAAAGTTCCAACTTTGCCATGAACAGAAAACATCAAAAATAGGAAAATTCGTTGGAAAAAATTACGTCGTTTTTGGACGAAATCACCACATATTCAGCCGAAACACATCAGAGAAAAAGGAGACAATCCCTGAAATGATTCCACGGACGAATACAATACAAAGTAGCTGAATAAAATCACTGGACAAAAAGGAAAAGCGAAAAAATCAATGTAAAGGAGAATGAATCAATAAGTAGTACCTCGTAGGCCTCGGAGATCTGCTTGAACTTGGCCTCGGCCTCCTTCTTGTTGTTAGGGTTCTTGTCCGGGTGCCACTTCATGGCCAGCTTCCTATACGCTTTCTTGAGGTCATCATCCTTGGCGTTCTTGTCCACCTGCAGCACCTTGTAGTAGTCCACCCCCATCTCCTCTTCCTTCTCCTCCTCCTCCGGCTTTCCCGCTTTCTTTCTCGGATTCGTGAGGACGGGGTCACTGCTTGGGATGAATGAGTTGAAGCGGATGTCGGGGGATAAGAGAGGACGAAGAAATTATCTGGGCAGGACCGGAACGCTGTGGAAGGTTCTCGAAGAACCCGGAACCGTCCGGCTGGTTCGAACCGGGCATGTCCGGGCTCGGACCCCAAGAAGCCCGGGAACGAAGAATCCCACACGTGCGAGCAGCGCGCTGGTCCGCTTCAACTGCCTTAACCGTATTCCCGCGATCGCCTCCACCAAATCCAATAAGGGAGTTTGGAGCAATTTCGAATCTAAAATTGAGAAAATTATCTAATTATAGAGAAATGAAGAAATTGATTGAATTAATAATTTCGATATTTAAATATATTTTTAAAAAATTATTAATTTAATTAATTTCGTGAATTTGCTTGTTTGGAATATAAATAGAAATCAACGAATTTCGTTAATTTTTGAAATTTCGGTATTTAATTGGATTTGAAATTGGAGATATGTTCACCCAATTTTTAATGGGTGAGATTACCCCCATTTTTTATATTTTTTAAATTTTTTTTTAAAATAAATATAAATATTAAATTAGTAAGTTAATTAGATATATTTTTATGGTTAAAAATAAATAATATTAGAATTACATATGTATAATATCTAACTTTTTTTAAAAAATAGGATAATTGATTTAAACAATATTCAATCAATAAAATATTTTTTAAGATAGAAGTAATTAATTTGTAGGTATCGAAATTTATAGGTATCAACATATAACATAAAATAGATTCACATACAATATATAATATATAGACACACAATCAGCCTATAAAACACAATATACAATTCAAAAATACACACATAGTCAGTTTTTTTAAAAAAAATACAACATATACATATAAAACCATAATATGTAGAATATAAAATAGATAGTCATAGTATATAAAAAGTTACAATATGCTAAAGTTAA
Source organism: Trichopus zeylanicus subsp. travancoricus (assembly GCA_005019695.1). NCBI lineage: Eukaryota > Viridiplantae > Streptophyta > Magnoliopsida > Dioscoreales > Dioscoreaceae > Trichopus > Trichopus zeylanicus. Next base: position 205,079 of record RXID01014532.1, read on the forward strand.
TAATTAAACTTCATCATTAGCATACATAAAGTCAATAAGTTCAAAACATATTTATAATAAAATGTCATATCGGAACTGCTACTCGAGAAATTCTTACAACCATTCAACTCTAACATCGTTATCAATGCCTTCTACAAAAGCCATGCCATTGGCATCATCAGCATGTAAGTGCTTATAAGCAATTTTCAAAAACGATACAGAAAAACGTCATTTGAATCGGTTTAGTATGGAATACAAAGGTTTCTTCCATGAATCCTTCGAAGCCAACTGAATGGCGCATACAACCTCGAGCACGCCCTTCATTAACTCTGCAACCAATTCATCGTTCAACATGTTCCCCTTTCGTTTTCGTGCCTTGGAGCTATCACGAGAACTAATTGCTTGTGTATTGCCTTTAGAGTTGGTTGGGACATTGTTTCTTGCCCGAGTTGTGTATATGCTTTGCCTAGAACCACCAGGAGTATCAGAATCATCATCCCATGTTGTTTGTTGCTCTTCCGCCTCTACATCTCTACTTGGCTCCCCTCCAAAATCATCGTAGCATGATTTTGCCATACTACAAGTAGTAGAATCCATTCTACATATAAGGAGCAACTCATCATACAACGAAATTAGCTTGTTCAGGAATTCATCAGAGTCTTTAACTTTTGGCATAATTTATTTTGGTCAAATATGTAAATATGTAATATTGCAAACATAAATTTGTAATTTTGTAAAAAAAATTTTATTTTGACTTACACTTTTGATGTCAAGATATACTTACCCAGTGGCTGTGATTATCTGATCAATGTCATTCTAGCCCACCCCGCTGTAGTCCCTTACCTTGATGATTATCGCTGCATGTTTCTTCAAGGTTCTATAAGGACCATCAACATTGTCAGTAGTAAAATTACTATTGAATTGGGCATTAATAACAGTAGCAGTTGCCACGAACACAGGTCACTTGAAACCTTTATCCTGCTTTAGCCCGGCATGCACTTCCTCGATAAGGAATCTAATGAGAAACTGAGATTCTCTCTTTGACCATATCTTATGAGATTTATATGTCCTTGATGATTTTACTTTCTGGATTCCTGCTACATTTTTTTGTGTCTCAGCAACAACAAGACTCAAATCTTGACTTATTGAGTTAGACATCGACCGGGAGTCAACATCTTCAAGATTGAAAAACTCCATCCCTTAAAAAAAAACAAACTTTTCAGTAAATAAAAATATATAGAATTATAACAAACAGTTATACCAACAACAGTCAACAAGCGAGTGTCAAATAACTTATTATAGAAAGTTTAAAATACAGATAATATAATAAAACACATGTTCACACAAGTAAGAAGCCTAGTTATTATTGTAATCCTCCCACATCTCAGTGGCTAATTGATCCCTCAATTGAATCCACTTTTGGTTCTCTTCTCGTTGCTCCCTGAGGGTGGAACCTGTACACAATAGCTCCTCTTCTTCATCAAAACTTTCTTCATCGTCATCTAACATCGATTTTGTAGGTTCCTTATTCAACAATTCATTATAAGGATCAATTATAAGGATGTAGTTGTGTAACACACAATATGCCAAAACGAAATCAACTTGAGTGCTGAATGGAACAAATGGAGTCTCGGTCAATATGCTGAATCGGTTCTTCAATATAGCAAAAGCATGTTCAATTTTGGACCTTAATGACGCATGTCGGTAATTAAATAACTCCTTTGCATTTTGTGGTGTACGTCCGATATATTCTTTCATATGATACCTGACACCTCTATATGGTGCTATAAAACCAGTCATTGTCGTATAGTCGGTATTGACAAGATAGTATTTGCCGGAAACCAACATAATACGATCAAAATAAAATCCAGTCAAACGTCAAACTATTTATAACTTACAAATCATACCTTCTATTTGTCTCAGTCCACTGAGTGCAGGTCGAGTAATAGTATCTTTCAGAATAGCGAAGTCATTCGCCGATCCCTCTCAACCAGCCAAGACATAAAGATATCTAAGTTCAACATCAGTTGTTGCTAGTACATTTTGTGTGATACTCTTACGCCCTCGAAAACGTGCAACCATGTCAGATAAAATTTTTTGCAGGAATATACGTTCCATCAATCAAACCAATGCAATCCTACATGGTATAAATAGTTAAAAATAAAACATATATTTTATTTTTGACAGAAACAAACTATTATCAATAACATACATTGAACCACGGATAGTAATTAGGATTGTTCAGAATTACTGTACTCGTTGAGGAGACTGCCTGAGATATGAATTCATCTCGAATTCCACATATAGCTCACAAGCACATGTTAAAATATCGACTAATTGTCTCACCCGAACGCAGTAACACTATCTTCATACTCCTATTCCTAGAATGAAAACTAATATAATGAAAAGATATTGCAAGTTGTTCCTCAATAGTTATATATCGTGTGTCACGTAGAAGATTGCGATCTCTGAATATATTGGCCAAATTTAAAAATATCGTAAGATCCATCCTCAAGTACTCCCGACAATTATTTCTCCCGCCACATAGTATATACTCAAACACACCTTTCTTAAGCATCTCTCTATTGACAGTTGGTTCAATACATAAACGAGCTCTTTTTCTTGTCGTCAATAATTGAATTATGATACACACAACTACTATAATAGTAAATCCACTAGTTTGAATGTTTAACCATTCTAAATTCTCGTCAGCATCCATCAATCAAAATTACTGAACAGTAATAAATTTAAGTTCAACATACACATGTTTATTATCAAATTTATATCGAGTAAAAAAAAGACATTATAAATTAAGAGTTAAAGACATAATTATAGTTAAAATTAAACATATACGAATTCTAAAATGAATTGAATCTAACCGGATACGGAGACAATGACGACCGTTGTCGGGGACGAGCGCTCTGGACGATGATTGCTCTCATGATGGAGACGAGAGCTCGGGACGAAGACGGACACGCTCGGGACGATGATCGCTCTTGAGACGGAGATGAGCATTCGGGATGACGACCGTTGCTAGGGATGGTGACGACCGCTGCTTGGGAAGGAGATGAGCGCTTGGGATGACGACCGCTGCTCTGGACGGAGATGAGCGCTTGGGAAGACGATTGCTCTCGGCACAGAGACGAGCGCTCGGGACGGAGACGGATGCGCTTGGGACGGAGATGAGCGTTCGGGACGACGATCGCTCTCAGGATAGAGACGAGCACTTGGGATGATGACCGTTGCTTGGGACAAAGACGAGAACTTGGGACGAGGACGACAATCGCTTGGGTGACAGGAACAAAAGCCGAAATCAGGGTGAGAATTCTCGATTTCAGCCGATTTTAAAAGAGAGAATTACTGTTCCCACGTGATAGTAGGACCCACTCAATTCTGATCCGAATTGCGAATTTTTCTTTACCCAACTAAAATTCAAACAAATAATTTAGAATTACATGAATTACAAATTTACCTAATTTCAAATTTATTTTTAACTTCCAAACAGCTAAATTAAAAGAATTAGACCTTTACTGCCCTCAGTTCAGTCAATTCAGCTCTAAAAACGCCATTCCTCTTCTCGGATCCCTCTCCCCCATCTCGCGCCTAAAAACGCTAAAAAGTTCGTCCACTCGCTCAGAGCGCAGTACTTCGCTTCCCCCGAGAAATGGCCACCATCTCCTCCTTCCTCCTCGGCCCCCGCCTCTCTCCTCCCATTCTCCCCTAATCGCTCTCCTTCCTCGCTCCAAGATCCCTAATTCGGCCTCACATTCCCCTCTCCCTCGACCTCCAGTCCATTCCGCCGGCGGCGGCGCAGCCCATCTCTGCCACCTCCATCACCACCAGCAATGCAGACTTGCCGGATGCCACTTCTCTCGTGATTCGCTCCCGCAACCACATCCGCCTGCTCCGGATCAGCGCCCGCGGGCTCGGCGTCCTCGGTCTCCGCATCGATTGCGCCACCGTCGAGACCGATGGGGACTTCTTTGTAAAGACCTTCTTCGTCGTCGATTCGCATGGAGTCAAGATCGAGGACCCCGAGGGCTTGGATAGGATCAGTAATGCGATCCGGGATGCGAGCGACTGGGTTGGTGATGAGGAGGCGGTGGTCGGGGGATCGGGGATTGCGGTGCGGAGGAGGGTTCGGCCGGGTTGGCTTCCGGTGAGGAGAAGGGAAAGGCAATGAGGTTTTTTCAGATGATGGATGGCTTCCTAAAGAGTGATCCAGTGAGCCTGCAGAAGGATATCTTGGACCATGTGGAGTATACTGTTGCGAGATCAAGGTTCAATGTTGATGATTTTGAGGCTTATCAAGTAGTTTGCGTTCGTTTCGATGTCAATGGGGTCTCTGAGCTGGTTCTCGTGGCAGATGAATGCTGTGATATTTGATTTTCTAGCTTTAGATGGTTGGGTTTAGCTTCCTTAGGGAAGGTAACTAGATTTTAGGGTATCACTAGCGGATGCATTGATTTTACGTGTCCGGTAACTTATCAACTAGTGGTTAATCGATTTGATCATTCAAATTAGGGATGTTAGTGTATCTAGTGCTTACACTTTATTGGTTGTGCTTAATAATCCAGTTATTATCAAATTTCGTTTTCCATGTTTACTTTTTGTTTGTTATAGATATGCCTGACACATTGCATTGCTTCTCGCTACAATTTAATGCCTATTTTTCTTCATGTTGCATTTCATCTTTCAATAATGAGTTTTTATTTAAATAAGTTGCTTTTTCTTCATATAGAATGATGTTCGTCACTGGTGGAACCTATTAATGATGTTATTATGGTAATTGCAGGCCTTATCTCATAGTGTAAGGGACCGACTTATTGAAAGATGGCATGATACTCAACAATTAAGAAGAAAGACTCTACTATCTCTCTCTGGAGTTTCTAATGGGTAGCCTTCATTATTTTTTGTTCTAATGATTCTGTTTCCTCAACTATAAACTCACACCTTTCTTTGGTTTGGCATCTGAATGAAAACTAGATAAAATTTATTATAGTTCTTGTGCCAACTTGCTTGAGAGAAATCTATAATCACAGTTTGTAATTCCTCTCTTCTTGTTTCAGGGCGCTCTTTTATCAACTTAGGTGTAAGGGACCAGTATGCAGATGCTCTGAATGAATTAGGGTTTGAATTTGAAGTTTTGGCTGAACAGGTTGGTTGTTGGGTCATAAAATATTGGTAACCACTTTTGATTGGTGTATTACTTTTGAATAATTACACTATGAGCTAACCTTTATAGTTTGAACTGCTTGAATTTTGCTCTTCCATTTTGCCTTGAACTTGCTGTTATGTTTAACCTTGGATATGCTACCAATGATTTTTAATACCTAGTTGAAAGTGGACAATGCTATTGCATCATGTTGAATATTTATACATCATCATTGCCACGAGCAGCTTGCCTTTGCCAATTGAATATGCTTGTTCTCTTACTTTTTTTTCATCTATCTGGTTTTGTTTTTTGTCTGCTATCATTGTAAATACAGGCATTTGATGTTCTACTTTTAACCTCACCATCCATCATTCTAAATTTGGAAGAAATCTGCCATTGAATGGTGTTTGGCTGCATTAAATGTTTTAACTTTGTCACTCCTAGGAGGGGGATGGAGCTCTAGGAAATGGTGGTCTAGCTCGGCTTTCTGCTTGCCAGATGGACTCCTTAGTGACGGTGGACTTCCCTGCTTGGGGTAAGGCTTCACATTGGTCTTAGCTTGTTATCTTTCTGTTCTTGTTTTGTTTTGTGTTGCTTGATGATTTTTTTATTGCTATTCCTCTGTGCAGGTATGGGGTGAATTATCAATATGGTTTGTTTCGGCAAGTTATCGTTGATGGGTTTCAACATGAGCAACCTGACTATTGACTCAACTTTGGAAACCCTTGGGAGATAGAGTGGGTTCATATTTCTTACGAAGTGTAAGGTATGCAAGTTTTTGTTTCAATTCTGACTGAAAACAAGGCTGTGGGCTAGGATTTTCTATATCCTTCTAACAGCATTGTGGTTTTTGGCTGTGGGACACGTTAGGATTATGGGACTGTAAAAGAAGAGCTTTCAAATGGCCAGAATCAGAAAATTTGGATTCCTGGAGAAATGGTAATGCTATATTTTGAGGATCTGCTGCACTGTTCTTGGACCCTGTCTGTCCTCACTTTTTATGCTTTTATTTGGGACAGATTGAGGCTGTGGTGTATGACAACCTGATACCAGGGTACAGGACAAGAAATACCATAAATCTCTGTTTGTGGGCTGCTGAACCTAGCGATCAGTATGATATGGTAATTATGGCTATAGACTTTTGCTTTCAGCAATCTTAAGTCATGACTTTTTATTATGCTGAATCTTTCATTGATCCAGCCAATTGCTGAAGCAGAAATCCTGCCTGTTCTCTGGAACTCTGGTCTACTTCTTCTTTAGCTTTTGTATACTTGGAATCTGTAGGCTGAATAAGCCACTCATATTGTGTAGAGAATCATAATCTGAAATTTAGATCTTTAGGGTGTGTTTGGTAAGGAATAATGTAGAATAGTCCGAGTAGGAGATACTCTAATTAGAAAGAAAAGATAGTCAAATTATTTTTTCGGCGTTTAAATACTAGTTAAACCAGTGGACACCACTTAAAGACTAATATTTATTTTTACCAAAATTGGCCCCACAATAATTTGATGTTGACAAAACTAATTAATTTTTTTATAATAATTTAATTTATTTGGTTGGTAGTCTGATTAGGACTAATGCTAGTCTTAATCCTGGTTTCAAACCAAACAAGGGCTTATGGTCTAGATGCATGACTTGACAGAGTGTGATAATGACTGCTGGGTCACTATCAGATAGGGGATTAAAGAGTCACAAAATGCTAGTATTTGGGCTTGCTTAGACAAAAGGCATAATGTTAGTCTTGATAACATGGATAATGTCACACCGGCAAATCTCTACCTTGAAATTTCACCCGTGATGACGCCAAGGTTCGCCCACCTCAGCCCGCCAAACTCACACAAGCCCACAAGAGTATAGAGGAGAAGAGAAGTATAACAACATTTCCAACCTTTTATTGCTCACATAAAAGGAAATACAACTCTTAACACGGAGTGACACTACAAGTCTCTCTACTTGTGTGTGTTCAATTCAATAGACCCCCTAATCTATTTATAGTACACATATTTGGCTGTAAGCAATTGCTGGAGATCATGGAGAACATGTTCCATAATGTTCTCCCTGCAGTTCAACCGCTCCCTGCAGTTCAACCGCTGGAGGCCATGTTCTTCTGGCAGTTAGTTGACTGTCTGGGCTGCTGCCACCTGTTCCACGAGCCCTCAATTGCCTCTTTGCTGGCCACGTGTCCCTTGACAGTTGCAGCTCTGGTTCTCTAGCCTGCAGCCACGTGTCTTCAGCCTGTGACGCCAAGTGTTCAGGCTGTTCACATGCTCCTGCAGCTCACTTTAGCCAACCTGTCCTGCTGTTCGCTCTGCAGGATTGTTTGGGCTGTTCGGGTCTCCATCCGAACGTGTCGTGACTTCGTCACTTGTTGCTATGTGTGCTGCCTGCGCACACATATGTTGGAGGCAGTCCGTCGTCTCGCATGATCATGCGCTTCCTCGCATGATACTCCTCGTAGTGGCACCGACCACCACAGCTAGTTGTTTGCTTATATGTGTGCTGCCCGTGCACACACATGCTGGAGGCACTTCATTGCCTCTGAGATCATGAGGTCCGTTACATGATCTCGTTGTGGTGGCACTTACCACTCACAACGAGTGTGACAAACCACCCCCACCAGAAGAGTCCGACGTCCTCGTCGGAGTAGAGTCCATGTACTCCTTGATTTGTTTCTTGAACTACCATAGTGTAGAGTCCCGCTCCCACGTGGCATCGGCCTCGCTGCTGCTTTTTCACTTCACAAGAAAATCAGTCCGTCGATTCTTCTTACTTTGCCCCATAGTCCGGTGTGTAAGGATCTTCTCGACCTCCTTGTCGAACTGCTTTCGAACTACTGGTGGAGCTCTCCTTGTTTGCTGTTTATCTCCAAGCAAGTCCCTGTTGAAAGGTTTGAGAAAACTTACATGGAACGTTGGGTGTACCTTCAACCTGTCGGGTAGCTTCAATCGGTAAGCAACCTACCCGACTTTCTTCATCACTTCGAAGGAGCCATCATACCTTGGTATCAACCCACGATGTACGGTCTTGCTGCTGATTTTCTTCCATATCTGTGGAGTGAGTTTCAGCAGCACCATGTCCCCGACCTGTAACTCCAATGAACGCCTTCATTCATCCGCATGCCTATTCATGCGTTTTGCTGTCTTGCGCAAGCTGTCCCGAGCTTGTTCTATCAGCTCCTCCTTCTGCTTGGCGAAGCGATATGCAGCAGGGCACTTTCCTTTGTCCGTCGATTGAGCCAACTCAAGAGGAGTGAGAGGCTGCTGTCCCATGACAAGCTCTGCAGGACTCATTCCTATAGCCGACGACCTGTGGATATTATAACAAAATTGGGCTGTGTCCAACAACTCCAACCAATTCTGCTGGCTGGCCATCACATAATGCCTCAAGTATTCCTCCACCAAGGCATTGATGCACTCCGTTTGGTCATCCGTTTGCGGGTGATTAGCCGTAGAGAACTTCAACTCTGAACCCATCGAGTTGAAAAGTGCTGTCCAGAACCTGCCCGTGAATCGAGCATCTCGATCACTCACAATGTCTTTCAAGACACCGAAGTGCTTCACCACATGCTTGTTGAACAGCCCAGCTGCTACTTCTGCTGGACATGCATGTGGTGTTGGTATGAACACCGCATACTTCGAGAGTCGGTCGACGACGACTAGCACTGAGCTCATCCCATCCACTTTGGGAAAGTCCGAAATAAAGTCCATCGAAATGGACTGCCACGGCTTCTCCGGAATAGGCAGGGGTTGCAGCAGCCCTGCCTGCTTCTTCTTCTTCGTCTTGTCAAGCTGGCACACAAGACAAATCTTGACGTACATCTCGACGTCTTCCCCCATTTTTGGCCAATAGTATGACTTGGACAAGAGTGCCATCATCTTTTGCCCTCCAAGATGTCCTGCCCATTGAGGATCGTGAGTCTCTCGCAGCAGCTCACGCCTCAGCCCTCCCGCCTTCGGGATGTACAACCTGTTGCCTCTAGCATACAACAAGTTATCTTCAAGCCAATAATGCTTAATTACCCCTTCACGTACCTCTCCCTTGAGTTGGACGTATTCTGGGTCTGCGTCGGCTTGCTCTTTAACCCTCTCCAGCAGGGTTGACTGCACTGTGGACAGCGCAGCTACGTAGCATTGCAACTCCCTTTGGCTCAATGCATCCGCGACTTGATTCTGTCGTCCAGGCTTGTGCTCCCACATGAAATCAAACTCGGCCAAGAACTCTTGCCACCGAGCTTGTTTGGGGGTCAATTTCTTTTGAGTTTTGAAGTAGGTGTTCGCAACATTATCTGTTACAACCTTGAACTTCGTTCCCAATAGATAATGCCTCCAGGTGTCCAAACAGTGCACCACTGCTGTCATTTCCTTCTCATGTGTGGTATAACGTTGCTCCGAATCCTTGAGCTTCCGGCTCTCAAACGCCACTGGGTGTCCTTCCTGAACAAGAACTCCCCCAAGAGCACGATCTGAGGCATTCGTATGTACCTCGAATGGAAGCTCGAAGTTAGGCAATCGCAGTACCAGTTTTGTTGATACTGCTGCCTTCAGCTGGTCAAACGCTGCTTGGCATGAGTCCGTCCATGCCCATTTTCGATCCTTCCTCAGCAAGTCAGTCAGAGGATTCACTTTCCTTGAATAATCCTGAATGAATCTTCTATAGTAGTTAGCCAAACCGAGGAAAGAACGAAGATTCGATACCTTTGTTGGGGCCACCCAATCGATGATTGCCTGAATCTTCCTCATCCATTTGTATCTTTTCCTTGCTCACCCTGTGCCCAAGGAATCTGATTTCCTTCCGCCAGAACTCGCACTTCTCCTTCTTGACGAAGAACTTGTATTCTCTAAACCGAGAGAATACTTTTCTAAGGTGGTCGACATGGTCTGCCAACGTCTCCGAGTAGATGACAATGCCATCCAAGTATACCACCACGAATCGATCCAAGAACTCATACAATACTTCATTCATCAAGTTGCAAAAGGTTGCTGGAGCATTTGTCAATCCAAAAGGCATGATTAGAAACTCAAATGAGACATACCTCGTGACACATGTTGTCTTTGACTCATATCTCCCTTAGCAATCCGGACTTGCCAATACCCTGATCGCAAGTCCAACTTGGTGAAGTATGTCGCCTTGGCCAATCGATCAAACAAGTCACTTGCATTCGGCACCGGGTACTTGTTTTTGATAGTCACCTTGTTTAGTGCCCGATAGTCCACGCACATCTGAAGTGAACCATCTAGTTTCCGCTGAAACAACACCGGGGCAGGGCACCATACGGGGCTTTTGATGGTTGGATCAGTCCCGCATCCAATAGTTCGTTGAGCTGCTTCCTCAGCTCCAAAAGCTCCGCATTTGCCAAACGATAAGGGGCCTGAGCTGGAGGTTTAACACCTGGCTCCAGCTCAATCTTGTGGTCAACTGCCCGCCGAGGGGGAAGTTCGTTGAGCAGTTTTGGTGGCATTACGTCCGCGTAATCCACCAGGATAGTTGCAACATCGTCAGGTATCTCCACGACCTGATCCGGTTGTATCTCGATCAGTGCTGCAACATAGGTGGTCTCGCCCCTCTTGAGACCTGCTTTCAGCTGTTGGGGAGACTGCATGCCCGCTGCTGCAGTTTTCCCTCCATACGCTGCCTATATAAAGCATGGTGATTCCTCCGTAGAAATCAGTATACCTGATAAGTGAGGCATCAAGCTACCCTTAGCTTGGACGAAGAAGTCTATCCCCAAGATAAACTCAAACTCGTTGAGCGCCGAGATTGTCACACCGATCTCTCCCTCCCAAGCTCCAACTTTGACGGTTGCGCTGGCCATTCCATGAATCGGAGTTGGCCCAGAGTTTACCGTCTTCACTTTTCATGAACTTGGTTGCACCTATAAACCAAATTCACTCACCAATTTATGAGAGAAGAAGTTGCTGGTCGCTCCTATGTCCAGCATAGCCAAAACAGGCCTCCCATTTAGTAGCACCGATACATACATCAATCCTTTGCAAGGCGGCTGCCTTTTTGCCGTCATTGAGTTGAGTAGCTGCAATGGATTCATGCGTGGTGTTGCCGCCGCACCACGTCCTTCTTCCTCAGATTCCCTGAGAGTTAGAGCAGATAGCTTTTCTCTCCTTGGACATTCCCTTGCCCGATGAGAACCATTGCATATAAAACAGCCCTGCTCTCTGTTGGTGGGCTGCAACTTGGATTGGCTCGGTTCCGCAACCTTCTTGCCCTTTCCCTCGGGCTTCTAACCATCCTTATGTGCACGCCCCATCTTCCTTCCCTCCATGGCCATTTTGGTGGTTGTCGTCAGCTTGAAATCCATCAAGCCTTCCGCAGAAGCAATGGCCAAAGAAAGATCCCTCACTCCTTGCCGTCGGAGTTCAGCTTGAGCTCACGACTGCAAGCCAGAAAGAAAGTTGTACAACTTGTCCTCCTCGAACATGTTGGTGATGTCGAGCATGAGGGAGCTGAATTCCCTCACATACTCCCTTATGGTTCCCGAATGCCGCAGCTTCTTTAGGGATTCTCGCGCAACCCACCCTGTGTTGCACGGAAGGAATTGCTCCTTTAGTTCCTTCTTGAGGATCTCCCAATCCTCCAGCTGAGCTCTCCTAGCTCGAGCATTCTCCGATGCTCTAGTACGCCACCATAATTTGGCATTTCCATTCAAGTACATACTGGTGATAGTGACTTTCTCCCATTCCGGAATGTGAGCAGCCTTGAAGTACTGCTCCATATCCCATAAGAAGTTCTCCAGCTCTTTTGCATTCCTGCAGCCATTAAAGGAATGGGGTTCTGAAACTCTTACCTTTGAAGGCACTCCGCCTTCAACAATAGAGTTTGCCACCGCTCTCTTCACCACTATCAAGTCCTGCTCCAAGGACTTTAGACTTGATCTCATGGAGTCCATGATCGCAGCATACCTTTCCTCCGCATCTTTCATCTCATTCGCAAGGGCTTCCTTGAGAGCAGCATTTTGCCTCTCTTGTCAAGCCAACTGCTCCCATAAACTTCCCGCATCTTCGGTTGGAGGATTCCCCAGCATCTCCTCAATGCGAATCAACCGATCCCGAAGCTCCACTTGCGTCACCATAGCTTTTGTTGATCTTGGCTTCCGCTGAACTGGTTTTTCACCAAATCGGGCTCTGATACCACTTGTCATACCGGCAAATTTCTACCTTGAAATTTCACCCGTGATGGCGCCAAGGTTCGCCCACCTCAGCCCACCAAACTCACACAAGCCCATAAGAGTATAGAGGAGAAGAGAAGTACAATAACCTTGTTAACATTTTATTACTCACATAAAAGGAAATACAACTCTTAACACGGAGTGACACTACAAGTCTCTTTACCTGTGTGTGTCCAACTCAATAGACCCCCTAGTCTATTTATAGTACACATATTTAGCTGTGAGCAACTGCAGGAGATCATGGAGAACATGTTCCACAATGTTCTCCCTGCAGTTCAATCACTGAAGGTCATGTTCTCCTGGCAGTTAGTTGACTGTGTGGGCTGCTGCCACCTGTCCCACGAGCCCTCAATTGCCTCTTTGCTGGCCACGTGTCCCTTGACAGTTGCAGCTCTGGTTCTCCAGCCTGCAGCCACGTGTTTTCAGCCTGCGACGCCAAGTGTTCAGGCTATTCACATGCTCCTGCAGCTCACTTTAGTCAATCTGTCCCGCTGTTCGTTCTGCAGGACTGTTTGGGCTGTTTGGGTCTCCATCCGAACGTATCGTGACTCCGTCACTTGCTGTTATGTGTGCTGCCCGCGCACACATATGTTGGAGGCAGTCCGTCGCCTCGCATGATCATTCGCTTCTTCGCATGATACTCCTCGTAGTGGCACCGACCACCACAGCTGGTTGTTTGCTCGTATGTGTGCTGCCCGTGCACACACATGCTGGAGGCACTCCATCGCCTCTGAGATCATGAGGTCCGTTACATGATCTTGTTGTGGTGGCACCTACCACTCACAACGGGTGTGACAGATAACCACTAGGTCTCCTTTCTTGTTATGCAATTGGTCATTTTTAACTAGAGCTTCATATGTTGGATTAGCTTCTTAATTTCTTCTTGCAGGTGATATTGACATTTTTTATAGGCTCCCTCTAGCTTCTCTGTTACCTGAAAGTTTGAAAAACTTGGGGCAGATGGTCACGACATATTCTGAGTTGTTTGCTGTTTTTGAAACTAGTGTGGTCAGAGTAACATTAAATCTGGGTTGGGAAGATGAATATGTTTTTGTGTGCACATGTAGTTTCAGTCATGCATCTTGGAGGAAAAACAAACAGGCAATTTCTTCAACAATCTGTGATTGCATGCTAAATCTGTACAGAGAATAGATTTTAAGCCTAAAGACAGATGAGGTTCTGCATGCTTCTTTGTTTTGCATTTATAGGCATATCTGTATACAAGTTTTGCTATTAAAAAAAGTAAAATTGCCTGCATGATTTTCACCGTGAGCTTTAACAATCTGTTGACACAACCCTTGTATTCTCGAACTTTGTGCTCTACTTGTTTTGCTAATTATAATACAAATTACATGAATTCCTTTTCCTGGTGGTTTAGGGTTTAGGACTCTGAAGTTATTCAAATTTGTTTTTGACAATAGAAATTGTGAAGAAAATGTAAGTCATGATAAAACAGTTTTCTCCATGATTTGAACTGCTGAATATTTTGGGAGGAATCCTTTGACACTGGGGATTATATTAATGCAGTTATCAACAGGCTTGGGAACAGGCTTGGGATATTGTTGCAAAATCTTCTCTTTCACTGCTCATACTTTAGCGCCTGAAGGACTGGAGAAAATCCCAGTAGACCTACTTGCCAACCTCCTTCCAAGACACTTGCAAGTGTGTCTAGATAATCATATCCTTATCAATTGACTTGCATTTTTGTTTGGAACATCTATGCTTAATATGTGACTTAGTTACTTTCTGTTGAATTAGGTCCTTAATTTGATCTCTTAGTGTTCTTCACATTTGCTGTTATGTTCCTGTCAAAAAAAAAACTGCTATTTTATTTAAATTTTGAGATAGTTTCATGTTAGTTGTGTCTAACCTCATTTCTTCTATAGTGTTTTTGCATGCTAGGTTGAAAGTTGATGATGTGACTACATTTATGCCTTTTACTTGTTCTGATAATCTATTTTTTTTGTTATGAATATTATGCTTTGAAGATTCAATTATTCAGCTTATACTTAGGGTGTTAGCTGTGGAATTGAGAGCACATTGAGCCGGTGAGGATGTTAGTTCTAAAAGCAGAGTAGTTGCAGATGCTTCAAAAGCGGAGTATACAGAACAAGTGCAATTTGAGATACTTCAGTACCGTACATTTCAGAATAAGGAAGGAATATTTTTTGGAATGTAAATACCTTGATGCATTTGTTTAGCTTTTCAAATTATGCTATATCATTCTAATATTTATCATTTCTCCTTCCTTGTTTCTATATGTACTTGGCAATATTTCTTTAAGCTTTGCTGAAAACAACTGTTCATCTGATCCTCTATTTGCTTTTCATTGTTCAGATAATTTATGATATAGAATTTTCATTCCTGGAGGAGTTGAAGCGCTGCTTTGGGACTGATTATAATCGTATATCCTGCATGTCAATTGTTGAGGAAGGTCCTCGCTCTGGATCTCTCTCTATGCTATTTGTGATCATCCTAATTATGTTAAATTTAAAGAACACCTTATCTTAAATTCTTTGTATCATTGGCTGGATAGATGTCTACTTACAGATTTTTTAAATACCCTGGCAAGCGTTAGACGAGGGCCTATTGAGGCAAAAAGTTATGTTTCCTGAACATTATCCGATTGGCAAGTATTAGGATTTAGATATGTCGGTGGTTTTATAGGATGTAATGGTCGAGTGATAAGCTGCAGCCTCTTCCAAAACCAAAGGGGAAATTACAAGTGAATGACTGAATTTTGGTGGACCGGGCAGAGTCGGCTGTTTTGTCTTTTGCTTTTGGATCCTGGATTCTCGTTTTCGTTTTAGCTTTTCCAGATCAAATCATACAATTGGAATTTGAAATGAACCATTTTTCAAATCCTAATTGCATTTTTTTTACCAGAAGAATGGCGTGGATAAAATTGTCTATTTGATCTTATCCAGAAAGCCGATTGGGGTGCGTGAGCAACTGAACCAAGGGTGACCTTTTTACTCTTTTAGCCTTGGCCTCTTGCAATTATATTTAATTTAAATTTAGAATTTTGGTTGGACGATGGATGATACTGCATAATAGGACTATTCTTGGAGGAAGGTACGGTGAAGCAGGGAGTACTGGTTAGCCACATTCAAAGGAGTACTGGCTCTAGCTGATTTCCGCTTTTTCTTAAATGAGCTGACCCTAATTTGCGGTACAATAGTGGATTCTGTGCCTGGTAATGGAAACAAAGCCTCGGTGGATTCTTTTACTGTTACATTCCCCTGCTAGAGCATAACACAAATTAGAAACTGAATTATTTATTGTATCGAGCCAAAATCACCGAGTCTCGGTCTAAAATAGCTTTGTTTGGGTCGAGCAAACTATACTCGGGCTAGCTGGATTCATTATGAACTAGCTTATGACCGTCGTTTTTCTCAGTTTAATGTGTCGGACAACTTCTGTACTTGAAACATCAAAACTTTAGTAGATTACTCTCTACAAATCAATCAACATTTCAAAATATACTTTTTTTTATTTTTGATTAAGCACAACTTATAGTACTCTGGTTCGAATTTGAATTCAAACTTTGAACCGCTGCCATTCAATTTATTACTTACAACACAAGTTTAGATTGGAGATAATTCTAATGAATACCTTCTAATGGTTAATTTGTTAGTAGAGGAGAAAGGTAATGGATAGTGTAGAGAGGAGAATTTCGAATTAACTCCTTATATGTGGATTTTTGGGGATTTATGTGTCTTGTAGAGTTTGATGCAAATTGACTGTGTTGGTGAGTATTGACCTAATCTTATGGTCAATTTTCTTGGAGAATCCATGAAGAAGTCACATTTAATTTTCTATTTTTTTCAGTATTAATGACTAACGTGTGGATGAACATGAGAGTTTTGGAATATTTAATGAGAGTATCTCAAGAGATTAAGAATAAAATATCAATATTTAATAAACAGAGTTATTTAATAAAACTTAATATCTTACCCTGTTGTAGATGCTCTCGTTGAGCAATGCAGGGCATGCCGACCTCTCTGCTATGAAGCAAGTGGAGCTAGTGTGCTGATCTAGTGATGGGCCGAGCTAGTTTTCATTCAACTTAGTTTGTTCTACTGATTGATCTTCTAGTCGATTCAGTAGGCCCATTCTACCAATTTTATTTTAAGATTTTTACCCGTGTCATTTTCTACTTTTTTCACTCCTATCAACCCAGAACACTTTCATTGGATCATCTCCAGAGCCTCTCCTTCAATAGGAGTAAAAGAAGAGATTACTAATCTCAGAGGCAATATGTAAATATCACATACTTTAGGGTTGTATAAGCAAAACTCATAAGAACAGTAAAATCTCATATCGGGAAAACATAATCAAAATTTTATACAAATGATTATGAAAATGATGAAATATCATTTTTGGCTTACCGTCATAGGTGAAAGCACATGATCAACTCATTCTTTGAGTGAAACCTGGAGGAAAATTACAAAACATAACTATATCCTTGAGTGTAGTATAGGAAAGAAGAAAATTATTACAAATATACAATTTATTTTTTATGATGGTGGATTATGATTGAGATTGACATTAGTTAGACCATACTCATCTCCATATTCGGACCACTCAATTAGACTCATTTAATTGAACTTTTTTACCATTTCTTTTTAATCCTCTCTAAGTAATCTCTCATTGATTGTACTCTTTAGTCAGACCCATGATATTTTTTCTCACTTGAGTTCTCTATCTATGATAATATTGATACACATCCGATGTTATCCAAAATTTCAACTCATCTTGATCCTTCTCTTGTAAGAAATATTGTTGTTCAATTGGATCTCAAAGAGATTTGGACCACTTGTATCTCTTTTGACTATTCACAAAATTTAGCTAGAACAATTTGTCCATACATTTCATTTGTAAGCCGCTGCTTATAAGTTCTTCTATACTTTTATCACTTTTTTGAATGTTATCAGCAAAAACTATCATATTTTTTTCTTTGTAATTGCCTTTTAAAGAAGCAATACAAGATAATAATTCTTTTCTGTAGTAAATTGTTATGAATGAAGAGATGAATTTTCTTCAAAAGAAATATACTTCGAACTTAGTGAAATTACTAGAAGATAAAAGAGTAATTGATTATAAGTGAGTATTTCGAAAGAAAAAAATTCCTCTAGGATAGATGGTGTTAAATTCAAAACTCGTTTAATTGCAAAAGAATATTCACAAAAGAAGGGTGTTGACTTTAATGAATTTTCTCTTCTGTGCTTAAACACACATCTATTCGTTTTCTAATTATTTTAATTATTTTTTATAATTTTGAGTTAAAACAGCTTGATATCAAAATCATCTTTCTGCATGGAGAATTAGAAGAGTAGATTTTTATACAATAGCCTAAAGGGTTCATCTAATAAGGTAAGAAAAATTATGTTTGCAAGTTAAACAAATCAATTTATGGTTTGAAATAGTTTCCAAGGTAATAGTATAAAAGGTTTGACAGTTTTATATTAGGATAAGATTTCATTCATTGCAAATATGATTACTGTGTCTATTTTAAAATAAATGCCAATAACTTATTTATTATATTGCTTCTTTGTATTGATGATATGCTTATCGCTACTCAAAACATATCTCTGCTTAATGATCTAAAATTTATAATAAAAAAAAAATTTGAGATGAAAGATTTATGTGCTGTAAGGAAGATTCTCGGTATGATAATTGATCGAGATCGAAAGCATGATAAGTTATGATTTAGACAGAGCAAATATCTCGAGAAGATTAATTCTTGTTTTTGCATGCAAAATTCAAAATCCGTCAATACTCTTTTGACATCCTACTTCAAGCTTTCAGCTCAATTATGTCCTTCTATAAATAAGAAGTATGCTTACATGAAGAACATCTTATTCTCAAGTGCTGTTGGAAGTCTAATGTATGCTATGGTATACACAAGATCTGATATTGCACAAGTAGTCAGCGTTATCAGTTTTTACATAGTAAATTTAGGAAAAGAGCATTGGTAAGCTGTGAAATTATTATTAAAATATATCAAATGTACTTTTAATATTGTCTTATCTTTCTACAGAAATACAATTCAAGAGGCCAAAATTATTGGCTACGTCAATTCAGACTATACTAGAGACTTTGATCGACGACGATCCCTCACTAGTTATCTTTTCACTCTTTGTGGTGGACCTATTAGTTGAAAGTGTACTTAACAGTTAACTGTGACATTATCTACAACAGAGTCCGAGTATATAACAGCTACTGAAGCAGTCAAAGAAGCTCTATGATTAAAAGGATTGGGAAGTGAAGTTGATTTTTCTCAATATATTCTTTCTATTTTTTTGCAACAATCAGAGTATCATATACCTTACAATGAACCAAATGTACTATGCCAAATCAAAGCACATAAATGTCTTATTTTACTTTATTCGGGACATTATTGAAGATGACGAGATTTCTTTACAAAAGATTCATACTTCAAGAAATTCTACAGATATATTGACGAAGGTAATTCCAATTGATAAGTTCAAGGTCTGTTTGGACTTGATTAATCTTCAAAGTCGTTGATCTTACCTTATAAGGCAAGGTAAAGGCATCTGTTGAAAATTCAAATTTAAAAAAGAAGAAAATTCGAGCCAAAGTGGAGATTATTGATTTCGTTGTGTCTTAAATCCGAATTTTCTGCAGAGTCTTAATTAAATTAGAATTCATATTAGGAAGTAATTTAATGGGCCTAATTTTTTTTTTAAAATTTATCTTCTAGTAGAAGACTTGGATTAATAGAAATCTTATTTGAGCCAGTCTTTTACTTTGACTTAAACTTAGTTAAGTCACATCTATAAATACCCTATTCATCTAAGAGTTTCAGAAAAGTGAAATAGAGAGACATAGATCAAGACTCTAAAAATGTATTGTGATGGTTAGACTACTTAATCTTTTGTGAGAGTTGCTGATATTAGAGTTTTGCCTTCATCATTATAATATCGTTTTTCTTACTCATCAATACAATATCCTTCAAGAATGCCTTCGTCAGTGGAGTAGGTCATAGACCAAACCATATAAATTTTTTTTGTGTTTTTTTTTTCTATTCTTCTTCTACATCATAAATTGTAATTGACATTGATATTTAGTGTAATACTCTTCCTCTTGTCACGTAATAAGATGCAAAGTAGAAAGTAGACCAAGAGGTATTTGACAGCGCTCCTGGGGGCCATCTTCTGAAAAGCCTATAGCGATTCACTAGGGGGGCTTAGTTCCGAAAACTCGGGTGGAACCCTGCGTGGTGAAGTGGCTGAATTATTATGTGGTTCCTGCTTTGGGAGGCTTGATTGAACTTCGGGGTTTGATCGTGACTCCGAGGACTCAGCTTGGTGTGTAATGGTATTCACTGCGGTAGGATGGCTGTGTGGAAGTAGGTGTGCGTCGCTAGCTGAGTTCTGCAACTGACAGATGTGCGAAAACTTGTTTAGATATCTCCGTTATGGGGCGATTTACTTGCCTGGGATTATGGGTCTTGTGAAGCTAGTCGAGCTTCAATTACTCGGATGTACTCTGCCGATTCTAGTCACTATCTAGTGTTTCACTTAAGGATGGGCAGCTTGATGTGGATTCGGGTTTGCACTATCCAAGTTCCTATACGCACATCAACGACGTTAATGGAATACTTAATTATGTTCTCCGGTGGTATGATGAGCCTTAACCCAAGAAGATTTGCGAAAAATATGTGCAATCTTTTGAGTAAAAATTTATGTATAATTTGATAAAATTGTAAGGAGTTATATAAAAATAAAAAAAAAGAAAATTAGAAGTATTCTATATACATAACAAATGCAATATGAATTTCGTTATCTATATCAATTTTGCGTAAAATTGAATTATAAGGAAACTCTAAAAATAAAATCGCTTATAATCTTGGCCCTCGCCGCATCCCGTTGACACTGGAAGTTTCACATGTCATGAAAATAAATCATTCCATCATGTACATGTTCCCCGATAAATCTGCTCATGATCTCTCTCCCAAATAATGTCACTAAGATATGTCTGTCCTCCACCTCTCCCTCGCCTCAGTGAGAACAAAACCCAAATCATTCTTATTCCACTCTTCTTTCTTTTTCGCAGTTGTGATTTGCAAGCATTGCTATGATCGGAAGCTATTATTTCAAATTTGACATATAAACCAAATGTAATAATGTAAACTCCTATTATTATCTTCAGTATCATCATCTTTAATAAGGTGAGACTTCATCAAAAACTTAATCCGAGTTGGCATAACAAACAGCACTCCAGAGAAGCCATTATTTGCTGCATTTATTTAGGAAATCCTTCAGCGTTGACCATCAAGTACTGAAGTCAAACACTATCCCAAAATCATTGATACAAGAAACTTAACAATAAGCTACGAGGGCAGTTGTTTAATCTCAAATGCAGCACTTTTTCCTCGGGATTAAGAGAGACTAATTACCTGGTTATTGGTCCCCGTGCCAGGCTAATTATTCCGTTACTCACAGCAAGGTGGCATGCGAAAAGCAACAGTTTGCAATCGATCTCCCCAATCAAACCCTAACCGCTGAAAATACTGAGAGTTCTGGAGTAACAAGTCCACCTGAAGCGTGCCAAAAGCATTCCTTTAATCTCAACTTTGTATTGTTAGATTAATCTCAATGAAACTCGTTACCCACATTTTGAAAATAACAAAAGAAAAAGGGAAGCTCTTGCTTATACAAAAGTGAAAAGACTTGGTATCTGTATAATAAACAGTAGTGGGCGACATAATATGAGCTCGCGAGGTGGTGGCGGGCCCCGATGAGTATTGTAGACGACGCAACCCCTTGACCAGCCACGGTGCCCAGAGATCAGCCTGCCGGCGCACCGAGGGCGGTTGCCGGTCGGTCGAGCCGCAACGGGTTTTGATGATGGGGCGATCTCGGCACGATTGTCGTCGGGGCCGCCACTGGCCTACTGCCACTTTCTCCTCTTTGTGCTAATGGTTGCCTGTGAGGTCACAGTGTTACAACATAGATCAACAACAGAGGAAACTGACGCAGTGAAAGAGAGTAGATGACTGTTGGATCATGTCTGATACTTTTGCTTCACTTTTGCTGTGTGTATCAGAGGCTGCAGGGCGAAGGGCCCCGTCCGGTCATTTTCGACCGATGCACGCTCCATAGTGCCCTCACGTCACGTGTCGACCAGCTGCGCCGGAGGCCCCGCCGACAGGTCCCCGACCATGAGGTGCTGTAGGCCTGTGGTTGGGCCCCACGTTCGAGGAGGTGGGCCCCGGCCGGCGTCCAAATTGCGAGCCTAATGATCTTGGTCGAGCCCACGTCGGACCGCGAGCCGCCAAGTGCAGTCCCCGCGGGCATCATTCTCGCCTTTGCTTCCCCCCCACACCCCCTTTCCGGCACTCACCGTCGCCACCCTTTAGCCCCTTCCCATCGCCGCCGCGAAAAGCGTTTCACAAGCATTCATGTCGTTTCCCGTCCTCGTAGAGCTTAGCTTTGGCTGAACTGGCTGGATCGGCTCATGGCTCATGGCTCTGTTTTTGTTTTTTCCGGCCCTAAATATTAATTGCTCTTTTTGGTTTATGTCGGTTCCTATTTGGCGGGAGGTCGCCTTTGGGGTGCTTTAGGTCGGCTAATGGGGCCCGCAGCCGAGAGAGCGACTGTCCGGGAAGAGGAGGGAAAACACCCGGGGAAAAAGGAAGAGTGTAAGAGGAAGAGGAATCGTAAAGAAAAGCCAAACAAACCAAAGCTAGAGAGTGACGCGGTCCCCGCGCCAACTCGCACGAGCGCTATCATCATACATTCCCGAAATTCCCCCCGAGCCTGGTCCGGTGCACACCTTGTAGTTTCTCATTTGGACTCTCTCTCTCTTCCCCTCTCGTTCTCTCTCTCTGCTGTTCAATTTGGTTTATTAGATCTCGGTAATGCGCCCTTTTTTTTGGCCTTTTGTGCCCGAGAAGTTATTGAGACGGGGCTTTAAGTGAAGGTAGCACGGGGTTCTGCTTCTGCCCTGTTACTGTTTGGCGGCGGCAAGATCTGGCTCTTTGGTTCTGCGTTGGGGCGTAGTGAGAAGTACGTCGCTGTCTGCAGCGGGTGGCAGTTGCGGCCAGACAGGCCTTGCGGAAAGGGAGGGCGCCTTGCCTGCCCTCCCGCTTTCTCTCCGGCCCACTATTAACCCTAGCCTTTTCCCAAGATAGAAGGAAGAGGAGGAAAGGGCGAAGCTTCTCGGTGTTATTATTTTCCTTCTCGGTGACTGTTATTTAACGCCACGTTTTCTTGCTGCTCGGCCCACTGTCTTCTTCCTATCCTGGGTCCTTCGGTGGTGTTCTTGATATTTGTGCGTGGAGACAATGAGGAGGACGACGTAGAGAAGAAGCCGCATAAAAGCTGTGTACGGTCACAGCAAGAACTTTCTTTGGAGTGTGGATTCTAGCTTGTCTTCTCAAACAGTGAGCTTTCACAGCAAGAACTTTCTTCGGAGAGTGGATTCTAGCTCGTCTTCCGAAACAGTGAGCTTTCTTTCACTTCTATCTAATGGATATGCGCACATTGACACACCGAGGACAGAAGATGATGTATCTGTTGCACCAGAAATAGATAGTAGAATAGAGTAGTGATGTAGAACTGAGTTTGAGGGATTAATGGTCCATGCATGTGCTCGATCATCAAGGGTTCCTAGTCCTTTATTGCAAGTTATGTGCTTGATCCTGTCCATATGCTTTCCCCTTTGTTTTGGAGCAATGTAGGGATGTGGAGGAAATCAAAGAAGATGATGCAGTTGCCTAAATGCATATAGATTAAGGAGCATTAAGGGGCCTGACGATGTGGTGAAGCATGACGAAAAACATTTATTACTTATATCATTATATGTGATTCTGAGTGGAAAACCTTGGCCAATCCTCTTTTTCGGATCTACTTGAGTTACAATTTTGCATAATATCAAGAGAAGATGTCATATATTTTCCACCATCACAAGAGATAACTTATTGGGCTGATATGCATCAACGTCACTTTCTAAATTAAACTACTAGGCTATATTTCTCGAAATTTTAGACAATTGCAGGAGTTGTTTGTAGACAATAGACTCTGATGATCTAGGCTTTCCTTTCTGACTTCTGGCAGAATAACGAACAAATATGAGCTGTGAAGTCATGAGATAGTTTATGCTATTTGGTATCTTGTTTATGATCATAATACCAAGGAAACCCGTGAAAAGGAAGTCCCAAAAAGCTTGGCTTTCGTTCTCATTACACTAGAAGGAATGCTCATTATCAATATGTTACTAAGTTGCATCTATTAAATACAGGAGAACCTCTCTTTTTTGTACGCGAAGGAGATGAGTTGATTTTCTTTACTGAATTTCGTATCTTTTCCATTGTATGTGGATGTACCTGAACGACCAAAAACAGGGCCAATTGAATTTCAATATTCTCCAGGAATTTCACATGAATTTTGTGAGCAAGCATCGTTGTGCTTTGATAACAATATGAAATATACTAGTGAACTAATGTACATGTGCTCAAGATAACATTTGTTTCATACATGCTTCTGGCCTAAATGCCAGCAACTGAAACTTTACTTTCTTTCATGTTTTTGTCTCGTCTCATTAATAAAAGAAGCCTGCTATGGTTGAACTTATCAAGTGTAAAATAGAAACATCACTACCTTTATTTCTAAACGGTCGAGTGAAAACTTTTGTCATACTTGCGGAAGTCATAAGTATACATGGTTAAACGTCTATATGCACTATAATTTATAACTTATTGTCTCTTTATTTGATTTTTTTCTGCTGGAACGGAATATCTGACTGTATATGTTGCATAGTTTGCAGGATTTGATCAGAGCACTCAGTGATCATGAACTCTTTCTTACATGTTCCACCAGGTTTTCGGTTCCACCCTACAGATGAAGAACTTGTGGATTACTATCTTCGGAAGAAAGTCGCATCAAGAAGGATTGACCTTGATGTCATAAAAGAGGTTGATTTGTATAAAATTGAGCCATGGGATCTTCAAGGTTGGTTGACAGAAATGGTTGTTAGATAACCATATTAACATAATTTATATTATTAATATTAAATTATATGATTTTGTTTCATTTTCTTAGCAGAGAAATGTAGAATAGGATCTGAGGAACAAAACGAATGGTACTTCTTCAGCCATAAAGATAAGAAGTATCCCACAGGAACCCGCACCAATAGAGCTACGACTGAGGGATTTTGGAAGGCAACTGGCAGGGACAAATCCATACACTCGAAGAATAGCCTCATTGGGATGAGGAAGACCCTAGTTTTTTATAAGGGTCGAGCACCAAATGGGCAAAAATCAGATTGGATAATGCACGAGTATCGGCTTGAAACAATGGAAAATGGACCGCCACAGGCAAGTATTCTCAGCCGAAACTACAAATCTGTTGACTTGATATATTTTCCTAGCCATCAAGTTCCTGAAGTATTCCTAAAGTGTAAATAATATTCACAAACTTCCCTACTACTTCCTCCAATTTAAAATATCGTTGTACCTACCTACTTCTTGGAAATGAAATCTCTGAACTCTTTATTCTTGATCATCTTTCTTAAAAAATAAAAGCAAAGAAGAGCCATTTTACAGATCATGCTTTATTGATCCGTTGATGGGTCAAAGATGACATTGAAATGAACAAATTTGGTTCCTGAGTTACGTGCAAGTGTCGATCATAAGAACCTTTTAACTACATAAGAATAGTGTTTTTTTTTGTTGGTAAAACATGCTTCTAGTTGCTTTTCCCGGAAGCGTGTAGAACTTGACATACATTTGTATCAGATTAGGATTATGGATATGGTTGCCAAATTTAATTTGATATCCTGTTAGATGGCACCCTTTAACTTGTTTGTTCTTGTACCTCATTGTTAGACTAGAAAGTTTTTTGTATGGGTGCATGCACGTGGAGGAATGAAGAATAAGTGATGGTTGATATCCAAACGCATTAAAACGAAGAAAAGAACACGTTATATCCGGCTACTTTTGCATCTACTATGAAACAAATGATGGCTGTAGCAAGACAGATTCATATAACTACAAACAAAAAAAAGGGAATGGTTCATATGTCAGGTGTTCTCTATGAAAACTTCCGGACAACAGAACGTTAGAAGCTCAACAGCGATACATTCATATTTATAAGCCAATTCTTTCCAGCTACACCTCGAATGATTTAGTACTCTTCGGAGTTTCGTGTCATGAAAAAAACACTGTTTATAGGTATCCTCTTCACTTGTAAAGAAGAAAGGATACAATAAAATGGAAAGATAACCCAAGAAACCAATTCAATGTTCAAACTTCAAAGCATACTCAATGCAGGAGAGCTCAATTAGCAACAATGGATGACATGCTAGTTTCTTAGTACGCTCTATATCTTTCACAAACATTTGTTTTTGAAAACTTTTTTCCTTGTCCTTTTTCTGATATTTTATTGCATTTCACATGTTTCAGGAAGAGGGGTGGGTGGTATGCAGAATGTTCAAGAAGAGAGTGACAGCAATACGCAGAGTCAGCGAACCTGATTCTCCTTGTTGGTCCGATGAACATGCCTCCTTGCCAGAGACTGAATCCTCCAGGAGGATCATGGTGCAATCTGACATGCCATACCATCATAATTTATATTCCTGCAAGCGAGAGCTAGAAATGTACTACCACTTCCACTCGGCACCTGATCCTTTCCTCCAACTCCCTCAGCTAGAAAGCCCCAAGCTCCCAAGCTACAGCAACCATAATCCCATTCTTCAGCCGTTAACTAGTACACCAGAGGAAACGTTGCAAGCTGCACATCAGCTTCAAATTATCTCTGTTTTGAGTGACAATCCGAACACAGAACAAGCTCTGTATCAAGTGGCTACAGATTGGAGAGTTCTGGACAAATTTGTTGCTTCCCAGCTGAGCCAGGATGATGTCACCAAGCGGCCCAACTATTCCACTGCATCACATATTTTCCAAGTTTCAGACAAGCCAGAAGCAGCCACGGACTATGCATCAACATCCACCTCTATTAGCCAATAAGGAGCTATGGAAGTGAAAGCTTTGTAGTGATTATAAACTATATGTTAACTGATCATAGGTTGGAGAGTATTGGGTAGATGGACAAATCATGATGCCTCTATACATAATAAACTAAATCCCGTTGGGTTCCTTCCAGCCTTCATAATTTAGGTGACACTGGATAATTTAGGCACAAAAAGAATGAACTTAAATAAGGAAATTGCGTGCAAAGGAGCTGAGGTTTATGGAAACCCACACATTGGATGATAAATGTGTTATAAGCAGCTTAGGCTGCATCTCGTGGACTTCAGTTTACAGTCCACTGTTCATTGTTCAACAGGCATGCTTGCTGTTGACAGAATTGATGTCTACAAGGACTGTAGGTCAATGTCTATTTCAAATTTGCTCAGACAAAACTGGCTAATTTCGCCTCCTTCCATGTACATATATAAAACTGCCAAATGTTGTCATCATGCTTGAGTAAAGTGTTAAGTTTTATGAGCCTTGGATTTGTTACCACCAATATTTTTGTCAATATGAATGTAGACTTATTGTTTTGTTAACGTCAGAATGTTGAAGCCCTGAAAAGAAATGAGGTGTTGAAATTTCCTCAATTGTAAGACATGTTATTGACTACAGAAGTTCGTATCATTGAAGAGATCGCCTGATACGTTTGTAGATATTTCTATTATATTGGTATATCTCAATTATATACAAACAGTGCTCTTCAATATTTATAACAGTAGTGGATAGAACATATCAAAAAAATGAAAAGAAATAAGTAATGTATTTATTTCAGAAGAAAAGCAAATAACTTAGTCTCAATTCTCAAATGACTCCAACTATATTCAAGATAAAATCTAGATGGAAGGTCCTCAACATTCGAATACTTGCAAAACAGCTATATTTCTTACACTCTAATAATAAAACATCATATTCTTCCATGATTATACTTGAAACATCAAAAGCAAAACCATTTTAAAGCTAAAGATACTGCTGTCAACATGATGTTAGACTGTAAATATTTCCAAGTTGGACTGAAATAAACCACAGAAAAGTATACATGTCAGGTTATTGTGACTAGGCGTTCAGATTGACACAAGAAGTAATATAAAGCCAAAAATGTGCTGATGATCTTGCAATTAACTCACACATTTTTCCACAGCGCAACGCAAACTCATTTTAGAACTCGAGAACTGTCATCACTTACCTGGACAAAAGACTGCCAAATCTCAACTTGAATGGGAATTTTAGGCCAGGCAAGCGTGTCGCAGTGCTCTCGTACATCCTTCTTCCTCCCCTTCTCCCGAGAGATACAAGCATCAAGGCACATGGAAAGTCTCTTTCACGAGCTATCAACTTCTAATGCAAACTACCACTGCTTGAAATTGAAATAAAGCAGAACGAAACTCGTGATGAGCTTTCATGAAGAAGCCAAGACTCAAAAGAGAATCTCGTTTTGAACGAAACAACAATATAGAGTATTAAAGCATTGACCACAATAAGTACATAAGACTGTCGCCTTTCCTGGAGTGATCAGCGAGTAAGGACAGTGATTGGAACTTGAAACAAAAACTAAAGAAAAAACACGTCAAAACACCAACTTGGCTTCATATTTGATGACAATACAGGAGACACTAATGGTCGATTAGGTCTTTAGGCTATATATATAGGCAAAGAAGCATCTGTTTTGGAAGCCATGCAAGTCGTCTGGAGCTACTCAATAATGCCTCAAAAGACACGCTCATAGGGTGGGGAATCCATGTAATCACTTCATCATTAGCTCCAGCCTTCTTTGCTTCTCCCTTCCTTTTCTCCGGTGAATTCCCAGGCCAGAAGGCATATGCATGTACAAACTTTTCGATGAACTATTTCATGGACCAATAAGAAGTGGTCACTGCGGTTCCAAGTCAAAGGCGCTCCAATCCCGATGAACGACTTGCGCATGCGGCATGGCAATGGAAAGGCACAACATGATTAGGCTTGCTCATAAGCTAGGTGTTGTTTGTGGAGGAAGATAGCATCATTTCCTACGTGAAATGATCATAAGCTAGGTGTTGTTTGTCATCTCCGTGGTAGATCCCTCAAAAGTGTTGAACAATGTACTATTTATTGTGGTGTTTCTACACAGAGATGTGTATATAACTATATATTATTATGTTCTAGTGACAACCCCTCCCTCGTCATCTTCATTCTATTGTTTCTGAAGTCAAATGATATCAGAATTAAAAGTTTAATTTGTGTTATTTTCAAGTTTGATCTTTTGATTGCAACTAGATTTAGAGGCAATTACAATTTATAAACATATTTTTCATGAAAATGAGTTAACTGACTTAATCATTTAACTGACTTAATCATTTAAGTTTGATTCATGAAAAAAGTATAATTTGCATTCTATGAAGAAAGTCTGATTGATGAAAAGATTAATTATTGTTTATATACACAAAATTATCGAGAAGACATTAATCCTTATCTTGAAAGTTCAAATTATGAGACTGTAACATATACGGGTAAACTATTATTGATGACTTTATTGATGAAGACCCAATCTTGGATGAAAACCAAAGGAAGAAAATAAAATTTTTATCATAAAAATTTTCTTACAATCTTTAAACTCTTCTTTCTCAGAAGAAGTTGCTTGGCCTTAGAGTATCCTTCAAACTCGATGCAAATCTTTTGAAAAAATATGCATTATTTTTTTTGATGATGATGATTGGCACAACAATGATTCCTCTATCACAGGCAATAAGATTGTGAAAGAATTGCCACCAATTTGTAATGATTATGTTAATGAAGAAAGAATTGTTCCTAGTGACAAAAATAAAACTCTAACTCTCAAACAAGTCTTCAATATTCATGGAAAGGATGATGAATGATCATTCATCAACAATTGCCCTCATTGTAGTTCCAACAACAAGTTATGCGATTTTATTATTAAAAATGGAAGATATGAAACAATTAGTTTCAAAACTATAATGGAAAATTTTGTGTTCAAGGTGAAAGAAAATTCACAATTGTATAAATTCTCATTCCTTCAAAAGACAATTGAAAGTCAAAGAGCAAGTATTTTTAATTATTAACATTCTTTTGATCAAATTAAGTATGTTGACATATTCAAAATTGAACTTTTCAAGAAATTATACAAGGATGTTCCATATTTCAGAAATGTTATTATTATTTTTTAATTGGCATGACAAAGTGGAGTTCAAAGCTACTAATTTACTCAAAGTTTTAAGGAGAACTAATATGCCAAACAAGTATAAAGTTTTAACAATTTTCAAAATCTATGTCATCTCATCGGATTAAGGACTCTAACTCAAGAACGGGTTTCTTTCAACAGGAAATATGACACAGGAATGTTATCATTTATATAGAGACAAAACAAGTTACATATTACCTATAATTTCTATACTACATCTATTGTTATTTAATTAATATATAACATATTTAGCACATTTATATTATTTGTTAGGTTAATTAATTTATTAAAATGTACTCTATGTAGAATGTTATGTGAAGAGTGTTATATGAGAGTTGCATCCTTTTAAAATCTTATTATACTAATTTTAAGGAACTTTATGAACTTTTGAAAATGTCCACAAAAATAGGTGTTTATGTTTAACATACAAATAGTTGTGTTTTGTAATTGTAAACAAATTTCATTTCAATTTAATAAAAGCATCTCTTCAAAAGAAATATTTTTTCTCCATCCGAAGATAAACCCCTTTAATTTTTTTCTAATTTAGTAATGGACTTCATTAGATTAAAAATTTTGTTCGTCATCTCCGTAATGGATTTTTCGAAAGGATCGAACAACACACTATTTCTCATGATGAATTTTTAAAGGCAATGTGTGTCTACTTGTTGCATTCTAGGGATAACTCCTCTATCATCATCATCCTATCGCTTGAGGTGTATATGTATATTTGAAATTTATCATGAACTTTCTAAAGTACAATACAATATGCAGAGGAAATGCCACAAGAAAATTTTAAGAAAATGAAATTTCTAGACCTACCGCCATTTTTTTGTGCTTCATCAATTACATGGAGGGCAAGAGTTGTTTTCCCTAAAGCCTCTAGACCATATATCTCAACTACCCATCCCTGCCAAACAATAGAAAAAAAAAATGGCATAAACCATCTTAACCATCAAAACCAAGAAAAGGGTAGAATAAATATAAAGAAAAGGAGGAATAATGCCCACGGTGACATTTCTCATCAATAAAACTAAAATAATAAGGATCTAAAAAATATATTCATTGAATAAATGAATAATGCCTGAAGTTAGGGAAAAATGCTATATGAGATATTATTTATATGGAGAAGAATTTATTGTATGAGAAGCTTGTGCCAAGAAACATCCTGAATTCATTCATTGACTATATTAGTGTTACCACAAATGCTAAAATGTCATAATTATCCTTTTTCACGTATCAACTAGAGAAAGTTATAAGAACTAAATTAATTAAGAAGTGAAATTAAAGTTCTATAAAATAAATAATTTTAAAATGGAAATTTGCAATTAAGATCAAATCATCTTATTCCACAATATTCAAAAGAACAGGTTCAAAGAAAGGGCATTTGATGGCAATGGCAAATTTATCCAACTCTCACTTTTAACATTTTGATTTAAATAGCAATATACCACACATTCCTCTTCAATCTTGTCCTTGTGAGGGTTGTGGGTTTGTAAAGAGGCAGATAGCACCCCTATGAAGAATTGATAGGATTGAGGCTCTCAAGGAGTTGTAAGAGAAAAATACTGGAGGAAGGAATAGAGGTATTGAAGGAAGAGAGGACAGAGTTGAGTGGTAACAACTGCTGAGGGGAAGGGAAAAATGATGGAAACAAAAAAAAAAATACCAAATGACCTAAATGAAACAGGCATAAGAGTTTAAATAGTGCAACATTAAGATACATAAATGTAAAAACTTCAGTATTCAGTTCATACATGACTAAAATTAGTTAGCTAGAGTTACCTTTGGAAGGCCACGAATCCCTAGCCCTAAATCCAGAGAGAAGGATCCCATAGACACGACAAGAACATCTCTAGTAGCATGACTACAACCAAACCACATGATCACACCTTTTCCAAATGAAGATGTAATTTGATCTACAGCTTGTTTCAAAGCAAGGCCTTTCTTGGAGAGATTATCCTGAAGAGTATCTGTCTCTTGTTGAGTGTCTCCTAGTTTGTGATAAAGTCAGTGGAAGGTGAAGAAGATGTCCCATATGACCTAGACACCTCTTTCTACTATGATGAGGATGAGCTAGATGATGACCTTGAAGAAGAGCATTTCATCAGCAGCTCATAAAGCTTTCACATCGATAGCATAGGGTGAGATGATAGCGGTTATATTTGGTTAGGGAGGAAGGAAGCATAGCCTGTGAACTGATAATTTTCTAACGATGTGAGTGTTGGCTCCTCCTGAGGCCTTAGGAAGAAAGAAGTGACAAATTCAAGTAATGGAACAATAAGCAGGCAAGTTAAACGAGCACTCAAGTAAGAAGCTGCCAACAAACAGATTGCAGCCAAACATCGGCTGCACCTTTGGCAGCTAGTGTTCAAGTAGGTTAGTTTTCCCTATAAAAATGTAGAGGACTTTTGTTAGATGAGCATGATGATGGACATTAGACTTCTTTGTACTGGCTTAGTTCTCGATGTGGGATCTTTTACTTAATCAATAATAGCTATGCCATCTAACATGTTTGTCTACTTTATATATTTTGCTAAATTATTTTAGTTTCATTAGACTTTTCTGAATTTCTTGTTTGTGATTCTTCAATATGGCAATTATCTTGGAAAGTAACTCTATTCATCTAATTTTTATTATTGGTGAATTTACATTTTGTAGAGCACTCTTGTTGTGGAAATATATAATAAGAATCCACCCTGCCCATAGTGCAAACACTAATTCCAATTCCTGAATATTCACCATTCATTTGGTGACTTATTGTAATCTTATATATTTTGGGCATATGCTTTGGGAGTATTGTTTTTATGTTCTTTGTTGCTCTAAATACATGACATTCATGTGTTCATGTTTGAGAAGAGTGTCTGTGTCCTACTGAGAGTCACCTAGTTTATGCTAAAGTCAGTAGAAGGTGAAAAAGGTGCTTCATATGACTTGGGCAACTCTTTCCACTCTGATGAGGATGAGTTAGATGATGTCTTGGATGAAGAGTACTTCATGTGTAGCTCGTCAAGCTTCCACATTGGCAACAAAGAGTGGATCAATAATGATTATGTTTAGTTGGGGGGAAGGAAGCACAACCTATGAATTAGCAGTTTTTTGATGATGCAGGTATTGACTCCTCCTGAGGCCCTAAGAATAAGAAAGTGACAAATTCAAGTAATGTAACTTAGTAGGAAAGGTAAACAAATGCTCAAGTGAGAAGCTATCGACAAACAGACTCCAGTCATGCACCGGCAGCAGCTGTAACTGCTTGTGTTCAAGTAAGTCAGTTTTCCCTGTAAAATTATGTAGGCCGCTTGTTAAATAAGTATGATGGTGGGCATTAGCCTCATTTAGACAGCCTTTGTTCTTGATGTAGGAACTATGCCTTAGTTAATAATGGTCATGCCATCTTACATGTTTATTTACTCTATATATTTTGCTGATGTACTTTTGTTTGATTAGATTTCTTTGAATTCCTTGCTTGTGATACTTCAGTCTGACACTTATCTTGAAAAGCAACTCGATTCATCCAATTTTTATTATTGGTGAATTTATATTTTGTAGAGCACTCTTGTAGGGGAAACATATATCAATAATCTATCACAGTGGTAATATTCATTCCAATTCCTGAATATCCACCATTCGTTTGACAACTTGTTATAATCCTATATACTTCGGACATATGCTTTGGGGCAATTTGTTTATATTCTTTGTTGCTATAAATACACAACATTTTTTTGTGCATGTTCGACAAGAGTATCTGTCTCCTATTGAGTGTCACTTGGTTTGTGCTAAAATTAGTAGAAGATGAAGAAGATGCTCCATATGACCTGGACAACTTCTTCCACTATGGTGCGCATAAGTTAGATGATGACTTGGAAGAAGAGCACTTTATGAGAAGCTTGTTAAGCTTCTGCATTGGTAAATATGGTGTGGGGCAATAACGGTTATGTTTAGTTAAGGAGGTAGGAAGCGCAGCTTGTGAATCGGTAGTTTTCTGATGATGCGGGTGTTGGTTTCTCCTGAGGCCCTAAGAAGAATTAAGTGACAAATTCAAGTTATACAACAATCAGTAGGCAAGTTAAACGAGCGCTCAAGCAATAAGTTGCTAACAAATAGACTATAGCCAAACACCGACAGCACCTGTAGCGGCTTGTGTTCAAGTTAGTCAGTTCTCCCTGTAAAAAATGTACAGGATGCTTATTTTATAAGAATGATGGCAAACATTAACCTCATCTAATAGACTTAGTTCTCGATGTGGAAACTTTTCCTTAGTCAATAATGATCATGCCATCTAACATGTTATTCTACTTTATATATTTTGCTGAAGTATTTTAAATTCATTAAATTTATCTAAATTATTTGTTTGTGATGCTTCAGTATGATAGTTATCTTGGAATGCAACTCAATTCATCCAATTTTTATTATTGGTGAATTTGCGTTTTGTAGAGTACTCTTGTACTGAAAATATATCGTAAGAATCCCCACTACCCACAGTGCAAACACATTCCAATTTCTGAATATCCACTATTTTTTTGGTGACTTGTTATAATCCTATATATTTTGAACGTATGCTTTGGGGCTATTATTTTTATGTTCTTTATTGTTTTAAATACACAACATTCATGTGTACATGTTCGAGTAAAGTATTTGTGTCTTGTTGAGAGTCACCTAGTTTGTGTTAAAATCATCAAAAGATAAAAAAAATGTTCCATATGACCTGGAAAACTCATTCCATTATGATAAGGATGAGCTACACCATAATCTGGATGAAGAGTACTTCATGAGCAGCTCATCAAGTTTTCGCATCGGCAACAGAGGGTGGGTCGATAATGATTATGTTTAGTTAGGGAGGAAGGAAACACAGCCTGTGAACCGACAGTTTTCTAACGATGCGGGTGTTGACTCCTCCTGAGGCCCTAAGAAGAAGGAAGTAACAAATTCAAATAATGCAAATTAGTAGAAAAAGGTAAATAAACACTCAAGCGAGAAGTTGCCGATAAACAAACTGTAGCTATGCACCCGCAACATCTATGGCGGCTTGTGTTCAAATAGGTCAGTTCTCCCTCTAAAACTGTGCAAGCCACTTGTTACATAAGTATGATAAGGGGCATTAGCATCATTTGTACAAGCTTAGTTATCAATGTGAGAACTTTGCCTTCATTAGTAATGGTCGTGCCATCTTACATGTTTGTTTACTCTATATATCTTGCTGATTTTTTTTATTTGGTTAGATTTCTCTGAATTCCTTGTTTGTGATACTTCAGTCTGACACTTATCTTGGAAAGCAACTCGATTCATTCAATTTTTTTATTGGTGAATTTACATTTTGTAGAGCACTCTTGTACTAGAAACATATATTAAGAATCCTCCTACCCACAGTTGTAACACTCATTTCAATTCCTAAATATCTACCGTTCATTTGGTGATTTGTTATAGTCCTATATGTTTCAAATATATACTTTGGGGCTATTATTTTTATGTTCTTTATTGCTCTAAATACACAATATTCATGTGTACATGTTCGAAGAGAGTGTCTGTATCCTATTGAGAGTCACTTGATTTTTATATTTCTTGTTGCTTTAAATACACAACATTAATGTATACATATTTGAGGAGAGTGTCTGTCTCCTATCGAGAGTTACCTGGTTTGTGTTAAAGTTAGTGGAAGGTGAGAAAGATGCTTCATATGACCTAGACAACTCCTTCCACTATGATGAGGATGAGTTAGACAATAACTTGGATGAAAAGTACTTCATGAGCAGCTCATCAAGCTTCCGCATCGACAAAAGAGGGTGGCTCGATAACGATTATGTTTAGTCAAGGAAGAATAAAGCACAGCCTGTGAACCAGTAGTTTTCTGATGATGTAGGTGTTAACTTCAGGAGGACCTAAGAAGAAAGATGTGACAAATTCAGGTAATGCAACAAGTAGTAAGCAAGCTAAACGAGCACTCAAGCAATAAGTTGTCAGCAAACAGACTAATGCCAAATATTGGTAGCACCTGTAGTGGCTTGTGTTCAAGGTGGTCAATTCTCCCTATAAAAATGTATACAATGCTTGTCACATAAGCATGATAATGGGCATTAGCCTAGTCTATACAAACTTAGTTCTAAGTGTGGGAACTTTGACTTAGTTAATAATGGTAATGCCATGTAACATATTTGTCTACTTTACATATTTTGTTGAAATATTCTAATTGCGTTAGATTTTTCTAAATTTCTTATTTGTAATGATTTAGAATGAAAATTATTTTGGAAAATAACTCGATTCATCCAATTTTTATTATTGGTGAATTTATAATTTGTAGAGCACTCTTGTAGTGAAAGTATACAGTAAGAATCCATTTTACCCACAGTGCAAACACTCATTCCAATTCCTAAATATCCATCGTTTGATGACTTGCTATAATCCTATATATTTCTGACATATGATTTGGGGATATTGTTTTTATATTCTTTGTTGTTGTAAATACAGAACATTCATGTGTACATGTTCGAGAAGAGTGTCTGTGTCTTATTTAGAGTTACCTGATTTGTGCTAAAGTCAGTAGAGATGAAGAAGATGCTCCATATGATCTGAACAACTCCTTTCATTTTGATGAGAATGAGCTAGACAATGACCTAGAAGAAGAGTATTTCATGAGCAGCTCTTTAAGCTTCTCCATCGACAACAGAGGGTGGGCCGATATCAATTATGTTTAGTTAGGGAGGAAGAAGGCACAAGATGTGAACTGGCAGTTTTCTGACAAACGGGTGTTGGCTCCTCCTAAGGCCTTAAGAAAGTGGAAGTGACAATTCCAAGTAATGCAACAATTAGTTGGCAAGTTAAACGAGCACTCAAACGAGAAACTGCCAGCAAACAGCGGCAACACCTGTAGTGGCATTTGTTCAAGTAGATTAGTTTTTCCTATAAAAATGTATGAGATGCTTGTTACATAAGCATGATGTCGAAAATTAGACTCATTTGTACAATCTTAGTTATTGATGTGGGAACTTTGGCTTAGTTAATAACGGCCATGCCATATAATCTGCTTGTCTACTTTGTAAATTTTGTTGATGTGTTTTTGTTTCATTAGATTTCTTTGAATTCCTTATTTGTGATATTTCATGTTATAATGTCAAGTGTGATAAATTAGTCTCACATCGGATATTGAATAGATAGGATCTAATATATATAGTAAAAAAGACTTATATCCTACGAGCTTAAGTTTTTGGGATGGTTTGGTGTTTGATCCACTATATTGATCCGATTTGATGCTCTTTTGACTCTCTTAACAAGTGGTATCAGAACTTCAGGTTCAAAGTTATGCAAACTCTTAAGACCGAAATTACCATGATGGTGTGACTAAATTAAGTTGCATGTTTGTTTCTCTTAAAAAAATCAAAAGAATGAGACAAAAATCCGTTGGTATGGGTCACACGGTGGAACTGATCGAATAAAAGAGTTTTTGATTAAGAGTGTTAAAATTGATGTGGTTAAATCACACCTGAAAGGGGAGATTGTTATAATTTCAGGTGTGATAAATTAGTCCAACATCAGATATTGGATATATAGGGTTCAATATATATAGTAAAAAAAACTCATATCCCATGAGTTTACGCTTTTGGGATGGTTTAGTATCCGACCCACTATATTATTCTGATTCGACACTCTTTCGGCTCCCCCAACAACTTTAGTATGACACTTATCTTGCAAAGCAACTCAATTCATCCAATTTCTATTATTGGTGAACATGCATTTTGTAGAGCACACTTGTAGTGGAAACATATATTAAGAATCCATCCTGCTCATAGTGCAAACACTCATTCCAATTCTTGAATATTTGTCATTCATTTGATGACTTGTTAAATTCTATATACTTCAGACATATGCTTTGGGACTATTATTTTTACGTTCTTTGTTGCTATAAATACATAATATTATTGTATGAATGTTCGAGAAGAGTGTCTATCTCCTGTTAAGTGTCACCTAGTTTGTGCTAAAGTTAGTGAAAGGTGAAGAAGATGTTCCATATGACTTGGACAACTTCTTCCACTATAATGAGGATGAGTTAAATGATTACTTGGAAGAAGAGTACTTTATGAGCGGCTCGTAAAGCTTCCACATATGCAACCGAGTGTGTGACGATAATGGTTATATTTAGTTAGAGAGGAAGGAAGCACAGCCTGTGAACTGGAAATTTTTTGACGATGCAAGTGTTGGATCCTTTTGAGGCACTAAGAAGAAGGAAGTGGCAAATTTCAGTTATGCAACAATTAGTAGGCAAGCTAAACGAGCACTCAAGTGAAAAGTTACCAACAAACAGACTACATCCAAACACTGGTAGCACCTGTAGCAGCTTGTGTTCAAGTCGATCAGCTCTCCCTGTAAAAATGTACAGATGGCTTGTTACATAAGAATGATGGCGGGCATTAGCCTCATCTGTACAGGCTCAGTTCTCAATGTGAGAACTTTTATGTTCTTTGTTGCTCTAAATATAGAACATTCATATGTACATGCTCAAGAAGAGTGTCTATGTCCTGTTGAGAGTCACTTGTTTTGTACTAAAGTCAATAGAGGTGAAGAAGATGCTCCATATGACCTGAACAACTCCTTTCATTATGATGAGTATGAGCTAGATGATGATCTAGAAGATGAGTACTTCATGAGTGGCTCATTAAGCTTTCGCATCGGCAATAGTGGGTGGGTCGATAATGATTATATTTAGTTAGGGCGGAAGAAGGTACAACTTGTAAATTGACAGTTTTCTGACGATGTGGGTGTTGACTCCTCCTGAGGCCTTAAGAAAGTGAAAGTGACAATTCCAAGTAATGCAACAATTAGTTGGCAAGTTAAATGAGCACTCAAGTGAGAAATTGCCAGCAAACAACGACAGCACCTGTAGCGGCATTTGTTCAAGTAGGTTAGTTCTCCCTATAAAAATATATGGGACGCTTGTTACATAAGCATGATAGTGGACACTAGGCTCATTTTCACAGGCTTAGTTCTTGATGTGCGAACTTTGGCTTAGTTAATAATGGTCATGCCATCTAATTTGCTTGTCTACTTTATATATTTTGCTGATATGTTTTTATTTCATTAGATTTCTCTGAATTCCTTATTTGTAACACTTCAATATGATACTTATCTTGCAAAGCAACTCGATCCATCCAAATTCTATTATTGGTGAACTTGCATTTTGTAGAGCACTCTTGTAGTGAAAACATATATTAAGAATCCATCTTGTTCACAGTGCAAACACTCATTCCAATTCTTGAATATCCATCATTCATTTGATGACTTATTATAATTCTACATACTTCAAGCATATGCTTTGGGGCTATTATTTTTACGCTCTTTGTTGCTATAAATACACAATATTATTGTATGCATGTTCAAGGAGAGTGTTTGTCTCCTGCTAAGTGTCACCTGGTTTGTGCTAAAGTTAGTGCATGGTGAAAAAGATGCTCCATATGACCTAGACAACTCCTTCCATTATGATGAGGATGAGCTAGATGATTACTTGGAAGAAGAGTACTTTATGAGCAGCTCGTAAAGCTTTCACATCTACAACTGAGTGTGCGACAATAATGGTTATGTTTACTTAGGGAGGAAGGAAGCACAGCCTGTGAACCGATAGTTTTCTAACGATGCGGGTGTTGGCTCCTCTTGAGGTCCTAAGAAGAAGGAAGTGGCAAATTCCAGTTATGCAACAATTAGTAGGCAAGCTAAATGAGCACTCAAGCGAGAAGTTGCCTATCAGGAAATGACATTTCAAGTTGTTGACACTACGATAGAGATGCTGAGTGACTTAGAGAAAGCCAAGACCAAGCAACCCAGCTGAAGGGCAAAATAGCCACTTCTCAAGTGGAAGTGAGGATCATGAAGACTCAAGACACAACCCAAGGATGAGCTACTTAAGCTATTTTGGAGTTTTGCAATAGCATCAAGCTCTCGTATCTACTCAAGGAACCTCAAAAGGAAGGCACAGTTGAGTTCTAATTCTCCATACTCTATCGCCAAGGGTTGGCTAATTGCAAGGCAATAAGGATCCTTTAAAGCTACATATTATGCAAATATGACATGTTGGAGCAAGACCCTGACATAAACACTCTCTGTGGTCTTTTCCTCGGATGGGTTGATAAAGAGTTGATGAAATATTATCTCAATCCTGAACACCAATGCATATGATGTTGATTGGGTAGGAATTTGATATGTGGTGCGATAGTCCCGCCATACCTCAGCAAACTTTTGGTGCCAATCTTTCTTATTTTTGGCAACAACTTTCTTCAAGATCTGAGAGAGGATCTTGTTAAATACCTCAGCAAGTCTGTTGGCTCTGGCATTGTAGATGGATGAATATCTCCAATTTATTTTGTGATAATGTGTGAATTGTCCTACCCTAAGGATGGTCCATTATCAAAAATAATTCTTCAAGACACACTAAATTGGTACAAGATATTTTCTTGAAAGAAGTAGATAACAATATTCATTTTTACCTCTTCAATAGAATCATTTCAGCCGACTAAGAAAAATAATCAGTTACTGCTAATATGAAGCAATGGCCTCTAGAAGAAGATAGTTCGATTAGATCAATGATGTATGTACCTCATACATTGAATGACTATGAGAACACTACTGGATATAGAAGATTTAGGTGTTGATGGATGAAGTCACTATGAATTTGGCATAGATGACACCTTCTCATATATTCAATGCCATCTCCTATCATCGTGGGCCAATAATAATTTATACACTTAATCTTCATCATCATTCTTGGGTTTGATTGATGAGCTTCCCAAATCTCATATTGTACTTCATACATAACTTCTTTGACCTTTTTGTCTGAGAAATAATGCAGAAGTAATTGATTGAAGGATTTTTTATAAAGAGTGTTGTTGATAAGCAGAAGGTGCATGATCCTCTTTCTGAGTTATATCCATATGGATTTATTTTCTAGGAGTTCTCCACTTTTGAGATAGTTGGTGAATGGTATTTTCTAATCTGTAACCTCTTCTACTAATTTATATTCAGTCCTCTCATGCTTGATATTGAAAACTGAATTCATTACTTGTCTACCATGGACTGTGATTAAAATTTCTTCTTGATCAGGATCATCTAATGTATTGGCGAGTTTGCCTAAGTAGTTAGATTTTGTATTGATGAATTGAGGAATCTTAGTTATTTAAATATGTGGAATTTGTCTTATGAGCTCTTGAGTCTTTTCATAGTATTTCAAGAGCTCAAATTTTTGGACTTTACATTCATCTTGGATTTGGTTGATAATCAGTTGTGAATCGCTGAAAATATATAGGCATGATATTTTCATATTGAGAACCATTTCTAGTCCTACAATTAGGGTCTCATATTTAATTTCATTATTTGTGCATGATTTTAATAGAAAATAAGGGTATCTTAAAATGCTCTTATTCAGAGTGATATAAACGAGTTCAATTTCTATTTTTATTTGAGAAAACTTTGGTCTGATCCTTAGTTTGATAGATGATACTCCATCAAATTATAGCTTCTAATAAGATTCCCTTTCTTTGACCAAAAGAATTTTTTTCGTCAGGAGGCTTACAACTCAGAGGAGAATCGTCTGGCACTAACTAAGCTGTAAGAAAATCAACAAAGGCTTGCCCTTTGACCGCTTTTTAGGGAGTGAATTTGATATCGTATTCCATGAGGATTAAAGCCACTTTGCTAGCCTCCCAGTGAATACAGACCTAGTCATTAAGTGCTTTACGGGATAAATCTTTGATGACTTGATGAGAAATTAAATAATATCTTAACTTTTTAATTACAAATATGAGTGTCAAATAATACTTTTTGATATGGAAATAATTACTTTCTACCCCATTAATATTATACTCAAATAACAGAGTGTTTCATCTCAAGAAACATGGAGTGTATGTTTAACTAAATATTCTTTTTTGAGGAAGTCCGACGTTATAGCATAGACAAAATATAGACACTTATGGTTGTTATTGTTATTGCCCCCAAAGTTGAGACATAGTATATTTTGAGGAATCGGTCGTTAATTGGTGGTATAGGCCTTTTTCTCTTGTCATCAATCAGTTGATAAAATCTCTTTTCAAATATCCTTTTAAAGATATAAAGGCCTTTCTAATTAGATTCAAACTTGTTTTTCTTATTTTGGATTGCTTTGTCCAGACACTGTCCTTTACACTATGCTGATAAATCAGTTTCCTAGGAAAGGGGATGTGAGCTTGGCTCAAGAGTTGAGTTGATGTTTGAGGAACTAGATTGACCCTGACCTCAAGACATATGGAGCTGCGATCAATGGTCTTTGTGGAACTATGTTACACCAGTGGAGAATAATGGATCCTCATTTATCTGAAAAATTAGTGGAGGGAGAACACTTACTGTTTAGGTTGCTGTCACAAAATAACACTATATCAGGAAACCATAGGCAAAGATTCCATTGCAGAACTACTGCTGAAAAATTAAGCTTGCTATGGACTTTATGCAGGAGCTTGTAGGTGTTGGATTTGTACTAGATCTACATATTTACAATGGGATGATTCTTGCGCTTTGCAGGACTAATATCAGAATCGATGCTTGCATATGTTTGATGAAGATAAAAGGCATCATTCCAAATCAAGTTACTTTTACTATTCTCATGGAATCCTATATCAGGTCTGGTGAGATGATCTTGTGATTGGGTTATTTAACCAGATGAATCAGAATGAATACATTGCTGATAATGTTGCACACAGCACACTTAGTAAAGGATTTTCTATGTTCGGAAGAGGGATTGAGGCATTATCTATTGTTCATATGATGCATAAAAGAGGGCTTTTCCCGAGTGAGACTTCATGTGATATGTTACTTGGCAGCCTCTTTCAAAGTCAAGATAGTGATCTTGCATTTAAGTTGTTTTAAGGAAGTGATTTTGTACGGCTATATACCAGTGTCCAGCAAATATAACAACTTGATCTCTCTGCTTGTGGGCTGCTCATGGAATCTTTGATTTGATGCTTAAAGGAGGGAAAACTCCAGATCAGTTGATAGCTGTGTGCTATAAGCTTGGTGAGAATGATATGGCGTTTGAAATTGAGGAAAATTTTCCAGTTTATGAGGAGTGAGTGGCTGTCTTCTCCCTGCCTCAAAAAGTAAACAAATGTCGCTGATTGATGCACCAATTTTCTCACCAAATTTAGTCTTCAATTTTGGATTAGTAAGTGTTTTTGGTTATATCATCTTAGAGTACATACAACATTGAAATATCTGTTTAAATGTTAGTTATGTTTTGATTTATGAGTACATTTTCTGACTACATAATTTATCTTTATCTTATTTATATATTTTAAAGGGTTCCAGTTGCAGGCACTGGGATCTTGAAACTTTATGCTTTCTCATTACAATCAGGTATGTTTTCCTATTTTTCTAGAAAATAGGTTTGAAGCCCTTCGTGATAAAGGCCTTTTTTTCTCAAGCAGATTTTATGTCGATGATTTTATTAAAAACTTAGTTACTCTTTTTTCTTGGTGTAACTGAGAGACGAACATTAAACAAGCCATTTTTGCTGAATTCAAGCATAATGTAGAAATTGTGAATTCTTTTTTTATCTCAGATACCATTGTACATTCGTTTCGTTGTAAGAGACCAATACAAATTTGTACCGCACCCCTTCCAACATCACTAGGGGTGTAATGGACCGGGCCAGGTTCAGTCTTCGGATTGGAACTATTCAATTTTTTTTATAAATTTTTGGGCCCGAGCCCAACCTTAAGCCCCAAACACCGCCCAGACCTGAACCCAAAATTTCTGAGCTGGGTGTGGCCGGGTTGTCAGGCCGCCCGAGCCCATTGACAGCAAAATGGAAGTATAAGCCCTTGACACGCGCCCAAACCCACAAAAAAAATAAATTACTCATCCTCAGGAAGATGGAAAGGACTCCTGAGAAGTGAGAACGGCCTATAAACCTAATCACCCATGCATAGAATACCTCAAAAAACAAAGCTAGAACAAAATATTCACCCATTAGAACGGTGCTATTTGGACACCATCTGCTCCAATACATGATTTGATCCAGGTTTGTGCTT
Source organism: Trichopus zeylanicus subsp. travancoricus (assembly GCA_005019695.1). Taxonomy (NCBI): domain Eukaryota; kingdom Viridiplantae; phylum Streptophyta; class Magnoliopsida; order Dioscoreales; family Dioscoreaceae; genus Trichopus; species Trichopus zeylanicus. The sequence goes on from RXID01014532.1 coordinate 248,600, forward strand.
TGTAAATCATCTCCCCAATTTGACGAAGCTTTGTTCTCAAAAATTTGAGCGTTCCTCTCAAGCCACAAGCACCACCGAAGAACTAGGACTGTGCAAAGAAATTGTGGATATTAGTATTTCTAATTAGGGGGTGTTAGTGAAAATGAGTACCTGATAACCTAATCCACCTGCATTTGGTAAATGTGTCATGGATCTGATGTCTGAGGTTGGAACAAGAAAGCTGCATCTTTTGTTTTGTTTTGATAGGAACTTGAAAGAAAATTGTGTTGCTACATATGTCGTTACTGAATTTATTGTTATAAGAGAAGCTAGAAAGTACATTCAGCCATAAGCATGCTTAATCTCTGTTTGGGGTTTTGCTTGTGTCCTGGGCTTACAAATTTGTTGCTTTTAATTTGTCAAGTGAGTGTAAGCTTGTTAATTTGCAATTGAAGCTACTTAAAACATCTGTGACATATGCCATGGTTATCAATATGTTCTTCGTAATTTTGAGTAGGAAAGGGACTGTTTCTGTGAAATTTGGCAAATGCTCCAAGGACTGAACCTTGAGACGTTCCAGAAGGCCTTAACGAAACACTGCCACCCTGATGGATTTTACAAACAAAATATTGCAGAAAGGGTGAAGAACTAGAGCATCAAGAATGCTATAAGCTGAATACAACTGAGGAGGAGCTTAAAGGCAAGAGTACATCATGCTTAATGCTGAAAAATGAAAATGTGGTTTATGCTTCTGTTCTAATAGTTACTGATGCTTCAGTCACATTTCAAGTTGTATTTAATCTTTAGAACTGTGATCATCTTTGTGAAAAACCCAAGCTTGTTTTAAGGTTGTAACAACTAAGTGATGTGACATTGATCTATTAGCTGATTCTCAAAACATGTTCTTGGCTTGTTCAGGTGTATTGATCCGACAGGAAGATGATTGATGGTGTGTGAAGGTATTTTTTAAAGGGCTACCTGAGGTTGAATCATGCTCTCTATGCTTGAATTCTTGACATTACAGATGTGTTTAGCATATCAACAGGACCAACAGTATGGATAGAGGTGCATTAGCCCAGAAGGATAGGAGAGACAGGTCAGTACATTCATCTTAACCATCACTTGTTTTTGGCATGCATCTCCTAAAAACCTGTTAACCTTCCCTCATTCGCAGGTGAAAGCTACACAGGATCTGGAGATGCAGGACATCTTCCTAGTTGGTCAAATAATGCAACTGGTATCCCATGTTTATAAAAGGTTGATCAGAGTGGCATCCATAGTGTCTGCTGGTTGGTGCAGGATTGTGAATTTTTTGAAAGAAATTCAATAATTTGTGCAAAAATAGAGAAAAATGTTTAAAATGAAATTTTCTGTACAAAAATTGCAGAAACTCGTGTATTTGTTTTTGTGTCCTACAATGTTGACCTTTATACTTTCTGAACTGTATGTGTTTACATTTTTTTTCTGAAATCCCATTTAGACAACTGCGACGGTGGATGTTTGCTACAATATGCAGATGCCCCTGAGTTTGAAAATGATCAACACTTGCTATGGCAAGAGCTCGGTTCGATTGTGAAGTATTTACCTAGAGACTTGACTAGTTTGTCGGAGGAAGGTTGGTCGAGGCTGCTCATCAGGCCCATTTCACATTGCTGACAAAGTAGGAATACTAATTAACCAATTGAATCCCAGCTACCCATCGTAAATCATCGAGAAGATAATATTAGCTGAATGATCAGGTAATGCCCCAAGATATTGCATATTTGCTTCTGTTAATAATAATGATGAGCATGAAAATAAAATGGAAGAAACCCTCTGATAATCACAATCGATATATATATATATTTTTATTAACAGGACTTTAGTCTTAATCTTATGAAGTTTTAAATTTTTAGATTTATCTAATAGGTAATATTAATTTCTATATAATTTTAAAACTTGATAGGATTAATACTAAAATTTTAAATTTTAAATCCTAAATCTTAAATTAAGTGTTCATTTGGCAACGGACTAGGACCATGACTAGTCTATTGATAGTTGACTAGGTTTAAATACCAAAAAAATAATCATACTAGCATTTTATAGATTTTTACTTAAAAAATAAAATTATCATAATACTCTTACTTTTACTCTTTCTACTTAAATCTCAATAGTAATATATTCAAAGGTAAAATGATTCATAATATTTTTATATAATTCATTAGCTGGACTAGCATCCAAATATCAAAAAGATAATTAATTCTAGTTTTAATTTTGGTCTTTATCCTAATCCATTACCAAACGAATCCTTAGGATTTAGGGTATATTAATATGTAGAAAATTTAATGGTTTAAAATTCGATAGAATTATTGCTAAAATTTAAAATCATAAATCTTAAACTCTAAACATTTAGAGTTTAGTATATACTAATTCTTAAAAAATTTAACAATTTAAAATCTGATAAAATTAATATTAAAATTATACTGATAGAATATATATATATATATCGCCCCATTTCTCTTAAGATCTATAATTAATTTTAAATTATTTATTCAAAGAACTTGGACTTTTTGTTTGAATTATTGGTCATCCTAATCTAAACAGGAGCTATTGTTAATGCCAATGTCCACGCCATAAATGGGAGGTCGACTTCGAAAACTGAGGTCAACGATCATTCAGTATTAATTTTATTAATATCTCGAATATGGAAGTGCCGTGGCTTTGATTTTCTTAGTGGTTCTGTGAATAACATTTTTGTGTGGCATTTGAAGAGCCACAAATTGGAATAACTTTGTATCTTTTCTTTGCGTATTATTTCTATGTCTAGGAATTATCCAGACGCTCATGTTGAATTTTCTCCTTTTTTTTTTTTTTTTTTTTCTTTTTATGACAGAAGCTTCCTCGAAACATCCACCGAGAAGGATACGCTCTCTTTCCTGCAGAGACGAAAGGGCAAATACATCAAAACTGAGCTTAAAAAAAGCCAAAAACAGAGTTAGGGATGGAGAAGCTTGCAGCGGTGGCGATTGAGATGCTGCACTGCTCCAAATTGGCAAACTGCCAGCGTTTCAATGCGCAATAATGGTGAGCCTGGACCGGAATGTATGCAGTCATCCAAACTCATCATGCAATTTTCCAGATTAAGCTTCAGGCTGCATTTGATTTGGAATTAAAAAAATGAAATAATTTTAGTTTAATTATAATTTAAATCAAGTATAATTAATCTAATTAAAAAACGAAATAGACACAAACCAAACTGTCTTCGTGTCCTGGACAAAAACATTTGCAAATAAAGATGAGATTAGTGATTTATGGTCTTTAAATGATCAAGATGTGGTTTTGTGGAGAACTAGCAGAGTTAAACAGATCAGAAGGTTGGGTGAACAGAACAGAGGAAGAGCAAGACCGTACACGTGTCTCTGTTCTCAAGGACAGCGACAGAGTAGAGGAAGTACGGTACGGTCTAAGGACACGTTGGTCCTTGAACGTTTGATCTTGTCGGCTTGCTGTGGAGGCCGTACCTGCGGCGGTGGCTTCCACGCCTGCCTCCATTTTGGTCGGCCAAGCTTCTCGCCGTTCATTTATATGCGTATATTTCTTTTGGCAGAGATTATCAGTTGCTACAGAGCTTTCATAGCTTTATATTTCAAGCAAGCGAACGATCTGGGAAGTTTCTGGCTCTAACTTGGCATATTGTGGGCAATGTTGGAGGCTCAAATCTGCCAAATTGTTCATGCTGATTTGAAATAGTGAATCCTCAAGAAGCGATGATTTTTCATTTATTTGCGCAAATTTTTTGCACAAATAGAGCAAATCTTTTATCTCTGACATTCTCTAGTTATATCTGATCTCTACATTACTAAATTATTTGTGGATTCGTTTAGTTTTCAAAGACAGTCATTATCAATTCAATTTCAAATTCATGGACAATTCTACTTGTGTGTTAATAGATTGACTACTGTGGAACGGGAAACTTTGACAAACAAAATTTTGCAACAATTTCTTTTTTTTTTTTTTTTTTGGTATTTTCTCCTTGAGAATCCTCACTGGATAACAAAGCAATGGAGGCCGACAAATTACAAATTTGGAATATGTTGTGGATTCCATTACTTATGTGTAATTTTCCATGGTAAATATTGTCATTTTCATAATAAGACACTCAACGGGACCTCTCAGAGCCATTCCGTCCTCACACGACCCAAAAAATCAAGCAATATCTCCGCAATTACCGCTGGGAAAACATGAGCCTTTTGGATCAAATTTAAACAACTCCAATTTCAAACTAACCAAAGATTTAACTACCAATCCTTCATATAAACATTGTTATCATTGAGATTATAACTCCACTTGAATTCGAAATCAACTCGCGGAATCCAACACTCGCTTACACACGCTCCTTCCCAAATGTTAGAAGTCATTAAACCAAACTAAACTAAATCCGAACAGAAAAAAAAGAATCCATAAAGATTAGAATTTTTTGAGCCAAAACAGATACGTTCTCTGTTCTATAAGCATCCCTCCTCTTCCAGAACTTCATCTTCTCTCTGTTTTCGTTTCATTTTCCTGCGAATATTTTTCATTTTCTCGCTTTTCTCGCAAAAGCTGCTAAAAATGGCTTTCACCTCTTTTTTTCTGCATCTGGGAGCATAAAAATCCCATTTTTGATCTTTCAGTGTCCCCAGTCAACCATAAAAATCCACCTTTGACGTGTTTAACGTCCCGTCTTCCCTCTCCAACTTGTGTCTTTCGCTCTCCCGACTCGCCATGTCCATCGCTGACCCCTGGCCCTTCTCCTAGACCATCAAAGCTCTCGCCTTTCTTTTTCTTTCCCCTTTGCTTCGAATTCATCGCCACGTCGAGAACGATGAAGAGATGGAGGGGCTTCAGGCTCGGCCGCCGCCTCGTGAAGATTTGGAACTGCACCCTTCTTCGCCGCCCCATGCGGTACCTGCGCCGCGGCTCCAGCCCGCCGCGTCGCACAAAGTCCTGTTTCTTCAACTGGGTCCACAGCCTCTTCCCTGGTGGAGGCGGCGGGAGCGGGTACCGGCGGCTGGAAAGCGGAATCCCCGGTGACAAGCCTCCTCCAAAGGGGCATCTGGCGGTGTACGTCGGCGGGCTCAAGGACGAAGGCGGGTCGAAGCGGTACGTCTTGCCGGTTATATACTTCAACCATCCTCTGTTCGGGGAGTTGTTGCGGGAGGCGGAGGAGGAGTTCGGGTACCAGCACCCCGGCGGGATCACGATACCGTGCCCCGTTGCGAGGTTTGAGACAGTAAGGACGCGCATCGCCGAGCAGGGGCACCACCGGACTCTGCCGCATCACCTTCCTCGATGCCCATCCCACGGCTGAGGCTGCTACGGCGCAAAGCCTGCATCTTTTTTGTGGGTTTTAGGCTAATTCTTTGTTGTTATTGCAGATTGGAATGTATAAAATAAATAATGATCTTGTTTCAGAGTTCCTTTGATATATATTACTAGTATAAGTATCTCTCGAATCCGATCTTTCTCTGCTGCATGGGATTCTGGCATTGTTCTTATTGATTTTTTTTTGTTATTGTTTTGAGTGTTTTTTTTTTTTTTAAAAAAGATGTGGCTGAATGATTTGAAGATTCTGAGAAGATAGGGTCCTTTTATGGTTCATTTTCATGCATTTAAAATGATGACAAAGGCACTTCTGTTGATGAGATGACCGGGAAATCCTTGCCATAGCATAATTTTTTTAAAAGCATTTTCAGTAGTATTACTAAAAAATATATAATTATATAATACAATATAATAAATAATATTTTTAGAATAGCTTTAACAGTAGCCAAATTTTATTTTCATTCTATAACAAATTACAAAAATTATAGTAAAAAGTTTTTTTTTTAAAACGAAAAAACCGGCATGTTGCAACTATTTTGAGATTCGCATAAAAATATCACTTGTCATGTTATAAACACGAGTACAAATTTTTTTGATAGTCACGATGTTTCTTAATTTTTTTCGTCTTAAATATTATATTTTGAAAAATGGGCAAAAAATTATGCATGAGTATTTTTTTGGGCTATTTATTGTCCATGTGATATTCTTAAACAGATATTTCTAATGATATTTGCATTTTAAAATTGATAGGAGAATGATTATCAATATATAGAAAAGTCAAAATCCGAAAATGAATTAGATACAGACGTATTGCGTTAAGAGAGCGGAGGATGGAGAGCGTCGTTGGTGCTTACGATGGGGATCAACTGTTGCGGGGTGGGTGGGCACTTATATTCTGTCGGCGCGTGGACACGGTGATCGAATTGATTCCGTTAACGCTGAGGAATTTGATGAGGCAACAACGTACAAATGGATAAAAAAAACCCAACGGAAAATCCCGAGTCTTCAACGGGTTTTTAACGGGAAAAGGCAGAAACGGAGTCAGAAGAATGGCATCAATTTCCGCTGCTCTCCAATAAAACCGAACCATTTCCGGACCTTCTTCGTGAGCGCGACTATTAGGTTCGCCACCCAACTCAGAAAATTGTTTTAGCCACCTTTTTTTATGGGGGAAATTTCCTCTTTGTTTTCAAAAAAGTTTAAATTTCTAAAATTTCCCTCTACTTTTTTGATAATTCTCATTCAATTTTCAATAATTTAATATTGTTTAAAGATATTCTACTAGTACGATATCATTTATTATATCAATACTATATATTGAAAAAAAAAAGAATATTATAAGTCAAATAAATATTGGTTATCAAATAAAATAAATATGAATAAAAATAAAATAAAATAATTAAAATTAAGATATTTGCTTAGGTGAGCAACTTTAACCCCTAAATGAGACCTTGGAATGATTATAATCTAAGCTGTACTCCAAATTCATTATCTTGCATGTATTGTCCTTGTTCGGACTTCTCTTTCTTCGACACCGACTATCCATTATCGCATTAGCGAGACTTGTCAAGTACTACTGGCTTACACGCAAGAACAAGCCCATATGCTCTTGTCAAAAGTTAAGGTCATGGGTATTTCTGGGAAGGAGAAATAAGTGTGCTCGATCGAGTTATTTCTTCTGAATCACGCTGCCATAGACACGGGAATTTGGATTGCGGGATTGGGCTCAGATTGAGTCGGATCAATTTGAATCCGATTTATTTAAAAAAAATTTGAATTATGGCCCAACTCGACACAATAACCCACATGATTCGTATAATTTAAACTGATTTAATTAACTCATTATATAATCAAAATAACTTATATTATATATAACAATAATGTAAATATATAAATATCGCACCATTCTAAAATACGTTATATCGATTCAATCTATTTATATTAGTTACGATAAATTTAATAAATTTTCGCTAAAATTTGTCTATTAACAAAAATAGGTTTATCGAGTACAAAGCTTGATCATAATTAAATTAATCTGATAAAAAACTGAATTTGTGTAACAAATTCGAATCATTTGAGTTCGAGTCGGATCACGTGTTGTCATACCTACGCTGGCATTTCGCTCGGCCGAACATACCATATCTGATCTTTAAATAATTTATAGAATTAATATTTTCAAGAAAAATGAAAATAAAAAGCGGGAATGCAGGCTTACCTACATGCACCCTAGTCCCGGTCCCGACGTTATGTGGACACAGTAGGACGACCCATTTCATTGCTATGCCGACCGCGCGACCATGGTTGTATCTTGTACGCGCATCTTATTTGTGTACATCAAGCCGATGGCGACGTGTCGTGTGGATCTTGCGATCTATAGATGCCTGAGTTTTCGATGACAAACATGTTTCGGGCCAAAATTTGAGTTTTGTTGGCCCACAACTCCAAACAGTCCTGCAATCAAGTGCTGCTCCATTCTTTGTAAGAAGAGGCCCGATTAGAGCAGGATTAGAAGTAAAATGTCAATCCCGAAACTTAGAGAATAGATCAGCTGGGGAATTACCTTCATCCTTCCTGGCAGTCTCCCATCTGTGATTTTTGCTTCAGAGAAATTATTGTTTCACCTTCCTTTGATTTGCTTTCCTCGTTACAGAATTATGATACTAACTGTTGTTTGAACTCCAACCACTTCTATTTTTTGTTTGTTTGATTTGCTTCATATCGTTCCTGCTTTCCAGCCTTGTTCGTATGAGCTATGAACTAGTGATGCCTCTGTCAACTCTCAAAAAAATGCTTCATATTCCAAATAGCTTGGTGTTTATAATTCAACGTTGAGAGATGAGATTTGCTAACAACCTCCTGGTTCTTTAATCATCAGCTATTAACTTTCTTAACTAGAATATTAACTTGGACTCCAGAGTCCAGACCATTCTAATTCCCAAATGACCACTAAGATGTGGGCCTTCGTTGCTGGAGAATCACAACATTATCCGCAATCCTGATTGACATAAAGCACGCTGCTGCTTATATGCTTATTCCAATCCTGCTCCTCACTGATGCTTCTTCTGCCTTTAAAGGCGTAAAAAGCTCAGTCCTCTTCCGGCCTTCTCAGTGCAAAACAAGCTTTCTCCTGTAGCCTGCTTCCTGTTTTGACCATTCACTCGGTTAACATAGTAGCTCCTTGACAGTGAACATATAGTGATTAGATTGAGAGAACAAGACCATTAGTCCGCAAAAGAATGTCATAAGAAACCCACGCACTACCTTGCATTGAGCGAAAGTATAGCACCTCCACCAACAAAAAGCAACACAAGCACTCCCCATCTTCCAAAAGAAAGCCTACGGTAGAAGAGAAGAAGAAGAAGAAGAAGACGAAGAACATGATATCAAAGAACAGAAATCCTCCAAATCACAACCTCTCAAAGACCTTCTTCTTCACTCTACAGCTACTGTTGAGTGTCCTCCAAGCCCAGGCCAACAGCTTCATGTACGTCGGCTGCTCGCCGGGAAAGTACGACCCAAATACCCCCTACCAGACCAACCTCAACGCCCTCCTCACCTCCATCGTCACCTCCTCCTCCCAGGCCTCCTACACCAGCCTCGCCACCGGCACTGACCCATCTGTTCCACCGGGGACAGCTGCCTATGGCCTCTACCAATGCCGCAACGACCTCACTCCCTCCGAGTGCGCACTCTGCGTCCAGAGTGCCGTCAGCCAGGTCACTCTAGTATGCAACCAGGCCTTCGCTGCCTCCCTGCAGCTGGACGGCTGCTTCGTGCGCTACGGCCACGAGGACTTCCGGGGCCAGCTAGACACCAGCCTTGTCTACAAGAAGTGCAGTCCCACCGCGACCTACGACGGTGAGTTCTTTCGACGGAGGGATGATGTGATTGCCGACCTGCAGACGGCATCAGGCTTCAGAGTGAGCCGGGCGGGCTCAGTGCAGGGGTACGCACAGTGCTTGGGGGATCTGAACCCCGACGATTGCCGTAAGTGTGTGTCACACGCTGTCGGGCAGCTGAAGGACGCGTGCGGGTCGGCACGGGCCGCCGACGTGTTTTTGGCCAAGTGCTACGCTAGGTACTGGGCTTCCGGTTACTATCTTAAACCAGCTTCAGGTTTGAATCTGAATTCTCTGTTTCTTTGTCTACTAATAGCATGCCAATGCGTGAGAAGTGTATTATTGTCTGCGTCATTCTTGCAATGCAATTGCTAAGCAACAGTTTCTCCACTGTCAAACGCCACAAATATTCTGCAATCTGCTACAAGATTTGATGTGGGTCCAAAACCAAATAACTCATCTTATGCATACTGATCATAGATACATCGAAGTAAGAAGAGTGGCACGAAGAGAGAAAAACAGCAGGAGTTTCAGTTCTGCACTAGATTAAATTGTCCACATTGTGTAATTTGTATATCGAACTTGTATCCGTTCAAATCATATAAGAATTAAAGCAAGACGAGTGGCTCAAAATTATCCACAGAAAAGAATGCCCACTACTGGAAAGGCTTTTAGAAAGTCTTAAAGGGGGAATCTATGCCCTCTGTTCCCTACCCAAAAGACTTAAACCTCTCTTCTTAGTGTTCTTGAACAGCCAGTACATCTCAAGCCAGTAACTAGTGCTGTTTGGATGAGGAATCATGATCCCACTTGCTTTGATGCCTGCAAGTAAGGTACCACAACACTCGGAATAAAGAAGGAAAGGTGGCGCCCGCGATTTGGCTTTTACTCCAAAAATAGCCTTACCTGATTAAATCATGTCCTGTTCGTTCCTGTTGTTGCTGTATTGCTGCAATAAAAAGAATGATCACCTGGGATGAAAGCCATCACTAAAGCAGCTTACATGATCCTTAACACAGTTCTCACTGTAGATGTTTCTTAATTCCTCCATTCTTCTATCAGCCGCATCATCTTAGTTTACCGTATTTAGACCTCTAAATAGCACTTTATCAGCCTTATTCCTACCATAATGACCTCTTAAAATAGTGCACCATGAACCTACCCTCTCATAATGCGCCAAGAATCTCTCCCCAAGATGAACATGCATATAAATATCCCAGTTAAAAATTGTATCAAGTCTTGTACCCGACAATTCGATTTGACAAATTTATGGGCATGCATACAAGTAGCTAGTTTAGAGAACTACTTTGTTAGATGATCTAAGGATGTTGTTGCTTTTTTGTGTGACTGCCAGCTAACACAGAGGACGACATCGGAAGAACTATATCAATAATTGTTGGTATCCTGGCAGGGTTAGCAATCATTGTAGTCTTCATCTCCTTTCTGAAAAGAGCTTGCAAGTTCCCCTTATCTCACTCCTTGGTTTCCCAACCAACCTGCTTTTCTTTGACAAATATAACTAACATTTGCACTTCCGTGCAGGCTAGGGTAGCTGAGATGATGGATGTTCATCAAAAGAGCTACAGCTATGGTCTGTTGAACTAGACCATATGTCCAACAAATCTACTTTGTTATAACAAGACGGCTAAAAGCAGGACAACGGAAGAACATCCTATTCCAAATTAATTTTCTACTAGCAACTTTTACCAAATTCCACCTGCTAGTGCTATTTCTAGACAGCTGATCACAGCTCCTTCAAGCTCCTTAAAAAAGAAGCATTTGGTCTGTTGTTCAAGCTTTTGATGGAAGTATTGGAGCAGACGTTCTAATTTCATTGCCACTTGAAGATTCTATCACAAGTTTTCATTTTTCACTGGCATATTTTACACTGTTATTTGGAATCCAGGGATCAAGATTGATGATATGAAGCCGCATCTCTAATATTTTGTATACAACAGTACATTTACATGATCAAGAAAGAGTAACAGCACCTTGACATCAAATATGCAGCTCTTATCTGAGCTCAAGCACTGTACCCTCTGTTTAAAGGGCTCCATTTCTCAGGGTTATAGCTACTGCAGGCACTAAAGCAAGCTTCCTCCATGGAGCCCTTAGAGATGCCCCTGTTGCATATGTTTGCAAAAGCACGCATATGCTTCATGCCGTATTGAGTCAAGGAGCCACAATGGGTTTCAAAAACTTGAACCTGCAGTAAAAATTTCCACCGCTTAAGAGTAGATTGTGACGGAAATAGCAGCTGAGGATTAAGATTGACTCCAACCACACTCAAGTGAGAAGAACAGAGAAAATCAAGAACTGCAAGTTTGGTGGGTTTTTACCATCGATTTTAAGCAATCCCAATCATCAACCAGTGCCTGACCAGCAGGCCTTACAGTTCTCAGAATGGAGTCGCTGTTTTCCACTCCAAAAATTAACTTCCCAATGAATTGGATGCTGCGATCCAGATGTTCTCTGTGTATCATAGTCTTTGTAATTTCCTTCAGAACTTCCGTCTTTTCCGATCTATCCTTTAATTGTTCATACTGTCAGAAAGGAATAGGTACGCAAAATAAATTATTGTTAACTCATAAGTTGTGTAATGTCAACAAGCTTCCAGAAAATATGAAAACAAAATTTTCCTGTAAACAAGTATAGTTGATGCTTCCAAAAGAAAGAGCCCAAGGGGTAACCAATATAAAATAGCTAAAGCCATGCCCTTAACCATGTTCACTCGTGAAGATGGGTCAACTTAACAAAAAACATTTGTAGACCTATTTCTTCTCTATATCTAATTTCTTTTTCAAAGCTGTTTCCCTTGAAATAAGTTCATCCAAATCCTAGTGCACATGCTCAAAACAAAATCAGCTATCCAAAGCAGCTTGAGGTATGTGGAATATAGTGAAAGTTGCCATTTGGGGGAAACAAAAGAGATGCAAGAATCATGGCTCTACCATTTAAAACCTTTAGAGCAGAGATGCTCTACCACACCAGAATCGTGAGAACTGGGACCATGCCATGGCATTCCTTGACCAACCTACTATTTTCACAAAGAAAAACAGACCTAATAATGGACCATAACCCTACAAAGTACAAACTACGCCCAAACTCCAAACTTTTCAACTACGATCAGCCAGCATGTATCCAATACTTAGAAGAACAAAATTTCCTAACCTTGAGCTGTAAAATATGATCATGGAACAAATTACCCAAAATAATTGTGTAAATAATCTACAATCACATCTATAGATTGTTGATTGTGCAAGAGTGAGACTCAGTAGATGAATGACTCACACTACGCCATAGAAAGAGCAGGTCTGCATCCCGCTGGTTTACAGTCCCCATTGTGGTACCACAGCCGAGGGCATTATCAGTTGTGTTGGCATTGGCAGGGTTGAAACCTTGATATAGATACAAGTTCTCCGACTTGATGCTCGTGTTTCCATATTCCATAACGTGTGATCCAGCACTATATGTATTGAAGTTGGAAGTCCTTTCTTTCACCTGCTTGAATTAAACGCAAACGTATTTCATCAAACCAAAGATAATAATAATAATAATAATAATAATATTATTATTATTATTATTATAAGATTGGAAGAGCTCCCTCTATTTTGGAACTCACCGCTTCATACTGCCTCTTAATGGTCTCCTCCTTCAGATTGTGAGTCTCGCTGCATGGAATGATAAGAGAAGTTAGTACTGCTATTCTCTAGGAGATGGGCACTTCCTCGAGAACGTATATCAGTCAAACAAAGGAGTAGGAACAAGCCTGTCCTCCATCCATGAAACACTGTACAAGTCCCCAAGGCAAGTAATGAATTCTGGAGGTGGCGACGGATCCATCCCTGGACAGTAAGTCCCCCAACTGCTTTCTTCTGCATTCGATGCCGTAGTGACATATATATTGAGGTCTTCAGGCATCAAACCTTCGAATATACTCCCACTCTCACATGCTTCAACATAAATAAGCTAAAAAATAGACACAATTATACACATGAATAACATTCTTTTTCAACCCACAAGCAATGGATCGAAAAACTTATGTTCTTACCATTTCTTTGTAAGTGCCTGCTGCGTGCTTCTTCTTTAGGACATCAACGAATTCAGCAGCAAAGAGAAATGGCATGACTGGCATCCCTGCGACCAGATGCAAAGGTTTAAACGCTATGAATTTGTTTTAGTTCTCATGCAACTACTTTAGGATAAAAATACACACCGAGAACACCAGGACCTCCATGATCGGAGTAATAGATAAAAATCCTATCATTTCCTTTGCTGTCGATCACCTTCCCGCTTCCACCTTCGACGGCACTCTTGTCACCCACGAGAACTGCAAATAAATTCTTGACTGTGACTTGTGTTCCTGTATAGTCCTGCAAGATGGGCACCAAACTGATGATTACATAAACACACCTCATCTAATAAAAATAGCAAGCAATCAAAAACAAATCCAGAGCTAGCAAGTAATCTCGAACACAAATTCAAGATTTGTGATAACGAAAATGAGCAAAAATAGCACCTTTGGGACACCGGCGTACACGTCCTGGCCTTGTGGATGGTTGATGATGATGCCGGGTCTCGGATTGAGCGGGCTGTTGGCGATGTCATCGAACATGAACACGACGATATTTTCCTCCTTCACCCCTCCATTCCGCAGCAGCTGGTACGCATGGCACACATCCGCCTATCCCACCCCAGCCCCAAATTAAAATCACAAAGCCTTAAATTTTTTTAAACAATAAAAAATTCACCTGGTGGCGATAATTCCCGAAGCCCGACGACCCGGCGACAAGCACGGCCCACTTCGTCCCGTCCTCGCTGCCGTCCTTCTCCGTTGGCATCCTAATCCCCGAGTCCCACCACCGCGCCGACGCGGTCCCAATCTCCACCAGCGAGGAGAGGAAGAAGAAGATGACGACGGAAGCTATCGCCGCCATAGGAGCTAATTGGGGGAACTTGCAGATGAGGTTGGGGTAGCTGAGAGCCTTAAAAAGAAGTTGGCTGCCGCATGGCGGGTGGCGACCGCTCACAGCGCCATGCAGCGGAGAACGCAGGGGCGGCGACACGTGTGAGGCGGAGGTCCCACCGGATTCGTCGGATACGGCGGAGTAAAAATGAGGGTTTTGAATTCGGGGTAGGATTAAACATTAGGGTATGCGATCTTGCGGGGGTTCGTCGTCATCGTCATTCGTTCCTCGTGTTCTAGAGTAGAGAGACGGGGACGCCGACGAGGATGGCCACGATGGCTTTGTGGTGACGTGTCGCTTTTCCCGGAGAAGAAGGGGAAAAGGCGCCTTCGGTTGAATGGAACGAGGAGCGTCCCGCCATAACAAGCTCAACTGACTAGTCTGATTAACAGATTAAGATTCGTGCCGCTCCGTTAATTACATGTAAACCCACTGTTTCCTGTCTTATTATGATACGTAATTCTTGTAGTTACACCCTTGCGAAGTTATAAAATTTGCACTATATATTCCAATTTTATACCGTATTTTTTTCTGTTTGGGAATAACAAAATTAAAATTCTATTATTGTTCACGGATTCTGAGTTGGAGATCGGTTTTGATCCGTAAGATCACTTATTTGTTATTTTGTATAAGAGAGGAATGTGAAAAAGGTCATTAGAATCTTTTCCGTAATGATAATTCCGGCTCTTAAATCAGAAAAGAAATTAATAATGAAAAAATAAAATGAATGACTAGATTTTTAAAAAATTTTTTATCTCTTTAATTATGAAGCTATTTATAAAATACGAAGTGTATCTGAGACTTGTGATTTTCGGTATTATGATTTCAGCCAATTTTTCAGTAATCGTAATTTAAGTTTTTCGAAATTTATTTCCTATTTGAGTTATGAGGATTAGTTTATGTAATAATCAATTTCTTATTATTTGAATTGTTCAGGAGTGTCGACGCGAGTATGACTAGGAGAACCTCTGAAATATGTGAACTGCAGTGTAAGAACAATCCGAATTTGTCAGCTGAAAATCGTGGAATGCCCAGGCCGAGCTTCCTATGGTTCAGCCTCTCCTCAGATTTACTAATAATCTTCAGTCTGATTTCAGACTCGGTTTTTATTGATATTACCCTAATATTTTATGTATCATCATTGTTCTCCAAGTCTGAACATAAAGAGGCTTGTTGTGCTCAAGATTCGGAGTTGCCTTTATTATATATACTCTTGAATTGCCTTTGATCGAAGTCGTCTTGAGTTTCCGAAGCGTCATGCTTTATCATCAATGTCGGCGGCCGCCCGTTCGGATGGCAAGATCGGATTTGCAACATGTTCCTCAGGGTTTGTGATTTGGTTTGAGTCGTCGTAGTTCTCACGCGCGAGAGGCTAATCTCGCCGGTTGTCAGCCGTCACACGACTTACCAAGAGTTTATGAAGGCCATTCTTAGGCCAACAATTTTACTTTTCTCTCTTCCCTTCTCGGATCCGATCTTTAGTTTCCTCTCCTTTCTTCCCATGAATTCGATGGTAATGGACAAGGGAGTCACCTACTAATATTATTAAGGATCACAAGGATGGTAATGCTATTTGAGTATATTTTCTTGATATTATATATTAGAATTAAGTTTCATGTGTAATTATATACATTTTTAATTCAATCAATTATTAATACATTATCATAGTGCCAACAATTACATTTTCTATGATTACAATAAATTGAATTATTACTGTAGTTAATTATACCTTTATTATTAGTACAATTAATATTGATTATAAATATATCTATTAATAACTAATTGCATAACTTATATTTGTTATGGAGGTAATCTCATCCTCAAATTTTGGTGTCTATAGATCCGATCCCACTATCTTTTTTAAAGACTAAAAGTGTAAGAATTCCAAATTTAATTTTCGATCCAAATACTAAAATTATTAAAATTTGTAATTCTTTAATTCCAATAAAAATACATCCAAATGCCTACCAAATCGGAGAATTTTCATAAATTTCATCAATTTTATGAATTTGGTGAAATTAGCCGTTAATTCCGAAGTTTAGTGTATCCAAACGGGCCCCAAGACCCGCTGGTGAGTCGAGCCCGATTCATCCCTCGACCTGTGGGCTCCCGAACATTCCAGAGCCCCTAAAAAAACAATTCCGACGCCAATTAAACGCGCCGCTTTGTTTTCTTCGTTCCAGTTGTTATAGGCTAATAGGATCATCGACCGCAACACCAAGAGCATCTCGCCCATCAGAAATCGCGATGGCCGACGAGGCGAAGGCGAAGGGTAACGCGGCCTTCTCCGGCGGCCGGTACGACGAGGCCATCCGCCACTTTACGGCGGCGATCGAGCTCACCCCCACCAACCACGTCCTGTACTCTAACCGCTCCGCCGCACACGCCTCCCTCGGCCACTACTCTGACGCCCTCGCCGACGCCCGAAAGACCGTCGAGCTCAAGCCCGATTGGTCCAAGGGCTACAGCCGCCTCGGTGCCGCGCACCTCGGTCTTGGCTCGTTTGACGACGCTATAGATGCGTATAAGAAGGGACTCGAGCTCGAACCATCCAACGAGGCCCTCAAATCTGGCCTCGCCGATGCCCAGGCCACCGCCGCCGCACGGTCCCGTGCACCGCCGCCGGGGACTTCGCCGTTTGGGAGGATCTTCTCAGCGCCTGACATTTGGGCCAAGCTTGCGGCCAATCCAACGACGAGGGGATACCTGCAGCAGCCGGATTTCCTGAAGATGATGCAGGAGGTGCAGAAGAACCCAAACAATCTCAACATGTACCTCCAGGATCAGAGGATGATGCAGGTTCTCGGAGTCCTCCTCAATGTGATGAGGGGCTCGACGTATGAGATGGCGAAGGAGTTTTCTGGTGCGGAGCAAGAAGCAGCGAAGAAGGCAGAACGAGAGCCGGCCGAGAAGACAACAGCGCCAGAGCGTGTGCCGGAGCCTGAACCAGAGCCAATGCAGTCAGATGAGGACAGGGAAAAGAAGGAGAGGAAGGCTAAGGCGCAGAAGGAGAAGGAAGAAGGAAATGCTGCATATAAGAAGAAGGATTTTGAGATGGCGATCAAACATTATACCGCTGCTCTAGAGCTTGATGATGAGGATATCTCATTCCTTACCAATAGGGCTGCTGTTTATATGGAGATGGGAAAGGTGAGCACCCTGCCGACTAATCAATTCTTTAGTCATCAGAGCAGCTTGTCTTCAGTTCTTTAGTCTTCGAATTTTGCTTTTGCTCTGGAGTTATCGTTACTATATTTGATACCAGTAATTGGCCAATTGCATTTGCATGTGTTTGATGTTTAAGCATCTGCCACATCCATTGAGTCTCAATGTTAGTTAATAGTTGCCGCCTTCGTTGTCACGGTCAAAAAATATCTTTCCGAACTATCTAGATGACAATTATTTCGTCCTTTTAGTTTGTTTTTGTTGGTAATAGAGTCTTCACATACAATTCGCACCTTTTATCTTGGTATTTGGATGTGTTAATTGGAAAAAGATAGTGTTTTGTGGTTCATTTCTAATTTATGCTTTCTGGATGTAAATTATTTCAAATTACTACTTCATTTTGAACCATTGACTGTTGAAATTTTCTTTAGTTTCAATTCATTTAGTTTGCCTTTGGCCTGCCTGCAGTGATGCGTTTAGACTGTTGTAGCATATCTTTTATTGTAATGTATATAGTTGAGGAACTAAATATGACTGCTTTCATGGCTGTGGTAGTTCTAAATATTCAACATTGTCATGTATTTATGTACCTCCAAATTCTAAATGTCTGCAGTAGTTCTATTGCTATTCATCTGATACATCAGTTTTCAGTTTTAAGTGGATTTCTGCTAGGATCATATGATGGAAGCTCAGCATGGCTTGCTCTCTCTAGCTAGGGGAAGCTTTTTGATATTTGGTTGTCTTTGGTTGTGGAGAATCTTCTTCCTTTTCATTGTTTTGTACTTCTATTTGATCTATGCTTAATAATACACCTTAATTTTTGCCTACAGTTTGAAGACTGTATAAACGATTGCAACAAGGCCGTTGAGAGGGGAAGAGAGCTACGGTCTGATTTTAAGATGATTGCAAAGGCATTGACCAGGAAAGGAACAGCTTTTGTGAAGCTTGCAAAATGCTCCAAGGACTATGAGCCTGCTATTGAGACATTCCAGAAGGCTTTGACCGAACACCGGAACCCAGACACTCTGAAAAAGCTGAATGATGCAGAAAGGGCAAAGAAGGAAATGGAGCAGCAAGAATACCATGATCCGAAAATAGCTGATGAGGAGCGTGAGAAAGGTAAAATTTTCTCATGTCTTGAATCCTGGATGTCAGCTTTTATTGTTTTCTCATTTTATCATGCTGGCGGTTGCTGAACGCGAAGCATTGTGATAAGTATGCGTAGTATTCTTTGTGATATTTTCATTTTTGACACCAAAATCTTGGGCTAGAAGCATGTCTACAGACATGCAACTTTACCTAGTTAATAACCGCCTGTGCCTGTTTTCTCCTTCCTGGTTTGTTCAAATATATAAATGCTTGATCAGGAAATCCTTTATGAAGATCTTGTTTTGAAATGCTAGCAGCAGACTCTAGAATGCCTATAGTTTATGTTATTGGGCATGGATCATTTATTTTTGTGCCTGAAAGTTATTTGTTTGATTTGGGGCCGAAAGATGCTTAGGCAAGTCGGAGTGCCTTGATCAACAAGTATTTCTTTGGGTTTCCCAACATGGTTCTTTTAGGGATTTGTTGTCTTGTTAAGCTTGCTTTGATTCTTTAGTAAAGGACTTTGTTGCCTTGTTAAGCTTGTTTTATTTCTTTTGTTGGAAAGAATTGTAGAATCCAGCTATAAAGATGTTGTGGATAGCTGTAGGAACTTTGTAGCTTTATTTGCTCTTTCTTTTCCTTGTTTAATACAAGTTGATGTATTTAACATGGCACGCTTGACCTATGTGGTTGCAGGCAATGAATGTTTTAAGGAACAAAAATACCCAGAAGCAGTGAAACATTATGCGGAAGCTTTGAAAAGGAACCCCACGGATCCAAGGGTATTTCTATATTCTTGTGCCTCTATGATTTTTTTTACTTGTGTTGGATCCCTATCTTCAGTATGTAACTTTGTTTAAATAATTCATTTTTAATGCTTAATGTTTTTAGTGTTTCAAACAATTTTTCCTCATGTCATGCCTTTTTGTGTTACACTGTGCTTATTGTTTAATAGTGAAAAAGTTAGTTATCCTTTTGATATTCTATCATATTTTAGTCATGTCAAATGAACTTAGTGTGTATTTGACCTTTTCGACTTTGATTATTTTTAAGGACAATCTGGACTTCTTATTAGAGTTGAACAACTAGCATGCAGTACTGCATTAGTTTACTGGCTGATCCTTGGACTTCATTGTTCTGTTTCAGGTGTATAGCAACAGAGCTGCATGCTACACAAAGTTGGGTGCATTGCCTGAAGGACTTAAAGATGCAGAGAAATGCATTGAGCTAGATCCTACGTTTTCAAAAGGATACAACAGGAAAGGAGCAATTCAGTTCTTCATGAAAGAAAATGATAAAGCACTAGAGACGTACCAGGAGGGATTAAAACATGACCCAAAAAACGAAGAATTGATGGATGGTGTGCGGAGGTATAATTGGCATCTGTGGTTGACTTAGGCTGTAATTATTACTTCTTTTCTATGTTGTGGTTCTTCCTTTGCAGGTGTGTTGAGCAGATCAATAGGACCAATAGAGGTGACATTAGCCCAGAAGAACTGAAGGAGAGACAGGTCAGTCCATTTTCTTTTTTGCATTTCTTCTTTGAGCATGTGTTTTCCCACGATTGGTTTTCAACACTTTGCTGCTTTCACAGGCAAAGGCTATGCAGGATCCAGAGATACAAAACATTTTATCTGATCCAATAATGCGACAGGTAATGCCTTCGTCTTTACTTAAAAGTATGTTAACCCAAGTATGACAAATTGATTGCTATTATTATTTACTCATGCCACTATATATGACATTATCTACCTGCATTTACTCTTTCTAGCTGCAATTTCCTACTGATGCACTTAAATTGAAAATGGTGTTTGGCAGGTACTGACTGACTTCCAGGAGAACCCTAAGGCAGCACAAGGTCACTTAAAGAATCTTCAAGTGATGCACAAGATTCAAAAACTCATGAGTGCAGGGATAGTACAAATGAGATGAGGAAGGGCTATTTGTACTAAATGACGACTTTTAGCTTTTTTGATGTTGGACATTGGTATTATAGAATGTCTCTTCGGTAATTCAGTGGTATTGCTGCAACATGTTTTTCTTCTTCCTATTGTTATCTGGTGCTGAGGTTAATGTGTGATCATATTCTAAGTGCCGATTTGACTTGAATGTGGATGTTTTGTGAGAAGGCAAAGTTGTTGAATATTTAAATAAAATCCTATGAGATGAAAACCTGGTCATTATTGAAAAACTGTCCTTTGGAGATGAATGCTCGGATTAAACAGCTCCAAATGAGGGTCAATTGGATATCTGAAATTCCATATCAGTTGAGCATTTAATAGGATTCTATAGTGAGAATCACCCCCTCATCTTCCTGATCAGTATTCATTTTTACCTCCTGATCAGTATTCATTTTTATGTAATTTTAAATATTTTTTTCATGTAAAAAATCAATATACCTTTATGTTTTTCAAATTAAGCGTAAAAATATAACCTATCTAATTTCTCAGTCTGCTTTGTAAGGTATGAGAAATTTTAACACCAAATATTGTCTACTCAATCTCGTTGACTACAATGCTTAGTTGTTCTAATCTGTCGTCACTTAGAATAAAAAAAAAGTGAAAAAAAAAGTTTCTAAACTTAAACTTTTAAATATTAAAAAGTAAACAAAAATATTAAATATAAAGTGATTGCAAATTTTTGCCACAATGCAGGTGGTGTTTTACTAGTCATGATAAGAGATGCCATTTTTTGTAGATTTAAATTAACACAAGCAGTTTTTTTTACTAAAAACTCAATGAAAATATGGCACTTTTCTAAACATGTCAATTTTTTTTTATATCACTATTTTTTTCATAATTACACTGGAAAGATAAGCTCATTTTATTTTTACATAGTGAATTTTGTATATAAAATTTTTTATTAATGATTTTACTTCATCAATCATATAATATTTTCCCAAGTATCTAACTGGATGGATTAGGAACGAAATAAAAATAAAAAACTTTTACAAAAAATTACTTACATTATTGTAAATTAACAAAAAATTTTATCCATTATCATTATTAACAAAAAAATCACCCACATTATATTTAAAATTTATAAATAATTACATTCTAAGCAATATTCTTTTGTTTATTTCGTAACATTTAAATTAATTTGAAAAGGCCATTATACCATTTACTATTTAAAGTTAAGTGTAAAAAATTTTCTCGAAGTAAAAAAATTTTAAATAACTTTTATAGTCATGATCTACTGAAATTGAAAAAAAATGTTTAAGTGATCGAAATTTTCTCATTCAAAAAAATAAAATAATTATGAATAATAAGTTGTTTATGCTAAAATTTAAATAATTAGAGGCATAATAGTCTTTTTATTTTAAAATAAAATATTGAATAGAAAGTAGTTGCTTGCAAATTAAAACCATAATACATGTAATGTTTTTGCTAATAATGATAAAACAAGTGGTTTGTCGTAAATTTGTAATAATGCAAATAGTTTTTTACTAAAAAAATTTAAACTGAACTTATTGTATTTGTTTGACTTTAGTCAAGAAAAAGAGTCCTTTCACTTCTTTCAACTAATTTAGACTTATGCCAAAATAAAAAAATTATCCATTCGATGCTCACTAGTGGATGATACTTACACTCGAGTTAGTAATTAAAATTTCTTCCTTTTAGATAATGAAATAATAGTTTATAAGATATTTTTTTTTAGAAAGAGAGAGAAAAAGAGAGCGATACTTTAATACTCTTATTTTCTTATTATATGATTTAAGGATAATTTGATTCTGCCCATGAAAGTAACTTAGTCATGATTTTCGAGCGAATTAATTCATAAAATTAGAGAAAATTGAGTTGGTGTTTATTACCATGGTCGGACGAATTTTGTTAGGAGGCGGTTGTTATTACAAAATTCTATCCTATAAAATGCCACCAGAACTAGCTGTCACGTAAGCTGAGGTATCGAGCCATCATGGCTTGTTTGACTCGGGCCATGTCTAACCAAGACAAAAAGGCCGAACGGTGAGTGCCTGTTCAATTTGAGTCAATAGTGTCCCTCTACACATCAAAAATAATCAACCGGAAAGAGTAGGGCTGTTAATGGGCTTGGGCCGGCCCTAAATCCGGGTTCGACCCGGTCTGAAAATTTTGTGTTTGTGCTCGGAAACTCGGGGCTTCGGATCGGCTCGGGCTTGAATGTTTTGCAACAATGAATGGGCCTATTTCCGGCCCGAATCAACCCGAAAAATCTATAAATATTGGAGTTCAAGTCAAGTTTGGGTTTAATTGTGTTAAGTTCGATTTCGGGCTCAGGCTTGACAAGGTCCTAACCGGCCCGGACCAATTACAGCCCTGTGGTAAGGGCAACTAGTGCTTTCTCTGAGTTTATCTTCAGCTCTAAGCTCGCGACCCAGGTCGCGCCCTCGCCAGTACGGGGCTGTTTGGATGTTTGCATTCCTCGAGGAACAGCTGAACCGGACTCAGCATTAAATTTCTCTCATAAAAAAAATTTATTAAACTTCCAAGATTTTCAAAAAAGGTATGAAATCCCTATTAATACGCATGAAATCCATATTTATTTGGAATCATTATTTCGAATCTATTTTGCCGTTTGAATTCTCTATCGGTGTTTATATCTGAATTATTCTCCAAAAAAAAAAAAATTCATTGTGGAATTCATTATCTGGATTTATACAATTAATCCGGTCAGATTTAATATTAGTAGTTCGTTACTACTTGCCTATATGCACGCTCGAAGATGTTTCTATAAAACCTCCGAGGCAAAGCTCTAGAGACAGCGGAACAGAGCCATGGCATACCCCGGCATCTCTCTCGTGCTGTTGCTCGCGGCGACACTTGTCAGCTACCGAAGCCACGCACAGCGGTTACTTCACGACGCCGCAAGGCCACAAGGCACAAGGCGGGCGGCATGACTATGGGGATGCTCTGAGCAAGAGCATTTCTCTTCTTTGAAGGCCAGAGGTCCTGGAAGCTGCCTTCCTCCCAGAGAATGACTTAGCGCAAGGACTCTGCTCTCCAAGACGACCAATACATAGGCACAAGCAAGCACATAGCTCTCTTGCTTCTTTCTTGCTATGCTTGTTAGTGTAGGTGGTGAGCGCGATTCTCATGCCTCTTGACATGCAATCTACAAATACAGGTGGACTTGACCGGCGGCTACTACTACGCCGGGAACAATATCAAGTTCGGGTTCCCGATGGCGTCCACGACGACAATGCTAGCATGGAGTGCCATAGCGTTCGGCGAGAACATGGGCCCTGAGTTGGACAATGCGAAGGCGGCAATCACGTGGGGAACAGACTACCTTCTCATGGCCACGGCCGAACCCGACAAGATCTACGTCTAGGTCGCTGATCCTTACAACGACCACAGCTGCTGGGAGATAACGGAGGACATGAACACAAACCGGACTGTCGTCTGGGTCGATGCTCCGCACCGAGGCTCGGAGGTCGCTGCAGTGACCGCCGCCTCCTCGTCGATCTTCTTCCGCTTGTCTAATCCTGGCTAAGCAGAGACACTTCTGAACAGATCGATACAAGTAAGCTATCACGAATTTAATCATCCATACTGTTTTGCGCATGCTACCAATTGCATGGATCTGATGCCCGTTTAGGTGTATGATTTCCCTGACAAGTACAGGGGATCATAAACAACTGCCTCGCATACTTTGTGTGCCCATTCTACTGCGACTTCAGCGGCTACCAGGATAAGCTCGTCTGGGGATCAGCATGGTTGTACGAGGCCACCAACGATTCCAAGTACCTAAAGTATTTTCAGATAATGTGTACAATATTGATTCAGATCAAGGCTTACCCGGGGAATTTGCTGGGATGACAAGCACTCCGGCATTGCCATACTCCTGTCAGATGCATGATAAAAGCTTATTTAATTGCCTTGCTAACCACAATTTGCAAGTTATATGTCTATTAATGCAGGTTAGTGCTGCATTCCATGAAAGAGCAAATGAGTTTGTCTGCACTGTTCTGCGTGATTCACCAACCAGAGCTGTTGCCTCCTCTTCAGATCCATAAGCCACCATTTCGTTTCGGATTAAGATTAACCTCAATCTCAAAATTAAAATTAAAATATAAAAAAATAATTTAGTTAAATTTTTGATATTTAAATATTAGTATAATTTGCAAATATTTTAAAAAAATTTTAAATTTTATATCCTTAAATATATTATTTATTAATATTTAAATAAATAAATATAAAGGTAATATGGTAATTTATTTTTTAAAATAAACAAATTTTTTTTAATTATTTCTTTAATGTTTAAATACTAGATTAATTATAATAGGATGATATTAATCTTGATTTCGAACTTAATGCGTCGAAAATTCTTCTCTATAATTATGAAAGACTAACAGATGTTTAAGAATGAAAAGATATTAACGTGATTCATTGCAGGTAGGCTCATGTTCAAGCCGGGAGGAAGCAACTTGGATCATCCAACAGCACTGCCTTTCCTGCTTGTTGTGCTTGCCGGCCACAGCCAAGCAGATCAAGTCTTTCGCTGCGACGGCGGGGTCGAAGCGTCTCGGGCGAGGCTCCTTCAGCGGGCCAAAAGCCAGGTTACTTTTCATGCCATATGTACTGTACATATACACATTTTGGGGGTGTAAATGAAAATTTTCCTGTAATAACTTGTGTTATTGGATCAGGTGGATTACATTTTGGGTGACAACCCGCTAAGCATGTGGTACATGGTGGCCTACGGTGACAAGTTCCCGCAGAGGATCCACAATCGCGGATCATTTCTGCTGTCCATTGGAGATCATCCGAAGCGGATCAGGTGCAAGGATGACGGGCAATATTATCAGAGCACAAACCCGAATCCGAACTTGTTAATCGGAGCTATTGTGGGAGGTCCGGATGCTAATCCTGTGCAATCAGAGCGGACCACGTATCTCAACGCGCCCATGGTCGGCCTCCTGACATACTTCAAGGCCCATGGATAATTAATTAAATGGAAAGGATTATTAGATACGATTCCGTGAAATTTATCATATTTATCATAAACTTTTCGCATTCAATAATTACTTGTAATTGTTTATCTTTTAGCCCGTCATCATTTTGAGTTATTTGATAAATTATGCTTTGGTTAATATGTAAAAAAAATATCTGTGTGCTCTTCCTTTATTTCTTTTTTTTAATAAATTTGGACGTGATAAATAAGATTATAATTTTGAGAATGTTTCTTCCAATTGTCGGACCATATCTATTTTCTCTGACTGTGTCTATTATGTTTAATTTTGTTGCATCGCAAAACAGGAGAAAGAGAACAATGTTTTTTATATATTAACTTGGTAATATTTAACTTAATAACTCATGGTTAAAATGACTTGATGAACTCAAAAAATTATCGGTAATTTTTTAAAAATAGAATGTTATAAGTAATTATTGAAACTACAAAAAATTACTTATAAATATGATAAATTTTAAGAAATTATATGTAATCATTTTCAAGTTTCATATTATATGATTTTAGCATGGATGAATATGGGAAAAAAACCTTTCCTTTTTTCTTTGAACTTTTAACACAGAAAAGAAAAAATGTTGACGGTGAATTAAAATTCATAGCAAGTCCTTGGCGCCTTTATGTTTTTGATCGTAATGGTGGACCATTTTTTAAAATTTGACGATTTGATATCGTTTTCTTCAATTAGCTTAAATAAAATAATTATTACTCTTTTGTTGCTTTGGGGTTATTTGATTCTACAGAAGTGGATGAAAGTATGAAAAATTATATTTTTACTTTTTTAACACATTTTTAAAAATGATTGAAAATGGTTCATTTCTGATATTTAATTGGATAAAAAAATATTTTAAAAATGTAATTATTAATATATAGATATTATTTATTCATTTTTTTACAGATAAAAAAATTAATGTATATCATTATTATATGTTGAGATTATTAATATTATTATAATTTAAAATATTATTATATTTATTTTTAAAAACCACTTTTAACAAAAAATACGAAAGTAAAATTTAGTTTATTTTCACTTAAACGATTGGGAGTGATAGAAAGTATACTAAATTTTGAGAAGTCATTTCTAAACAATCAAATGCTAAAAATGCACAAAATTGATCTTATTTTTCAACTATTCTTTCACTTAAGTAACCAATCGAAATCAATAGAGAAGAATGATTGGAGTTTTAAAAATTTTAAAATTGTAAAGAAAATAAGTTGTTTTTCTGAAGAAATGGAAAAACCTTATTTTCTTGACTTCTAAAACTAAAATTAATTTTCTGAATTTCATTTATCAGTCAATAATAAGAAAATGCTTGAAAAAAAATTCGACAAAAGGCTATTGATGCAATAGGATGGGTTCTTCCGTGGAAGATCAAAGATTTCGCGCGGAGCTGGAATGGTCTGGCCGAACCATGTCCAAGCGGGTTTGGTTCAAACCGAAACCGAAACCAGCTCCTGATGGTCGATCAAGAAATAAATCGAGATTGACGGGAAGGGAAGGAGATCCATCGACGGAAAGGCGAGGATTTCGGTGACGACGGAGAGGATGCAGTAGCGGCGGGCGGCGGGCGGCGGGCGGCGGCCGGGAGGTCGTCGGAGACCGATGGCTCTGACTTCGCGTATCGCATGGTCGTCGATCCCAGTGAGTTCGAATCATCACTTCTTATTATTCGAAGGAGATTGGTTAGAAATCCTTATTTTTGGGGGTTATATGTTCTTGATTTGTGCGATTTTTTCAAAAAAGGAAAAACCTTTAATTTAATGATAGGGTATAAGAAGGTGACCGAAGGGAAGTCTCGCCTTCGGAATCTGATCACAGCCCAGGTGTTAATTTTTCTTCCTTTTTGCCGGTATATGATGCTCTTAAATTGCAAAAGGTGCATCCTTCCTCTCAAATTCGGAGAATCCATTTGAATTCCGGTAGCAGGCATGAAGAAAAAAAATAACCGGGAAGGAGAAAATAACCTTACTTTTGGGGAACATTTCAGTTTTTTTCTGAGATGATTTTGCAATCTTTTCGAATGCTGGCTGTTATTCAGGTGTTATGCTCTCGGATGTTTTTTGCTTCGTCGGAAGGGAAGGATATTTACCATTTGGCCATTGTATAAGTTTTTATTGGAATTATCTGTCTTGTACTTCGAGAAATAGATTTGTGGTGCTATTTCTTATATGTTGGATTCAAATTTTCTCAATACTTTATGAATAACTCTTTGAATTACGAATATTAAAATTCGTAGGTAGGAGGTGCAGTTAGACCAACTTGTTAAGAGCATGTATTATTGGATCAATAGTTGCAATTGCTGTTTCATTTGCATGTATGTGTTGAGTTTACATGCCTTGAACTTAGGTTGCATTTTGAGTTAAAATAAAAATTTAAAATTAGATTTGAATTTATGTTTAATTTTAAATACCTATTATATTAAAAGTTGTAATTAAAATACAACTCAAATTCAATAAAGACTTATAAATATTCTATTAATATATAGGATTTAAGTGTAATACTGAAGTTAAATTAAATAGAAATAAAGAGATAGGAATAGAGAGAATAAATAGAAAGAGAATCGATTTTCATGCGTGAATCTTTCTAATATTTTTTGATGGTATCATGTGATGGTTTTTTATGGTGTTTTTTTGCAGATTTTCTGTGAAAATGGAAACGTGACCGAGACTTCATAAAAAGTTTAATTGGATAATCAAAAGCAAAGTTTTTCTCCTAAATTTTTATAAAGGATAGTGATCTCTCGCTTCTTCCATAGATATAATCTGATTTTGGATGAATCACTTATATTGCTATGTCTCCTCTTTTATTTTATTTTATATTATATTATTTTTTATTTATTGTGTTGTTTGAGAATAAAATAATCTGTGAATTTTTCACTGTGAATCACAATATGTATGGTCATTAGTGGCTTATTCTTTAAGATAGTATAATTGTATAAGCTCCTTAACTTGACTGGGAAACACTATGAGAAGTTTTTCTTTTGCATTTTTGCTTGATGAATTGCTATGTGATAGCATTTGCAGATAGTTTATTAATGTTATTTGGTTATTTACTAAAATTTGTTTACTGATATTTGAGTAATTAGGACAGATGCTTGTTATGTAAACTTGCATTTTACTTTGCTGGGTGGGTATGCAAATTGCTCCGTTGAATTGGGTATGAATGTATAAGTGATTTTCTAATACTACTACATGCATCTTGATATCAGACTTTAAATGGTTGTCTTTATTAAAACATCTTGTGGTGAAATAGCTCTATTGTGTTGGGTTTTAGATGGAGAACTTGGAAAAATCTTTTAGTGGTATTATTGCCATCCCTAGTTACCTATTTCAAAGTGTTGACTTATAATTATGTGACATTGATTATGTCACGCAATTATGTTACTCTCTGTTGGCCTCTGGCAATGTGTGATGTTGAATATGTGATATGTTGTTCCTTAGTTGGTGCTTTGCTTTGTTGAATTCTTTTAGTGTGATAGTTATGCCATGTCTGCTGCTTTGCTTTGTGACAAATTACAAAGAAGGTTGAGTTTCTTTTATTTCCAATCAACAAAGGAAAATTTTACTCTCATTTTGAAGATAGAGACTAAACTCTATTTCCTTGTTTGGTGGAAATTGGTACCAAGCTAATAGTACCGATCTCCATATTGTCTTCATCTTTCCATCTTTTTTGCCTGAATGCTGGCTTCTAGTTCACATACTTGGCAAACCTATAGTTGCCAAGAATGTCTCGTATTTTTCAGGGATATGTAATGCATTCCTGTGTTTTGCTTGTGTTAGCTAATTCCGACTATTATGTTATATTCTGTTTTAATGTATTTCTGATAATTTATGGTGCAGCAAGCACACAGGATAAATTTGTAGCTACTCTAAAGATTCTTACAAGCTCATAAACTAATGCTTCTGATCCTATTTTTTATCATAATTAGGTCATCTAATATGAAAAAAATTCTTATGCAAAACCTTATGAACTGGCTGAAGCTGCACGCATCTTACTTGGTGAGTGCAAGAAACACAACTCCGACTGAACATTGCAAATGATTTCACGTAGATCTTGATGTGTTGTCTTGATTTTTTGCTTCTTGACAAGTTTTCTGCTGCAAATATTTATAATCACAACAACTCTTACTCTTGTCCGGAACATGTCACCACCCAAGAGAGCCTCTTGAATGTAATCCACAGGCAATATATTCACGGACTGCTAATCATCGATTTCAACATGTCCTTGCGTTTTCCCTTCTAGGATGACAAGGGGTTCCGAGTTTCTACAGTACAGAGTTGAGCTATCCTTTAGCCATGTAGTTATCAAGGGTGTTATTTTTTAAATTTTGATGATGATTAAAATAAAATTTAATAAATTTGTCTAACAATGATAACTTTTAATATTATTAATGATCATCTAAATTTAAGATGAATTAAGTCTCGAGATAAAGTACATTGGATGATGAAGATAATGACTCGAAAACATAAGGGATAATAATTTAAAAATCAAGATAAAGCTTAAAATTGCTTAATGCGAAATATCAACTCAAAATTCATAGATATAGTTTTTTGTTTTTGTTGAGTCGAGAATTTGATAGTTAGTTTATTTAAGTTATTAGTTAACATTCAAATTAATCTTGGAATGTTTTTATTGACCTATTATTTTTATCCAATATCAGTTATAAGTTGATATCAAATGAACTGAAGTTGCAGTAAACTTGTTAAAATTTTTCTATCAATTTTACACATCCAAACTTCAGAGTTCGGGAGCTTAAATATAGCAGAAAAATTCTTAAGATTATTGACAGTTTTGGACGTCCGAACTTGTTCGAACTTCAGAAGTTGTAACTTTTGAATTTTTTATATTCAATGTTTGGATGCTTGGTACTTAGTTCGGATGGCCAAACTTAACCTGTTCGAATGTTCGAACTTGATCAGCGGACATTCGATCTCGTGATATCAATTATAATATCTAATAACATTTGACCATTGGAGTGATTCGGATGCTTGAACCTGAAAGATTGGATGCTCGAACACGATAAAAAATAACTAGTTTTCTCCTCAACTGTTATATATGGGCTTCAAACTTCTTTATTCAAGATAAGAATGAACCTTTAATATTTTAGAGTAAACTCTAAGTTTTTTAAACTATCTAGTTTCAACAAGAGCTCAAATACAATTTAACTTTCATATTTTCATTATTTTTATATTTCAATCTTTGAGAGATTTTTATCGCAAATTTTTTTTTTGTTTTTCATTTTATATCCTTGTAACTCTTGTAGATTATTAAAAGAAAGTTGAGTGCTCTTCTAAGTGTTAGAAAAATGTGAGAGTTAGTTTTGGTATAGAGTGATATTTGCTCGGTTAGAGTAAAGGATTGTAAGGGCATGATTTCATTGGAATGAAATGACAACTCTAATGCAGAGTTTAAGTTTTCAGGACTGAGACAAGTGGCATGGAGTAGATATGATTGACCATCGAATTATGTATATCAATTTGCATTCTTTATCTCTCTGTTTATATTTTATATTCTTGTATTATTATGTTTGCTTGTGATTTGAATTAATTTTAATTTATAGAAAAATATGATTTCTCGTAAAGTCTAATTCCCCCCTCTCCTCTTAGGTTGTATATTTGGATTTTCAATTGATATCAGAGCTTGGTGTTTATATTTTTGGTTTAACAACCTTGCGTTTTTTATTTATTCTTTTAATGATAATTTTTGATATTTTTATTATTTTCAAGAGTGTCAATTTATTTTTCATCCTACATATTTTGATGGAAATAATTTTAATATTTTAAAAAATTTGCTTTTAAAGTTTTTATTAAAAGTATTAACTTTGATCTTTGGTATTTGATTAAAAATGATACTCTCCGTCCGCTAAAATAATTGATGGTGTAGATGTTTCTAAACCATCTCAAGAGAAGATTAAAAAGGAGAAAAGGCTATAGTCCATAAATAGTAAAGTTATAAATATATTGTATTGTACTCTTAATGAAAATAATTTTAAGAGGATTTCATCATTTGAAATTGCTTATGAAATTTTAAATTACTTATTATATACTCATGAAGAGACTGACAAGATAAAAGTTTTAAAATTTTCAATATTTATAAACTAATTTGAGCTTTTCAAAATACATTCTTTTGAATCTATATCGAATATGATTTCATGACTTATGAAGACTTTGAATGGCCTATATTCATTAAGTAAATATTATATTAATGAAGAGGTTGTGAGAAAAATTCTTAAGTCTTTATCAAATTCATGGGAGCCGAAGGTAATAGTTATTCAAGAAGCAAAAGTTTTCAAGCAATTCTCACTTAAAAAACTTATAAATTAATTATTAACCTATAAAATGAAGCTCAAGGAATTGGGAAAGGATGAAGATAGAAAGAAAATGAAGATGGAAAAAAAAAGAAAATCAAGGAAGAAAAAAGTAGAAGTCAAAGAGTCATACTCTAAAACTCAAGGGAAGAAGAAAAAAAAATCTACATGCGTTAGCATAGATGATGACTCCAAGAATTATGATCTCATCCTTTGTCTCATAGTAAAAGATTATGAGAGTGAGAAGGATGAGGTACAAAATCTTAAAACATGCCTAGTTTGAAAAATTATTTTTGAAACATACATCCTTGAAAAAAGAGTTTTCGTGCAATTATGATTTCTTAAAAATAGTAAATGATAAATTGATTTTAGAAAACTCGTCTCTTGAAAGTAAATTTCATATTTTACAAAATGAGAACAAGTTTTTTAAAAAGAATATATCTAGCTTTACTTCTAATATAAAAAAGCAACTTTGAAATGTTCTCGGTGGATATTGATTTTCATAAAATTTGACTTGTTATTATTGCTCTTACAAGCGTTACGTCTCTACTTGTCGCTTATTTAGAAGAAATGTTAATTCCAAATAGGTTTGGGTACTTAAGAAAGTGATTTCAAATTTCATAGAATTCAAATAAATTTGAGTTCCAAAATCTTCTCTAATTTAAGTTATTTTTGTTAGTTAGAGATGACACCCTTTTTCAAAAATTTTATCTTTTAGTTATTCTCAAGATATGCTAGCTTAAGGGGTATTTGTGATTTTAATTATTTTTTATTAATCTTATTGCTCTTTATAGTTTTGATGATAACAAAATAATATATTTAATAATTTTTAAGCAATGTAGATTGGAATATAACCTAATTCAAAATGAAGTTCGAGATCGTTCGTAACCTCAAAAAAAAGTTGAACATGAAGAAGATTATAAAAAAAGATTAAAGCATGATGGTGATTCAACGAACGTGACTTGAAGAATATGCAAATGGCTTGAACACCGTTTAAGAAATTGGATTGACTAGATTTAAATTTTTATCTTTATTTTAATCAAGTCAAACTTTCATTTTGAGGGCGTTTTTGTTTAGAGCACCTATCGCGTAGAGTTCTACAAGACTGAACTAGTTGCCTATTTTTGAACTGGACATTCGGTTGTTACAGTAACACTACAGTGCCTACAATAGTGCTACACTAATAGATGTCTAATTGTCAAAGGGATGTTTGTTTGGGATTTTAACTTTGACTAAAATAGATGTCCAATTTTGAAATAGATGTTCGGTTCATAGAATTTGCATGACTAATGATTAGGTTTTTTACTGTTGGAGCGAATCAAATTGTGAGATCTCACTCTCAACAGCTTATTTCGACTCATGAGGTACTAATAGATATAGTTGGACTACTCTTAATAAGTTTTAAATCTTCTAATTTGTTTTAGAAAAGAAAGTAAAGTCCATCCAAACCTTCTAACCAAGAATTCTCTAAACTATCACGTTTATATCAAATCTTACTCCTTGTGCTAAATCTTGATAGATCTTATAATGAGCTTAATTTATATTATTTATTTTTATTTTTCACTTGTAATTCACTTCAAGTTTTTTTGGGGTGGTTGAGAAACTCTATTCCGAATTGAAGTTGTATTTTGCTGGTTGGAGTAAGAAGAGCTATACAACATTGGCTTTACTAACAAAGCGACATACTAGTGGAATGTTGAAGTCTTCAAGAGTGAGATAAAGACTGTGGAATGGGAGTGGTTGGTCTCCAAACCATTTCAAATCATGGTGTTATTCCTCTTTTTCTTAATTTACATTATAGCATTCGTGGTTTGATTAAAATTTTGTGTGAATTTGCTTTAATATTTTGAATTGGGGTTTGAATCTTTGTGAAATCGTTTTTGTTCTTTCAAAAATAATTCACTCCCCTTTTAGATTGTTATATTTGCTTATAGATCTCACTTATAATAACTCTTTATGCTCATAATTAATCATATATTAGTAGTTTCTTGTGGAAGATAAACATATTGTATTTTATAGAAAATGAAGAGAGTTTATATGGATAATATCCCAACATGTTTTAATGCTTACATAATTACTTGGGGTAGTTTTAAATTTTTTTACTCTTATTAGTTTTTTTTAATTAATACAATGCTCTTATATATATTTTTTAATATTTTTTTAGAGAATATGCATTATTTTGAGTATAGCCCTTGAAACTTTTTTAGTTGAAACTAGTTGTATTATATATAGGGCGAGCGTGTATATATATGTATAACCTTTTGAACTCCTTTTATGATAATAAGTTAATCACATCGTATGTTTCTTTTTTTCTTATTCTATATCATATTGACTTAAAATTGTTAATTTATTTATGCATATATTTAAGGAGTCTTGCTTGTCTCTTATTTTTATTGATTTGTTTAGATTTTGTTAATCCAATTTTGTCAAGCTATTTGATAGTAATTATTCGTATATCTTGCTCATTTTTCAAAATTTTCATATCATTTGATGCATGATATTAGGATAGATAAATTTCAGCTATTGTTATTATTACCTTTTCCTTTATACTTAATGCAATGTACTTATTTAGGGAGAATTACCCTTTTGATGATGTTAAAGGGGAAAAAACAATATGATGTATTGTTGTATGACTTATTAAACTCAATTGAACTTCAATTTAATTCTATTAAAAACATGACTTGTTATTTTCATTTTTACATATTTTAGTATGTGTACTATGTATAGTTTGTCATCATCGAAAAGAAAGAAATTTTTGTCTTTTGAATTTTGCTGATAATCAAATTAAATTTTAACAAGTTTTTCTAGTGATGATAAACTTTACGATTATCAATAATTATCTAAGTTCAAGAAAATCAAGTCTCAAGATAAAACACAGTGGATAATGAAGATGATGATTCGGAGATAAAAGAGATAATAATTTAAAAATGAACCTTAAAAGTCAATATGAAAGTTCAAAGCTACTCAATATAGAAGATTAACTCAAAGCTTATAAATTTAGTTTTCCATTTTTATTGAGTCGAACATTTGATATTTAATTTATTTGAGATTTTAGTTAACTATTAAATTAATCTTGGAATATCTTTACTGATATGTTATTTTTATCCAAGATCAATTATGAGTTGATATCAACTAAGGATTGAAGTTACAATAAATTAGTTAAGGGTTTTCGATCAACTTCAGACGTTCAAACTTCAGAGTTTGAACGTGCAAACATAGGGGATTATTAATAGTTTCAAGCGTCCGAATCTCAAGTTTGAATGCCCAAACTTTAGAAGTTATAATTTTTGAATTTTTCATATTTAGAGTTTGGATATTTGGTACCTAGTTCAGACGCCCACACTTGATCAGCAAATGTTCGATTCCGTAATATCAGTTATAACGATTAGTAACAGTTGATTGTTAGAATGGTTCGGACGTTCGAACTTGAAAAATCGGATGCTCAAACACAACAAAAAATAACTAGTTTTCTCTCCAATAATTATATATGGGCTTGAGACTTATTTGCTCAAGACAAGAATGAATTCAATATCTTTAAAGCAAAATCTAAATTCTCTAAACTATTTAATCTCAATAAGAGCTTAAATACGCTTTAATTTTTATATTCTCATTATTCTCGTATTTTAATATTTGAGAGACTTTTGTTATGAGATTTTTTTTCTTTTTGTTTTTCATTTTGTATTTTTTTACTCCTATAGGTTATTAGGAGAGGGTTGTGTGTTTTTTTAAATGTTAAAAGAGTATGAGAGAGTTAGTTTCGATATAAAGTGATACTTGTTCAATTAGAGTAAGGGATTATAAGAACATAGTTATACTCATACGAAACTGTTGAGAAGCCACAAGAGTATCAAACCAGATCCATATACTGAGCTAGATATTAAACCATCCCAAAAGCTCGAGCTCATGGGATGTGGGTCTTTTTTCACTATATCTATTGGACTCTATTTATCCAATATCCGATGTGAGACTAATTCATCACACCTAACATTATAACAATCTCTCCCTTCAGGTGTGATTTGACCACATCAATTTAACACACTTAATCAAGAACTCTTTTACTCGACCACTTCCACCGTGCGACTCATGTCCTCGCATCGGTCTCTAGTGCTCGCACCCTTGTGTCGGCTTTTGGTGCCCACACTTGTGGGCTGGCCATCCTAGCGCTTGCGCATGCGCCCTCTCTCCGGCCTCAAGCCAGCCTCGCGCGAGTGACCGAGCCCTTCGGCCTGCACTCACTCCCTTGTTGGTCTTGCGCCCGCGTCCTCTCGCCGGTCTTTGCCATGAGACTAACATGTGACTCAATTTAGTCGCATCATCGCGGTAATTTTTGGTCTTAATAGTTTGCACAGTTTCAAAACTGAAGCTCTGATACCACTTGTTGGGGAGCCGCAGGAGTGTCAAAGCAGATCCATATAGTAAGCCGGACATCAAACCATCCTAAAAGCTCAAGCTCATGGGATATGAGTATTTTTTCATTATATCTATTGGACTCTATCTATCCAATATCCGATGTAGGACTAATTCATCACACCTGACATTATA
This sequence comes from Trichopus zeylanicus subsp. travancoricus, assembly GCA_005019695.1. Taxonomy (NCBI): domain Eukaryota; kingdom Viridiplantae; phylum Streptophyta; class Magnoliopsida; order Dioscoreales; family Dioscoreaceae; genus Trichopus; species Trichopus zeylanicus. The sequence goes on from RXID01014532.1 coordinate 284,777, forward strand.
ACACAAAACGATAATTTTAATAGAGTTTAAGTGCTCAGAATTAAGATAAAGACCATAAAATAGGTATAGTTGGTCATCAAACGATATATATCAGTTTATATTTTTTTTATTTCTCTATTTATATTTTACACTCTTATAATATTATTTTTACTTGTGATTTAAATTAGTTTTAATTCATAAAAAATTATGATTTTTTGTAAAATCTAATTCTCCCTCTTTTTAAATTGCACATTTGAAATTTTAAAGAGATCGAGTTCATTCATATGAAATTCCCCAACTATAGTGTTAATTTCTTTTTTGTGAGAAATCTTGCCCTTTGAGACTCCATAGCATTGAAACACAGTATTCGTCTCATGAATATCACTGAAATTTATTTTATCTTCGAGTTGTATTATACTTTTTGTAAAGTAATGTAGGAGTTGTTTATCCAATAAATTTTATCTAGGGCACCTGTGTGTGAAATTTTTCTAAATGGCACCACATTTTGAATGACAAATATTCATTGGAATTATGTAATTCTAAAGGAAAATCATAAAGAGATTGGATATATTTTTTTTTAAAAAAGGAAATTCTTACGGAGTTGTAGCTTGAATGAGCTTTTTACCCATCGTTAATATCCCACATATTTTTATTAATAAAATTCAAGCGGATTGTCACTCCAATTCCTATGGCAATAGTTTTCGTAGGATTTATGGTATAATTTTTTTTCCAAAGCATTGGTTTTATAAGATTGAAAGCTATCTTTTTTAGCAAATTGAAATTTGCCATTAAAAATTGTCATAAAACAAGTTGACTAATATATCATCAAATTACACCAATTAATTTTCTCTGAAATAAACTAAAAATAAGAGTTTAGTAAAAAAAATCACATTTTGACTAAAAATAATTTATATTAGGGATAATTACGGGTGGCCCCCCGTAATTAGCCTTAATTACGGTTAACCCCCCGTAATTTCCGTAATTACCCCCACCCCCCTTCAATTCGCCCATATTTACCCACAGCCCCCTGATTGTTATTTAATCAAAATTTTACCAAAAAATTCCGATTTTACCCCCGTTATTTTTACACATACACCCCTAAAAACTTATTTTTTATATTTCACCCCCCGGATTTCGGAATTTTGCAAATAAAACCCAGAAAGAACTCATATTTACAACAAAGTCCTCCAAATTCGAATTTTTGCAAACAACACCCCGTTGCGCGGGCGGGAGCGGAGGCGGCGGCCGGCGGCGGGAGCGGAGCCGGAGGCCGGGCGGGCGGGAGCGGAGGCGGAGGCCGGCGGCTGGAGCGGAGGAGGAAGCCGGGGCGCCGGCGCGCCGTAACGCGGGAGCGGACGGCCACGGCCGAGGCCGTTCCGCCCCCGCGTGCCGGGGACGGAGGCCGAGGCCGGTGCGCCCGCACGCGGGCGCCGGCGAGGACGGCCACGGCCGAGGCCGTTCCGCCCCCGCGTGCCGGGGACGGAGGCCAAGGCCGGCGCGCCCGCACGCGGAGGCCGAGGCCGAGGCCGTTCCGCCCCCGCGTGCCGGGGACGGAGTCCGTCTCCGCTCCCGCGTGCGGAGGCCGTCCGCGGCCGCGTGCCGGCGGGCCGTCCGGCGCGCCGTCGGGCCTCCGGCGAGGGGTGTATTTGTAAAAATTAGTTTTAAAAAAAATTTAGAGTTATTTTTTTTAAAAAATTTAATGGTCTATTTTTAAATTTGTAAATATTAAATTTATAATTATAAATATAAAAAAACACTAATGTCTTTTTTGTAAAAATTTTATTTAAAATATGATTAAAAATATAGACTTATTTATAAAAAAAAATATTGAAGGGGTCTATTTATAAATGTACAATATGAAACTTATAATTTTAAATTTTAAACTTTGAAACCTTCGATGACTTATTTGTAAAATTTATTTATAAAATAAATAAAATTTGGACGTATTTATAAAAAAAAATATTAAAGGTGGTTTATTCTTAAATGTAAAAAAAGTAAAAATTAGTTTAAAAAAAATTTTACAGTTATTTTTTTAAAAAAAATTTGAGGGTCTATTCTTTAATTTATAAATATTAAATTTGTAATTATAAATATAAAAAACACTAATGTCTTTTTTGTAAAATTTTATTTAAAATATGATTAAAAATATAGACTTATTTATAAAAAAAATATTGAAGGGGTCTATTTGTAAATGTACAATATGAAACTTGTAATTTTAAATTTTAAGTTTGAAACCTTCGATGACTTATTTGTAAAATTTATTTATAAAATAAATAAAATTTGGACGTATTTATAAAGAAAAATATTGAAGGTAGTCTATTTTTAAATGTACAAAATAATAAACTTGTAATTTGAAATTTGAAAATTTTAAACTTTCACTGTATTTCGCAAGGCAACGAGCGGACAGCGACGGCAAGCCGGCAGGGCAGCGACGGCAGCAGCTGCGCAGGGACTGACGGCGGCAGCGGCAGAGCACAGCGGCGGCGGCGACGCAGATGCGTTTAGGGCTACAAGAAGAAGAGGGTTATATAAGAAAGTTTTGGCCTTTTTTGTAATTCGGAATAATTTCGGAGAGTTATTTGCAAAAATCAAAATTTCGGGGACTTGTCTGTAAATTTGAATAATTTCGGGGTGTTATTTGCAAAAATCCGCGCCCGCGCCCGGGGAAGCAGGCGGAGGCCGGGGCGCCGGCGAGCCGGCGGCGGGAGCGGAGGCGGACGCCGAGGCCGTTCCGCCCCCGCGTGCCGGGGACGGAGGCCGAGGCCGGCCCGCCGGCACGCGGGCGCGGACGGCCAAGGCCAAGGCTGTCCGTCCCCGTCACGCGGGCGCGCCGGCCTCTGCCTCCGTCCCCGGCACGCGGGGGCGGAACGGCCTCGGCCTCGGCCTCCGCGTGCGGGCGCGCCGGCCTTGGCCTCCGTCCCCGGCCCGCGGGGGCGGAACGGCCTCGGCCGTGGCCGTCCTCGCCCGCGCCCGCGTGCGGGCGCGCCGGCTTCGGCCTCCGTCCCCGGCACGCGGGCGCGGAACGGCCTCGGCCGTGGCCGTCCGCGCCCGCGTTTCGGCGCGCCGGCGTCCCGGCCTCCGCCTCCGCTCCCGCTGCCGGCCGCCGCCACCATTCCCGCGGCCGGCCTGCCGGCCTCCTCCTCCGCTCCCGGCCGCGCGACGGGGGGTTATTTGCAAAAATCCGAATTTCGGGGACTTTTCTGTATATCGAAATAATTTCCGGGGGTTTATTTGCAAAAATTCGAATTTGGAGGACGTTTTTGTAAATCTGAATTCTTTCGGGGTGTTATTTGTAAAATTCTGAAATCCGGGGGTTTAACTATAAAAAATAAGTTTTTAGGGGTGTATGTGTAAAAATAACGGGGGTAAAATCGGAATTTTTTGGTAAAATTTTGATTAAATAACAATCAGGGGGCTGTGGGTAAATATGGGCGAATTTGAGGGGATGGGGGTAATTACGGAAATTACGGGGGTTAACCGTAATTAAGGCTAATTACGGGGGTCACCCGTAATTATCCCTTTATATTATTACTATTAATAAAAATCATTTATATTATAGTAAAAAAAATGCACAAAAAAAATTTACTGTCCTCTTGAATAAGATATTCAAGAAAATTTTGTGTTTATCTGATGTCTACGAATTAAATTAATGTATAATGACTATAGTTATCTTAAGTCTTTAAGCAAAAACGTTTTTAAGCAAGAGATGGAAATGGTGTCGCTAATAAGTCCGTTGTAAGAGCCAAGGAAGACTGTTTGGAACAAAGAATGCTTGCCTGTCCTGAACAAAAAATTTTGCTACACTTTTGGAAGCATTTTTGCAGTTAACACCTTAGGGATACAATAATCTTTTTACAATAATTTAATTAGTAAAGACATGATAAAAATGTATCGTATCTCTAAATATTCTACTAAAATGATCAAGATGTCGTTTTTCACAAATTTTCGTTATAACATAAATGTTCTGTTAATACTAATAAAATATGATAATTGTTTATAAATTTACAATTACGCAAGTGTTTTGTTAGAAACTCAAAAAGAAAAAAAAAAAATTACCAGCAAAGTAGAGATATTTATTCTCTTTAACGTTACAGTACTCCTTCACTGGTACACTAACCAGAACATGCATGTACACACTAAGCTTATGCCTGAGATTCATCTCTTCTGTCAAACAATGACAAGCAGTTAAAACGACAACGAAGTCACTTCACGGCCACACCCCATGAAACTACGATAGAGTATCAAGGAGAGGAGGACAGTGTTCCAGCCAAGCCACTGAAGAGAGCCAACGCATTGTTGGTCAGGCGCGCTACCCTCACGACATGGCCCCGCACCGACTCCCGGACGTCTTCAGCCTGCATTTCCTTGCCGGTGGGCCCATACATGCATGTGTTTTTTTCCGTCAGCACCACGATATGTAAAAGTAAGTGCAGGCTTTTTATTATCATTGATTTTTTTTAAAATTTTTTTATATAATTATAACAATAATTTAGAGATAATATTGGATGCATATTTTATGATTTGATACAGAATAGTACATAGATTGATTTAGATTTTGATAAATCATAATTGGTGTTATCATAAATAAATCTCATAAGTTATGTGGAGTAAATTACTCAGTTTAGTAGTTATAATTATTTAATATTTTATAAAGTTAAAATCAATTCTTGAGAAATTATTTTAGTAGATGAAGATGCAGTTAATTAAGCTTAAATTTGAATTTGATACTAATTAAATTTCATATTATTGAGATGATATTTTGAATTCAAAAGTTGTTATGTGGTTAGATTTGGGTTTTAATTGAATTTGAATTATTAGGATTTGTATTTAGAATTAAAAATATTAGGTTAAGTCAACTTGTGATAAATTTAATTGGTTGTATCAGATGAGTTAAATTTGATTTGGATTATATTCATCATGCTTAAATTAAGAGTTTGATTTGGTTGAATTAATTTTGAATTTAATTTAATTTGAGAATAAAAGTTAATTGAATTTAGAATGAAGTTAGTGTACCATTGAATTATAATTATACTATTGAATGAAATTATTATAAATTTCGCTTATTTAATTTAGGGTTATATTTAATTTATGATATTAGACTTTAATTTGTGATTTATAAATTTGAGGAACTCATTGTGAATTTATGATTAAATGATCATAATCCATGTTGGCAATTGATTTGGTTTGAGAATTAGTATACAAATTTGGTATCTTACTTTATATTAATTTTTTTAAAATTATTTGAGGGTTCAGATGCAAAGAAGGTTGTGAAGTAAATTAATACATTATTTAGATTGATCTAGTGGTTTTTATTAATGAAATATTTGATTATAAATTTGATGAATTTAGAGGATTATTGTTTACTTTGATTTTAGAGTTTGATTTGGTTGTTTGTGAAAGATGAAGGCTATAATTAAGGTTTGAGAATTAAATTGTCACTTTGGAGGTCAATGTTAGAATTGATTTGTGGTTAAAAATATTAAGGAACATTCTACATATTATCTTTTGATGACTTGATCTAGTTGATATTTTTTGAAGGATAAATCATAATTGAATGAGATAGAGAATTTGTTTGTCTAATTTGGAGTTGCAATTTAATATCTTTATTATTTGAAGATTTGGTTTATTATTATATGTTGAGAGAAGATAAGTTGAAAGCATATATCTTTGGATCTATTCTCTTGAATCGTTTTCATTTTAGTTGATTGAGAAATCATTCGACTATATTTTTGTTGATGAATTTTATATGGTAATTTTCTTTTATTGACCCTTGTTTAGCGTTATTCAATTGATTTTTTCGAGCTATGTCCTTTTTTTTTTTGTATACCTATAATTGGTTGTGATTGATGAGGAAATACAATTTAGGACCACCCTATCCACAAGGACAAATAGGGTAGTACTGATGGGGAGATTCCCTTATCAAATTAATGGGTTATTAGATGTGATGATCACTGGTCTTTGAAAGTATAAGAAATGTATTTACTGTGATAGGTGGATACCACTCATCACTTGTGTGCAAATGGATACGACTCTCAGGGGATTTTTTAGATTACACTCATACTAAGGTTGAGAGTTTTTTTGGAACAGTCCATTGTCATGTATTTTCTAAGTTAACATGATTATTTGGTTGCATTAGTTGATTTGATTGTCTCCTATTGATAGTAATGACTCTTTTTCTTTTATATTATGTTATTTTATTTCCGTAATTGTGATAATGTAATTGAGATGTGTTATTATTAACCATGTTGATATTTATACCTTATTTGATTTTTTATTGGGGGAGAACTCTTCCTACTGCGCATATTTTTGGCTCATCTATTTTTTTTATTTCACAAATATAATTGTTTGTATGGTGAATCTTCAAGTGAAGAATTAGCTTATAATTATTTTTTGTTAAGAAATCATTGATAAAATTATAATTATATTTATTTAAAATTTATTATAATATTTGTATTATTTATTTTATTTTTATAATTTATATTTTTAGATTTTGGGGTGTTACATAGTTTTGCTACTACATTAAGTCCTTATGAACTCCACGGGAGAGATGCCATTGGGTTTTGCGTTAAGAGCAAACACTAGGGGCCTGTTTGGTTTGGGGTCAAGGACCGGGTCAGCATTTTTTAGCATTTTTTTTTATATTGTGAAATTAATATTTATTATTTTATATTATTATTAAATTAAATTATTATAAAAAATTAAATAGTTTTTTGAGCTTTAAATTATTGAAGTCTTAATTTTGATAAAAAGATATTAGTTTACAAAAGTGGTTCACTAGTCTTGACCTTGACCTTGACCATGATCCCGTTCCAAACAGACCCTAGTAGAACGAGGAGAGCTGAAAGAGCATAGCAAGTGCTCTTATTGCCATCCAAATTGATCTCAATTGTGTTTTTCTGATGAACTATGCGGAAATGAGATCACTTTATTATAGGCCAAATCATGGTTAATTAAATAAAAATCTTAGCACATTTGGAACCAAAAAATCTGGTTATTGCCGACATTTAGTTTGGCCTCATTAGAGTCCTAAAATCATATTGGTGTCGTTAATTAATAATTAATTATGCCATGGACAAGCCACGTGATAGGCTTTTGTGGCTGCATGGTACCCACAAATGTGATTATCTTAAGAGGTAACCAGTTTTCTTCAGAAGAATTATCGCAAGAATGACTACTTATTTCTTCGTGGAATACGTACCTTTTAAGTGGGTTTAAACTTTTCGTGAAGCAAATTTGCTACCTTTGTTTGGATAGTTTTGCAAACAAAAGTAGTAAATTATAAACAACTGATAGCTCAGTGGTAACACCTCTTAATAGATTTCCCATAAAATTAAATAATGAATAATATCTCATTCAATTCTATGTCGTGGACTTTTTCATTGTTTTTTTTCAAAAAAATAAAAATAGGGCTTCAATATCAATAGGATTTCTGCATCCGACAACACAGTAGGCTGTTTCATGGGGCAGAGAAGTGCCTCAACCACTGGCTGTCCATGTCCGGGTGACATGATGTTCATGCAAGACCTAGACAAATGCTCGTACCGAGTGGTTAATATGCCCCTGCTAGCAAAGGAAATGACGAAGAACACAGGCTCGGTCCATGGCTGCACTGGTTGAAATCAAAGCATCTCCTTCTATGTCTTTATTTAGATCGCAAATGGCAGTCAGCTGGAAACTAGCGAAAGACGATCTTTATCCACTAGTTGATGGCCTAGCATGTGCAAGTATCTGACTACATCACAAGTAGATAACTACCGATTGCAATATCATTTGATTGTTCTGATTGTTAAATTTATGAATAATGCACTTCAATGGCACTGATTTAGTTTTGATTAGTATTACACTCTGCTAGTTTTAGGCATTGTGCAATGTTGAATTGAGTGAAATGCAGCATTATAATTTAGATACAACTCTTCACTGGGATAGTTGTGTGCCATGTCTGCTGCTTCGCTTCGTGACAAATTACAAAGAAGTTTATATCAAACAATTTTCACCTTCGCCATGTCAATACTTCTACTTGGAGCGATGAGAAGCACTTTCTCCCGAAAAAAAAGAAAAGAAAGAAAGAAAAATAGCCTGCTTTGGGATCAAGTTAGCCAATTGATTTGCTTCTCAATACAATTTGGGCAAGTATCAACTACTAAGAACCACATTGGTGACCAATACTCGCAATCGATGATTCACACCAGAAAATCGAAGTCAACTTGGACGTGCACATTCTCAAGTTGCATTCGCCTCAATCAATAGTTCTTTACCTTTTGCTCACAGGGCAGAGTAAGCCCATTATTTTTCTTCCAAACATATATTTATTAGTTTATTTATCCTCTTTTACGTTACTCTCCTTCACTAATGCACTTAATTATCGGAGCATACACTTACACAAACTTTAGTTCATACCTCACCAAAACATGTAGTTATGTAACAACCAAGTCATTTCACTGCTACACACATGAGACTCCGATAAAGCATAAGGAGAGGAAGACAGCGTTCCAGCCGAGACATTGCTGGTCAGGCACGCCGTCCTCACCACATGGCCCCGGACAGACTTGTGCATCCTCGGCCTGCATCTTCTTGCCGGTGAATCCGTACATGCGGGTGTTCTCCTCATTCAAGGCCGCACTCACCCGAGTTTGCATATGCAACTCATATGTTGCCCGACGTCCGAGTGTGTAAACTAAAAACTAGCATTAAACCGAAACAGATGCAGAAAACTACATATTTAACTAAAAATTAATTTCCATAAAGCAAGGAGACAGTCTAATGAATGTCCTCAAAATGGACTTTGAAATATTCAGCTGTTGATTTGGACTGACAGAAAGCTCCACATTCTTCGTAATTTGCGTCGAAGCATAACAGCAGATATGGCGCACAACTATCACAGTAAAGAGTTTTATTTAAATTATAGCGCTGCATATCACTTGCTTAACATAGCGCATTGCCTAAGACTATCAGAGTTTAATATTAATCAAAAGAATTTTTAGTAAGTAACCACTTGTAAATTTATAAAAAAAATCTATTTTATTATTATTAGTAAAAAAAATACTCATTTTATATTATAAATTTATAAAAAAATTATCTCGATTAAAATATTAAATAATTTTATTTTAGTTCAATTCTATCAATTAATATTAATATAAAAATATTAAATTATTCTCTTTTAATTTTAGGTTAAATAAATATTAAATTAATCTAAAAAAATAACTTATTTTATTTTAATTTTTATAAAAAATTAATTATCAGATTTTATGAAACTAAAAATTTAAAATTTAGTTTTGTTAAACTGATTGTCTGATAATTATGAACCAATTATTCAAAATAAATTCAATTGAAAATAATTTAGCCTTTTATATTAATTTAATTAATAAAATTAAAGTAAATTAAAATATTTTTAAATATTTTAATCGAGGTGATTTTTTTATAAATTTATAGTATAAGACAAATAATTTTTTATAATAGTGATAAGTGATTTTCAGTAAATTTTATGATAAAATAAATAATTATTCATTAAAAACTCTAATGGAAACTAAATCAATGTGATTGAAGGGCAATATTCATAAGTTCAACACTCAGAAATAGGTAACAATAAAGAACAATTAAATCAGATTATAATTGTTTGGCAGCACAAAAAAAATAATAATAATAATAATAATCAAACACGCAGTAGAGTTTCAAATGCAAACAGTGACGACGCAGTTTTAGCGATCTACTTGTGCGACGGTGATCCCATAATTGCCGATAGTTTGGATGGAGACCGACACGCGCTAGATTGTCTTTAGCTCGATTCCTACCATTTTTTATTCCAACTGGCTTCCATTTGCAATCGAAATAAAAGATACAGAAGAAGAAGATGCTTTTGATTTCGACCGGTGCAGGCTGTGCAGCCATGGACCCGATCGAGCTCGTGCTCTTCGTCATTTCCTTAGCGAGAAAAGGCATGTTGATCACTTTTGTTCTTCGGTTGGTTGTAAGGCCGCTTTCTCATTAATACAATATGGGCATCTCCTGTTGAGTAAAAAATACAGGAATTCCCAGGGATATTGCTGTCATTTGAAGCCAAACCATATGGACCTTGGTAATAAATAAATTTCAGATTTCACCTTGCCTTGGATCTTATCGAATCTAACTCCGATCATCGAATAGATCCCATAAAATCTTATTAGAATCGGCATGCATGGGATTAAAAGCTTTGCTCGATCGGATGTGCGCTTTTGTCTGGGTCTCGCATTTACATCATGTCACCCTGACATGGACAGCCGCTGGCTTTTGTCTAAGTCTCGCACGAACATCGTGTCACCTTGACATGGACAGCCGGTGGTTGAGATGCGCTTTTTTGACGGTGAAAGAGCTCTCTGTCAGACTTATCGATATGTAATCGGATCTGAATACAACGGGTATGGATTTATCGTAATAGGTTGGAGTTGCAATAAGTTACCCTAATTAAAAATTTTAAATTATAATTAAATTAATTCTTATAATCTATTTATGTTTTGATTGATTTGCTTATTGTCTGATCATAAATGAATCAAGCAGATCGAATCAATTCACATATCAATTAAGTCAATTAAGTCAATTAAAATTATTTAATATTTTATTTTACAATATATTTTTAGTAATTTTTAAAATTATTATCTCTACATTAAGTAATTTATTATTATAATTAGTTATTAATAATAATATTATTTTAATTATTTAAAATATGTTAAACTTATTAATGTTGCTTACATATGTTCGATTAACTTGCATTAATTTGAGCCAATTTGGATCGATTCGAATCAATGGGATCAATTTAAGTTAAATTACTACCAATTTAATTAAATAGGTCAATCCAAATTAAATCGGATTATAACTCTAACCCAACTTATTTAATAAGCAAATCAAATTACCCATTTAAAAATTGAATCGGATTCAGAAAATTAAACAGGATGGGTTTAAGTTAACCCATTTAATATAATATAATAAGTTTAATTCGATTTGAACCGGACTCGTGGATCTGAATCGTCAAAAATTGCACGCCATATAATTGAATAAGAAGTTATTCATTATTTTGTCTTAAGGTAAGTTTATTGACGAAGGAACTAACGCTGGGCGATCAGTGGCAGACAACTACTTCTGTTTGAGAACTGTCCAAGGAAAAGTAACTAATTTGCTTTTAAGAATGGAATCATGCAAATCTCAGAAGAAAGTTAGAAAGAAAAGTTTAAGCAGACTTAAAAGTATGTCCATGAAGAAATGATACATAAAATGAAGTCTAGTTTCTTTTTAACGAATGATTAGTGGTTCATGCAATGATTCTTCTGATGAAAATCGGTTACCTCTCATGGGATTCTGTCAAAACGTCACATTTGTGGGTACCATGCAGCAACGAAAGCCTATCACGTGGCTTGTCGATATTGTAATTAATTATTAATTAACAACACCAAAAATGGTCTTAGGACAATAATGAGGCCAAGCTAATTGTCGGCAATAGCCAGATTGTTTGGTTTCATATATACTAAAATTTTTATTTAATTAACTATGATTTGGCCTATAAGTAAAGTGTTCTCATTTCCGCATAGTTCATCAGAAAAACACAATTGATATCGAGATGAAAGGCAAGAAGAGCACTTGCTATGCTCTTTCAGCTCTCCTCATTCTACTAGTGTTTGCTCTTAATGCAAAAGCAAGCTCTGCAGCAAGGCCAAACCCTCCTGGCTTCTCTTCCAAGGGGTTCTTAAGAACTTCATGCAGCAAGACCGACTACCCGGTCCTCTGCTTCACATCGCTCTCCTCTTACGCAAGCACAATCCGAACAAGCCCCCGGCAACTAGCAGACGCGGCCCTCTCCGTCAGCCTCACCAGCACACGAAACACCTCGACCATAATAAGGCGGCTGTCGAAGCAGCGAGGCATGAGCTCCAGAGAGGCGCAAGCCATGAGCGACTGCATGGAAACCTTGGGAGACTCTGTTGAAGAGCTCAAACAGTCTTTGATAGCCATGGGCGAGCTCAGAGGCAAGGATCTGAGGCTTCACATGAGTGACATACAAACTTGGGTGAGCGCGGCGCTGACGGAGGAGAACACGTGCATGTATGGGTTCACTGGCAAGGAGATGACGGCCGACAACGTCCAGAAGTCAGTGCGGGGCCATGTCGTGAGGGTAGCGCGCCTGACCAGCAATGCGTTGGCTCTCGTCAATGGCTTGGCTGGAACACTGTCCTCCTCTCCTTGATACTTTCTTTATCAGAGTTTCATGGTGTGTAGCCAGAAGTGACTTCATCGTGAGTTACAACTACTTGGTATTGTGAAGTATGAGATAAGTGTGTATATATATATAAATGTGTGTGTGTGTGTATGTATTTTGAAAAATATATTACTGAAGGAGTGTAACGAATTTATAAATCTCTGATCTTGCCGGTAATTTTCTTGTTTTTTTAGTGTAATTCCAAGAAAATTTTCGTTAGATCTGTTTGGAAATTAACTTAGTGCGCTCATTTTTTATTTTTTTTTTTGGTGAGCTCGCTCTTTGATATAAATCAACCCATAAAAACATAAGAGTATTGTTAAATCCACCCGTATCACATGTATAGATGATGATAACATGCTTCTGGAAAAAGCTTTTAATCCCATGCATGCGTGATTCTAATCAGATTTTTTCGCATCTATTCGTTTTTGTCAGATTTAACGCACGACGAAATCCATTACATGGTCCACATGCTTGTTTTGCCTTCAAAGGAAAGCAAAATTGTCGGCAATTCCCGAATTTTTACTAAACACAAAGATGAATTCATCTGCTTCTTGAACCAAGTGGTCAACCTGCTGCCTTTACTCGCAAAGCAAATGACGAAGAACATGTGTTCGGGTCCATGGGTGGACTGGTCGATATCAGAGCATCTTCTTCAGTAACTTTATTTGGATCGCGAATGGCTGCCCGATGGGAAAAAATTGGTAGGAAATCTTGCTAAAAACAATATTTTTTTACTTCTAGTTGCTTCCCTAGCATGCGTTGGTCACCATCAGAGTGTGGACAATAATGGATTTATTATTACAATAAAAGAGAACGGAAAAAAATAAATTAAAAAAAATCATTTAATCATTGAGAATTAATATTAGATCTTTATTTGGAGCTATTAACCAATTTATAATCTCATATATCTGCGTAAGTTAAAAGTCTGCTAAGAACTTGTCAATGAATGTGTATACGCTACAAGATCTGTATAAACTATATTTATATTAAATTTACTATAATTATTCTATATCTGTCATTTTTTATATTGCATTTTAATACCAATATACAAAGGGCAAATCCAGAAGC
>RXID01014533.1:0-15745 GCA_005019695.1 Trichopus zeylanicus subsp. travancoricus
CCTTTCGCACAATACTTAAATTGGCAATTGAAGCATTTGAGGCTGCATTTCCCTAGAATACATGAGAGAAGGAATTATTCTATCTCCAAACTTCACCTTCACCAAACATAGGTTTATTTCAATAATTTGTTTCTTTCCATCTCGAACCACACCCCTTTTCGTAAGATTGAGAGGGCTAAAAAAACAAGAAAAAAAGAATCAAATTGCACCATCTCTATAATAAGTAAATGCCTTTTTTTCTCCCAAAGTTGTCGGAATTATTCATAATAAGATATTGGCTACAATTGAAGAGACTTATTAATAAAATTTTCATTTATCCGAGATCTAGGCATAATTAATTAGCAATCTATTCTATAATTTTCTCATTACTCCAAGAGGTAATTAGCCCACAAACAAGGGAATTCTACAGTATAAGATAACATAAAAACAAACAAACAAATTTAGTTCTAAAGAAAAATGTGAATCCTTCACTCAAATTATAAATTGAAATTATGCTTTTGGTAAGGAGAGATATGAAATATTTAAATCAGATTGGATTTCATCCCAATTATCAAATTATTTATTATTTATATAGTATACCAATGAACAGAACCATTACTATGGAATAGAACTATTACTATTTCATCTAAGTTGAATAACCAAGACAAAGATTTTTTTTATTCTTATGGAACCATTGATCGGTTGAACCTGTGTTGCAGTAATATGAATGACTCACTATTTATTCGGTTTCTATTTCTAGTCAATAATAAGATTATATTATGTAGGAGAGATGGCCAAGTGGTTCAAGGCGAAGCATTAGAACTACTATGTAGGCTTTTGTTTACCGAGGGTTCGAATCCCTCTCTTTCCATTTATTTTTGTTAATTCACCAATGTTACCGACTACAATATATCAAATATAATAAGAATTAATATCCTTATTCCAACACCTTTCATAGAGATTCTCTATTCCTAATTACATTACTTTATTTGATACGTAAAATACAAATATAAATATCGGAAAGAGTGAAGATAAATGAAAATCCTTGATTTATTTGTAATACATAAATGGGAAAATGAACTCTTAGATTTATTTATAAAAATTTTACTTCAGCACAAGGGGGGGGTGCAAAATTGTTTGAACCTTTCCTTGTTATTTTCGTTAGGTTCAAGTCTGACGGGAATAATATTCTATGACTAACAACTCATTTATTTTCAAACTGATCAATTTACTATCTATTATTTGATTTACTAATCCTTTATATTGGAATAAGTCAATAGTCAAATGTTTTGGCAATTCTTCATCATGGTGGTGGTGGGGGGGGGGGGATTCCATAGAATTTTGAATCAGATCTTTCGATCTTTATTTATTCTTCGTAGTAATAATATCTCTGGGCTTGCAACGAGAACTTGTTATATCCACTATATAATTATTAACTAAAATATGCCTATGATTAACTAATTGCCTAGCTCCGGGAATAGTCAAAGCCATACCCAATCAAAAAAGGATGTTATCCAAACACATCTCAAGTAGTTGTAATAAAACTCGATCTATTTACCCTTTGGCTTTTCCAACGATATGTACATATCTATGTAATTGTCATTCTGTCAAACCATAATGAAAATGCAATTTCTGTTTTTTTTTCTAGATGAATACGATATTGTGATCTTTTCCCAGAACACGATTGGTTTTTAAGATCACTTCTAGATCTAGGATTTTTACTAGTTAGTCCTGGTAAAGCCCCCAGACGGCTTATTTTTTTGAAATGAGGTCCTCGATAATGAGACATAAAAAAAAGACTCCTTTTTTTTATTTTATTGACATTTCATTTCTTCATATTACATTACAGAATAAATCAAAATTAAGACTGAACTAAATGAGAAACAACGTAAAGCTAAAATGGATTTGTTGAAGTACTACAAACAACTATTGACATACTACAAATCAAATAAAGTAGAATGGAATAAATTGTATCAATATATGGATTTTTTGTATATATAGGAAATAATATATATCCTAAGAAATTTAGACTCTGTCTTTGGATTTGTTCTATACAAATCTAATTCCTCCATTTTGGATTTTTGGATTTCTAGTTACAAGTTATCACCACATAATAGATCCGATTGGTGACCCAACATTTGGGAAAATGGAGAAGGAGGATTGTCAATCATGGAAAAAAATCGATAGAGAAAAAGCTGGCTATTAGAGTCAAACTGATGACCATCGCATCACAAATGCAATGCTCTAAGCTCTGAGCTAAGTGGGCTTGCATAATAGAAATGTATAGGAATTCTATAAAGTACCAGATCTTAGTTAGCTATTAATAAATTCATAATTAAATACTAAAATACTCAAATTCATTTAGAATTTTAATTTAGTAAATTAACTTTAACTATCTAATAACTATCACTATAATATAAGTATTTAATAATACTTTATAGGTATTTAATAAGTATTTATAAGTATAATTTGATTTAGTATTATATTATGATTTTTTTCATTTAGTATTATATTATTAAATAAATTATTAAACAATTAAATGTTTAAAATAATTCAATATATATTTTATATGATTAAAATAAAATATCATGACATGATATTATCAAACTTGAAGTTTTGATTAGAAAAAATTGGAATTATTTTTTAGAGTAGTTATAGCAAACTATATTAATTATATTAACTACTCGATCGGTTCTCAAATCAGAAAAGAATAAGAAAAGGAGAATAAAAAATACAAGAATGAGGTATTCTTCTGGTTTCATTTAGAAACGTAAGAGATAAGAAAGAATGAATATCAACCGTTCTAGTATTGCAAATCATGCCATAAGAATGAAAGAGAGGGGAAGCATATATATCTGGGATATATGTATCCATATTGAATTGCAGATATATCAATAATTGAATTAGTTCTGATTGAAACAAATATAGTTTATCCAATAAAGATGAAATAATAGAGGGTGGTGAAAAAAAAAATAGCAGTATACACTTTTCCAATACAATATAAGAATCATTATCTAATGAATTAAATGGTTTCAAGATAAATCAAAGAAGTAGAAAGGGGGATATGGCGAAATTGGTAGACACTATGGACTTGATTGAATTGAGCCTTGGTTTGGAAACCTACAAAGTGCTAACTTCCAAATTCAGAGAAACCCTAGAATTAAAAATGGGCAATCCTAAGCCAAATCTTTGTTTGAGATTTGAAAAGGTTTGGTTTATCAAAAAAACTAGAATCAAAAATCAAAAAAGGATAGGTGCAGAAACTCAATGGAAGTTGTTCTAACGAATGGAATTGATTATGTTATGTTAGTAGTTAGAATCCCTCCATCAAAATTATGAAAAGGGGAACTCTATACACCCAATATGTACATACATATACTGGCATATCAAATGATTAATCATGACCTGATTCCATTTTATAGATAATAATATAATATATATATATAGATAGATATAGATAGAGGAATATATTATATATGTATATGACATTATATATGAAATGAATTGAATATATATGATATGAAAAAAAATGCAAAGTCAATTAGGAATCTATTCCAACCAAAGTTGGAAATTGAAGGAAGAATCGAATATTTAATGATCAAATCATTTATTTCAAAGTCTGATAGATCTTTTGAAAAATGAATTAATCGGATGAATTAATCTGGAATATGTTGAATTATTCAATTCTAGATTTGGATCATCAATTCATCTATAGAATTTCTTAGTCAAAACTAGAATTGATTTTGATCAAATCAAACTGCATAGCTTAGTGTTTGTTTATTGTACGGTAGGCATGTCTTGTTTAAAGATTCATCCAACGGAGTACCGCTTAGCATTTCTAATGAAATAGTAAACACTGATAAACTAAGAAAAACTAATAAATAGAACTATAATATTATTTATTATTATACTATAAGGATTATTAAGGTATAAGGATTATAAGAACAATAAATATCTATTATCAATAAATATATAGAATCACACTTTATTGAATGATTCAACAAATTAAATCCCCAATCCAACTCGTAGCATAGAATATAGTTGAAGAGAGGCTAATATGTTTAGGGCCGATTCATTATCTCTGAAATAATCAATTCAATGGAGGTTCTGACAAAAAGCAATTAGTCAAGGGACTTCTACAAATACAAGACTAAGAATAGGTCTCAATCCATGTGACTTAGGATTAAATTTGGTTGGGTTGGGTTAGAGTTTCTAGACAAGATCGATCATGTCATGATTTTCACTTCATAAATTGACTGGGATTGAGTATACCAGAAAAACAAATATATCACTAACTCTTTGATCATGGATAGGAAAAGGAATTAATCCACAAGGATTAATAAAAATAAATAAGTATGGACATCTTAGGTTATGCCAGATTTGACAAATACCAATAGGATCTATTAGAGTGGATTATTTTTTTCTTGCCCCTATACATACATAACTACGTAATACTTTCATTTCTATAGATTGATTGATCGGTCGGTCTGTCCATAAATAAAATAAGGAGATGAAAACTATTATAAACTCAAATAGAATATCTATACAAAAATACAATCTATTAGGGCTATGTGGATTCGAACCATAGACGTTCTCAGTAAAACAGATCAAACTTATTATTATATTATCAAAATGATTTGAGCTATTTCAGAGACCCAACATGCATTTTGTTGTATTGGGCTCTTTCATCAATTGATGTAAAGATCAGTTAGTCCACCATATTTTTTCTTTATAGGAAGATAAAAAGACAATAAGATGGCTCCATGTGCTCTGATTCATATTCATTATTTGAATTCTAATTTAGGAGCAATACCAAAGTCTCTCAAAAAAGGATTACTTTGACTTAGGTCTGCCTCCGGCCTAGATCAACCTAAGTGAAATGGAGTTTCTATCACTCCTCTACAAGAGTCAAATATGAGACATCATACACCTTAAAGTTCATAGGATGAAAAGAGATGATTTCGAGGTCCTTATACTCATTATGCCTAGCATTGAATGTGGATTGGGTATTTACCCTATCAATTATCAAATCAACAGTAGGTTTTCTATTTGGCACTTAAATTTGCACTAAATCTAAATTAGACTAAATCAAACCAAATAAAATATATGTCAGGCTATTGTTCTCTTGTTCCTCAAATCTATGGAGTAAGACATCAATTTTTCATCTCAATAAGATCAATTATGTTCATTGTATAATTGGCTTCTTTTGAAAAGCATTGGCGCACATGTAAATGAGGTGCTCTACCTAACTGAGCTATAGCCCTTGCCCTTGTCATAGATATCTTAACATATGGATAATTTCTTGTCAAGATGGATAGTCCATGATCCCACATCGTATGATAGCTTTGTGATTGGTTTACTATTTTAACAAATTGGAATTGCTTAGAAATACTATTCTATCTATAATCCTCGGAGTGATGGATCTTTTGTGGTGATAAATGACCTACTTAACTCAGTGGTTAGAGTATTGCTTTCATATGGCAGGAGTCATTGGTTCAAATCCAATAGTAGGTAGAACTTATTAAACACTGCAGTGGAGTAAATGTTATCTAAAGTCAATGGTATCTAATAAGTTTTTCTACCCATCTTCTTTTTTTTGGTTTCATTGTATTAGATTAGACTTGATTGTGTTCAATAGGTGGAATCAAAATGTAATAATTCTTTTGAAGATTTTGATGTATTTTGTTGACTAGGAGGAAATAACATTGATACCCTCTACTCATGTCCTAGCTCGTCTGAGAGCTAGATTCACCTCAATTGCTTGTCTTTTACCCTTAGCTCTACTCAAGTTAGCTTCAGCTATTTCAAGAGCTTGTTGAGCTTCTTGTGGATCAATGTCAGTACTCATCTCCACATCATTTCCTAAAATGGTGATCTCATTATTACCTATTCTAGCGAAACTGCCCATCAGCGCCACCATTAACCATTGGTCATTGAGGCGTATTCTCAAAAGATCTATATCACGGCTGTGGCAATAGAAGCATGGTTTGGTAATACGCCAATTTGCCCACTATTAGTAGATAAAATTATTTCTTTTACTTCTGAATCCAAAATAATTCGATTAGAAGTCAATACACAAAGATTTAATGTCATTTCTTGCTCTCTACTTCTAACTTTATAGCTTTTGCGGTAGCTTCATCAATGTTACCCACCAAATAAAAGGCTTGTTTGGGAAGACTATCTAATTCTCAAGAAAGGATGAGTTGAAACCCCCTAATTGTTTTTGCAAGACCAACATATTTACCCAGAGAACTAGTAAATACTTCTGCCATGAAGAAGTTGTGATAAGAAACGCTTAATTTTTCGCTCACTTGCTATAGTTAACCAATCCTCTTCGGATAATTCATCCAACCCCAGGATAGCTATAATGTCCTGAAGTTCTTTGTAACATTGTGAAGTTTGCTTAACCTTTTGTGCATTTTCATAATGTTCCTCGCCAACGATTCGAGGCTGTAACATAGTTGACGTTGAATCTAAAGGATCTATTGCTGGATAAATATCCTTGGCAGCTAATCCTCGTGATAGTATGATAGTAGCGTCTAAATATGCAAATGTCATGGCTGGAGCTGGGTCGGTTAAATCATTCGCAGGTACATAAACTGCTTGGATCGAAGTTATAAATTGCTCTTTAGTAGAAGTAATTCTTTCTTGCAAAGAACCCATTTCTATACTAGGGGTGGGTTGATAACCCACTGTAGAAGGCATTCTACCCAATAAGGTGGATACTTCAAACCCTGCTTGGATGAAACAAAAGATATTGTCAATGAATAGAAGCATGCTTGTTCATTAACAGCCTGGAAATATTCTGCCATGGTTAGGGCAGTCAAACAAACTCTCATACGAGCTCCCGGTGGTTCATTCATTTGACCATAGACTAGTGCTACTTTGGATTCTGTAATATTTTTTTCATTAATCACTCCGGATTCTTTCATTTCCATGTAGAGATCATTTCCTTCACAAGTACGTTCACCTACTCCGCCAAATACAGATACACCTCCATGAGCTTTGTCAATGTTGTTGATTAATTCCATGATGAGTACTATTTTACCCACACCAGCTCCCCCAAATAGCCTAATTTTTCACCCATGATGATTTGGAGCTAAAAGATCCACCACTTTAATCCCTATTTCAAAAATTGATAATTTCGCATCTAATTGTATAAAAGCGGGCATAGATCTATGAATAGGAGATGTTGTGCGAGTATCCACAGGACATAAATTATCAACGGGTTCCCCAAGAATGTTGAAAATTCATCTGAGAGTAGCTCTACCAACTGGAACACTTAGAGGAGTTCCTGTGTCAATCACTTCCATTCCTCTCATCAGATCATCTGTAGCACTCATAGCTACAGCTCTAACTCAATTATTTCCTAATAATTGTTGTACCTCACAAGAAATTAATTTGTTGATCGGTAGTATCTCAACTTTTAACTACCAAAGCATTATAAATATTAGGCATCTTTCCTAGGGGGAAAAGTGACATCCAGTACTAGGCCAATAATTTGGGCGATACATCCTATGTTTTTTTCTTCAAGCGCAAAAACCACAGGACCAGAAGCAGTAAGATTGATTTTCATAATCATAATAAAGTGAAATATGTCCAAATTCCTTTGGAATAGTATCCAATCAAAAAACAAATGCCTAATAGGAAGTCGATCAACTAATTGAATAAGAAATAAATCGAAGTTAGCATTGGATTTAGTTGGTATCACCCAAAGGAATTCAATTCCATTGTTTACTCATTGAATTATTTTCAAGTTCAACCAATCCTTTTTTTAGTATTTTCAATATAAAGTAGATGAATAGGAATCATGAGTAAGTTAAGTGTGTTTCATTTTTCTATCATTATATAAAATACCATCCCTATTAGATTATATTATCTATGGAATTCCAACCCAAACTCCATTTAGGATTTATTATTTCGATCTCATTGTTCATTATTTTTTACATATACATTTCTGGCTATTCTTGTTTTATACCTTTTCCTTGTTTTATACCTTTTCATGGATGAATTATGGCTATTTTCACATCTTAGGATTTACATATGCAACATATATCATTATCAAGAGTGTTTTATTAATTAATATTTATATATTTAATGAAAAATAAGAAGAGGATCAACTCAATTATAAACTTACAAAACAAGGATTGGCTTGTGCCATATATAGCAAAGAGTATACAATAACGATGTATTTGGTGAATCAAATACATTACATAGTCTAATAACCAACCATTTTCTAATTAGTTGATAATATTAGTTGAATTTTTTGAAAGATTTTTCTTAAGGGTTTCATTCACGTCTAATTCGTATCAAGCAGACCTTGTCATTGTGAGAATTCTTAATTCATGAGTTGTAAGGAGGGACTTATGTCACCACAAATAGAGACTAAAGCAAGTGTTGGATTCAAAGCTGGTGTTAAAGATTATAAATTGACTTATTATACTCCTGACTATGAAACCAAAGATACTGACATCTTGGCAGCATTCTGAGTAAGTCCTCAACCTGATGTTTAGCCCAAAGAAGAAGGAGCTATGGTAGCTGCTGAATCTTCCACTGGTACATTGACAAATGTGTGGACTGATGGACTTACCAGTCTTGATCATTACAAAGGATGATGCTGCCACATCGAGAGCATTGTTGGGGAGGAAAACCAATATATTGCTTATGTAGCTTATCCTTTAGACCTTTTGAAGAAGGTTTCATTACTAACATGTTTACTTCCATTGTAGGTAATGTATTTGGTTTCAGAGCCTTACGAGCCCTACGTCTGGAGGATTTACAAAATCCTCCTTCTTATTCTAAAACTTTCCAAGGCTTGCCTCATGGTATCCAAGTTGAAAGAGATAAGTTGAACAAGTATGGCCGTCCCCTATTGGGATGCACTATTAAACCAAAATTGGGGTTATTCGCAAAGAACTACGGCAGAGCCATTGATGAATGCTTACGCGGTGGACTTGATTTTACCAAGGATGATGAAAATGTGAATTCCCAACCATTTATGCATTGGAGATGCCATTTCTTATTTTGTGCCGAAGCAATTTATAAAGAACAAGCCAAAACAGGAGAAATGAAGGGACATTACTTGAATGCTATTGCGGGTACATGGGAAGAAATGATCAAAAGGGCTGTATGTGCAAGAGAATTGGGAGTTCCTATCATAATGCATGATTACTTAATAGGGGGATTCACTGCAAATACTATCTTGGCTCATTATTTTCGAGATAACGGCCTACTGCTTCACATCCATCACGCAATGCATGCAGTTATTGATAGACAGAAAAATCATGGTATGCATTTTCGTGTACTAGCTAAAGAATTTTGTGTGTCTGGTGGAGATCATATTCACGCTAGTATAGTAGTAGGTAAATTGCAAGGGGAATATGAGATGACTTTTGGTTTTGTTGATTTATTGCATGATGATTTTATTGAAAAAGACCAAAGTCACAGTACTTTTTTCACTCAAGATTAGGTCTCTATGCTGGGTGTTCTGCTCATGGCTTCAGGGGTATTCATGTTTGGCATATGCCTACCCTAACCGAAATCTTTGGGGATGATTCCGTACTACAGTTCAGTGGAGGAACTTTAGGGCACCCTTGGGGAAATGCACCTGGTGCAATAGCTAATCGGGTGGCTTTGGAAGTGTGTGTACAAGTTGGTAACGAGGGGCATGGCCTTGCCCGTGAAAAAATTATCTGTGAAGCTAGCAAATGGAGTCCTGAGCTAGGTGCTGCTTGTGAGGTATGGAAGGAGATCAAGTTTGAATTTGCACCAGTAGATACACCAGACTAGTAGATATGTTAGATGACGATAAAGAGAAAAACAATTTGGTAATTCCTGTTTGTTCTCCTAATTTTAATTAACCTCAGCCCAATCTTTTACTAAAAAGGATTGAGCCGAATAAAATGGAATATCCTATAAATCCTATATATTATGTATTTGCATATATCTTTGATATGTACAAACCTTACTATACTATATAGAAGATGCAAATACAAAAGACTAAACAACTCAATACTTCTATCATTAGATCCATAATGAATTCTCATAATTAATTCTATGAATCCTTGGATTGGTGGATTTTTAGATTCCACAATTTTATTTCAAACCATAAATCAAGCCAAGCCAAGAGGCGAGGGCTTCCTCGACCTATCTCCTAATATAATATTGTCTTTTTTGTTCTATGTTAGAACAGAAACTTATTATTTGATTATATGATACGAAATCATATGAGAATAAATTCTTCACTTTGTAGGAAGAAATAATTCTATCATTTGATGAAAGATTTGCTTGTACATGACATGAGAGAAACTTCTTTTTATATTTCTAATTCAAGAAAAGATTCTATCAATATATATATATTAGAAAGAAGTGAAACTCTGAATTTACCAAAAAAAAAATAATTTCTTTCAATACTCACTCGTTGTTGGTTAATAGTTAACAATCCTAATGATGGAATCCATATGCTTCATTTTGCTAGAAAATCATTCAATCAAATAGTAAAATGTAAAATGATTATTCATCGAATGACTATTCCTTTATTGTATTTTTATAAAATGGGGGGCAAGAAAACTCTATGGAGAAATGGTGGTTCAATTTGATATTTTCTAATGAGAGGTTAGAAGATAGGTATGGGCTAAGTAAATCAACGGATAGTCTTGATGGTATTGGCCCTGGAAGTGAAGACCCCATTCTAAATGATTTATGGATTGGATTTCACTTGACCCATGGTTGGGAACTAATGATTGGTTCGGTCTACAATGATTTTGGATTGGCCCATAATGATCAAATTATATCTAGTCTTGTTTCCACTTTTCCAGTTATTCTATATACAATTGTGGAATATTGGATCTTCCATTATTTAAATTGTGTATCTCCTTCACTTGTAGTTATTTATCATTCAATGAATGAATGACAAACAAATTAATGAATGAAGATGAAGAACTCATTTGGTTTCGTAATATTAACTAAATGAGCATATTTTTTTTGTTTATAAAGAAAGCATTTTCCATTTTACTTATTCGAATTTGAATTTTACTAATTCCTTTTATTTCTACCTGTTCAAGGTATTTGTCCCATAGTATACTCTATTCCAGTACAATTATTCCAATACAATAGCAGATTTTGAGGTAGGGAACTATACTAGACTAGCTACCTATCTAATTTATTTATTGTAGAAATTCTGCAATTAATGATTGGACCATGCAAAATAGAAATATTTTTTCTTGGTAAAAGAACAGATGACTCAATCCATTTTTGTATCGATCATGATATATGTAATAAATCGAGCATCTCTTTCAAATGCATATCCCATTTTTGCACAACAAGGTTATTAAAATCCACAAGAAGCAACTGGACGAATTGTATGTACCAATTGCCATTTAGTTAATAAGCTTGTGGATATTGAAGTTCCACAAGCTGTGCTTCCTGATACTATATTTGAAGTAGTTGTTAGAATCCCTTATGATATGCAACTGAAACAAGTTCTTGCTAATGGTAAAAAAGGGGCTTTGAATGTGGGGGCTGTTCTTATTTTACCCGAGGGATTCGAATTAGCCCCTCCCGATCATATTTCTCCTGAGGTGAAAGAAAAGATGGGAAATCTGTCTTTTCAAACTTATCATCCCAATAAAAAAAATATTCTTGTAATAGGTCCGGTTCCTGGTAAAAAATATAGTGAAATCATCTTTCCTATTCTTTCTCCTGACCCAGCTATGAAAAAAGATGTTCACTTCTTAAAAAATCCCATATATGTAGGTGGGAACAGAGGGAGGGGTCAATTGTATGAAATGAATTTCTGGATCTAGAGATTCCTTAACATTAAATTGTTAAAAATAGTTTATACTATTTTTTGTGACGTCTGGAATTAATTACTTGTACCCCATTCCGAGTAATGGACAATAACATGCAAACAAATAAAAGGAAAGAAAATACAGGGCAAGGATGAGATACATGAAACAAATACTTCTAGGAGGGATTTCTAGTCTTCTTAATCTTCACAAGAAAAAGTATTTTCCATAATTATTCAATTAACTTAAGTATTAAATATTAATAGAATAAATAGTTCTAAAAAAAAAATTTTAAGATTAAGAAATAAACATTTTTTCATTTCTACAAACAAATACCTCTTGAGTTCTTACTTTTTCACGTTTAAAATCCTGTTCATCCGATCACTACAGACATGAACTCTACCCAAAATATGAACCATAAAAGAAAATACCTATTGAACCGATCACAAGAATGCCAGCTACAGTACCTATCACACAAAGAGGCATCCTTCCAGTAGTATCGGCCATTTTTTCCCCCTTTCTTCCACATTTTATCAAGTGGTCATGCTAGAGACAAAAATAGTCATGGATAGTTATGAGGATGGTATTGGCCATTTTTTCCCCCTTTCTTCCACATTTTATCAAGTGGTCATGCTAGAGACAAAAACAGTCATGGATAGTTATAAGGATGGTATCCTTCTGAATAGGATAAGAGAATTCCTACTATTCTCTTTCTCTCAATTGAAGAAATAATTGGAAAATAAAACAACAAGTACAAAAATGAGTAATAAACCCCATTATAGACTGGTACAATTCAACTCAACATTTTTCTCATTCAGGTTTGATTGTGTCATAGTTCTATAATTCAAATTAGGTTTATCATTGGATGAACTACATTGCTGATATTGACCCCAAAAAAGAGATAGTAGGTACAGCTAGTCCATGAATAGCCAACCATCGCACTGTAAAAATTGGATAGGTTTGATCAATGGTCATTGGAGTCCTCCTAAAAGGATCTACTAAATTCATTAAGTTGTTCTAAAGAATCAAAATGGCCAATTATTAATGGAATGCCCTGTTAGCTCTTTGTCAAATATTCATTTAGTCGAGGACTTCCAAACACATCGTAAGCTAAACCCATACTTACAAATAACCAACACGCAATGAATAGGGAAGGTATAGTAATACTATGAATGACCCAGTATTGAATACTGGTAATAATATCTGCAAAAGGACGTGCTCTCGTGCTTCTAGACATGCTGAGCTCCAAAACTTCTTGTACAGTAAAAAAGAGGAATCGATTTCTTGAAAGATGGGATCAATACATAGAAAACTACTGATATTTTATTCCATCTTTGTTTGTGAGATCGTCAATTTTGTACCAAAGGTGTATTTCGAGTATTCTGAATTAGTATAGCTATTCTTTTCCGACACAGCAACGTTGTATCCCCAAACGCTATAGAATTGCATTCTTCTATTTTTTTTCTTGTATATGGATAATTGTATGTTATCCAATAGACCAATAAAATAAAAAATTCCTTATAATATAAGGTTTCCATTATTGACTTCATAATAGAAAATAAAGATCATGGTAAAGTGTGAGTCAATGGATTTTATAATTCATGAAAGATGAAAGATATTATCATATTCGCACAATTCAATTTTTTATTTTATTAGGGTATATGGTTAAAAGTTTTTTGTTCGAATCCTTTTATTTCAATTCAAGTAATTGGTTGGTCATACAATAAATATACAATAATACAGTACTAGTGTATTATTTGATAAAAAAGAACAAAAAAATTAGGTTTTTGGATAGATTGCAAGAAACCTTTTTCTTCTTATTCGAAATCAGAATATAATATTATGGGCAATTAATTAATAACTAAGCTTTACTATACCGAATCCAATGAAATAATGGATTTAGAATTCAAATAAGTTGAGTTTAAAAAAAAAGTAATGGTAATATCAGGCCGTTCACTGCAAACAAAATAGACTTACTCCTTTTGAAAAAGAATAGAAATGATCAAAATTGAAATTATTTGTAAACCTAACCTAATTCCCTTTCCTTTATTTGATTTTAGAATCAATTTACACAACACACACAGTTCTTATTACTATACTCAACCCAGGAATTGAAGAATGATCCTCTTCTCTTGATTCAAAATCACAAATCGGTCAGTGTTACTGCCGATGACTTGATTTTATTCTACCTATATGTATGGCTGTATCTTTTTTAGAGTCATCAGACCATTCATAATGACTGATGAATCAAGAACTTTCAATTAGAATTAATTCTATCAATAGTGTTTTTTCTTACTGTCATATTGGGGAAAAAGAGAAACTTAGGTAAATCTTTTATCAACGTATGTAGCAAAAAAAATATAACTAATTTCATTTTTTCTTGCTTATTATAACTAGTTATTTCAGTTTTCTATTGGTTGCTTCAACTATAACCTCAGTTCTATTGATTAGTTTGAACAAGATGTGGCTTATTTGAAATTGAGTGACCAATTCATTAAATATTTCTTCAGAATTGTGCGGGTATTGTATGATTCCCTTCCACGTCAATTGCCAGTTCTTAGTCATTGAGATTCATGGATAATTCAGATTAATATTTAGAGATAGATCTTACTTTTATTTCCTCGAATAAAGAAAACAAAAAAAAATTGAAATGATTGAAAATTTTCTATTTGAAATTGTCTTAGGTCTAATTCCTATTACTTTGATAGGATTATTCAAAACAGCATATTTACAATACAGATGTGGTGATCAATTGGACCTTTAATTGCGTAATATTAATTTTTTGATTGACCTCCCGCAATGCGAAGAGGAGGTCAAATTGAAATTGTAATTCAATTTCATTTTATTAAGTTATTTTATTGTAATTTGTAATTCAGCATAAGATAAATAGAATCACGCTCTGTAGGATTTGAACCTATGACATCAGGTTTTGGAGACCTGCGTTCTACCAAACTGAACTAAGAGCGCTTTCTTAGGTAGGGATGATAGGATTTGAACCAGTGACATTTTGTACCCAAAACAAATGCGCTACCAAGCTGTGCTACATCCCTTTATTGTTGTACAATATCATTGTACAAAATCCTTTTCTTGTTTTCCACTTATTTTCTTTCATCTTCATGTATTCATATAATAAAATAAAAGAATTATATACATATGAGAAACTAATGTATTAAAAAAATTGAATACAAATGATCTTGAACTACAACATCTGATTATATATGTATTATAATAAAATAAAGAAGGAGGATTTTCAATGCGAGATATAAAAACATATCTCTCCACGGTTCCTGTGCTAACTACTCTATGGCTTGGGTCTTTAGTGAGTCTCTTGATAGAAATTAATCGTTTATTCCCAGATGCTTTGTTATTTCCCTTTTTTCATTCTAGTTATTGATAAAAGATACTTAAATGAAATACTGAGATTAGGATAGTAGGATGCTAATTCGAAAGAAATTGTATCACTTAATTTTTACTTGATTAATATTAATTACAACCAAATAAATTTCTTTACAATCAAATCTTTTCTTTAGAAATTGCATTTTTAGTTAGTAAATTCTATTGATTTTTTTGTTGTTTTCTTCTTATTCGGTTTGGATCGAAAATAGAGGAATTTAAGTCGATCCAAAATCCAAAAATGGAGGTTCATGGCCAAGGGTAAAGATATCCGAATTAGAGTTATTTTGGAATGTACCAGTTGTGGCTGAAATAGTATTAATAAGGAATTGCCGGGTATTTCTAGATATATTACTCAAAAGAGTAAACACAATACACCCAATCGAATAGAGTTAAGAAAATTTTGTCGCTATTGTTGCATGCATACAATTCATGGCGAAATAAAGAAATAGATCAAAAGGAACATGTGTAGGATCTTTCCACGAAACAGGAAGAGGAAAAACTTAACGTATATACAACACAATTATTATATAGTATATATACAAATCAAATCCTATTCTATCGGATCTAAAATAAAATGAATAAAG